>OZ010615.1:45321624-45379124 GCA_963932145.1 Acanthosepion lycidas | reverse complement strand
GTTTGAGAACCTCATCATATAAACATTCCTCTCTAACACTTGATGATCTGAAATTTCTTTAATTTGTATGCATTGGTTCCTTCCAAAAACAACACCTCCCTCAAACTTAGCATTAGTTATGTTTAAATCTAACTTCATATCTTTATATATAAATTGTCAAACACTTTAAGCGTCCTGGGTATGATGTTAAACTACATCCGCATCCTGGGTATGACGATAAACTACGTCCAACAGCAAGGAAGGCCTCAGATAGTGTTTTCAGAAGAATAATGTTGCCAGCTGTACATCTTTTGAAAAAAATAATGTTTCCAGCTATATGTTTTTTGGAAAAAATAATGTTTCCAGCTATATGTTTTTTGGAAAAAATAATGTTTCCAGCTATATGTTTTTTGGAAAAAATAATGTTTCCAGCTATATGTTTTTTGGAAAAAATAATGTTGCCAGCTATACGTTTTTTTGGAGACAATAATGTTGTTAGCTATACGTTTTTTTTTTTTTTTTGGAGACAATAATGTTGTTAGCTATACGTTTTTTTTTTTTTGGAGACTATAATGTTGTTAGCTATACGTTTTTTTTTTTGTTTTTTTTTGAAACAACAATGTTGCCAGCTATATGTTTTTGAAACAATGTTGCCAGCTGTATGTTTTTGAAACAATGTTGCCAGCTGTATGTTTTTGAAACAAATAATGTTACCAGCTATACGTTTTTTTTTTGTTTTTTGGAAACAATAATGTTGCCAGGACAAAATAGGCATTTAAAACTCATATAAACTGGATTTGGCATTAAATAACCCACAGTGGTTGATATGCCATAAAACCCAAACAAACAAACAAAATCAAACATTTTAATCAGTATGGCTGATACTAACCTCCAAGAGAGTAACACATTGCACCTTCTCTGGCTAACATTTACAAAGTGAGATGATTACATTGAATCAATAGTTAGGTCTGTTGCTAGGAAAGGTGGTTTGTTGTATTGTTCTCAACATTTTTTCTCATTAGAAAAGTGTCTTGCTCCATTGTTATTGAAACATTAGAGAACAATAAAAGAACAGAAATTACGAAAACAGAAGGTAACGATTGACATTGCATTGAAATTTTTGAAGATCAAAGTTGACTGGGAAGCAAGAAGCCAGAAGAGAGTTCCACCACTGAGAAGTGCGAGAAAAGAAACTGTTAGGATAGAACTTACAGTTACATCTAGCCATTTTGACTGAATCTAAGAAAAAACACTTATTAAGGAGCAAGAACAATAAAAGAGAATTTAAAAGGATAGGGGATGACTATTGACATTGCATTTACATTTTTGAAGATTGGAAAGGAAGAAGCAGGAAAAGCGTTCCACAAGCAAAAAGTGTGAGAGAAGAAACTTTTAGCATAGAACTTACAGTTACATCTACCTATTTCAACTGTAAAATTATGAGACCTTACTGCCAATCTAGTATTGCATTTATATTCGTAAAGTTCTTGTACCAAAGAAGAAAGTTTATCAGAACAATTACCATGAAAGTATTTATAGAAAAGGCAGAGGGAAGCTATAATATAGTGGTGGGAAAGTGACTGAAGTCGAGATGCCAAGTCATGCCTGCTAACATTGCAGATTTTTTGAAAAATTTTATCAAGAATCTCTAAATGCATAGCAGAAACACCAGACCAAATGTGGCAGCAATGTTCAATACATGGATGGACAGTAGACTTATGAACATGTAAGATAGATTCTGTTAAGAAAAATTTTTAAGAATGGCACAGTGAACCAACTTTCTTAGCAACTGATTTTGCTGTTGATTCACATATTTCATATAATCACCTCACTTCATACCAGTGGAAAACATTAGACTGAGAACACGACAAGGCACTCTCCTGGAGGTAATTCGACAATTATTCCGGATTTTATTTTGTTATGATGAGAAGAGAAATTTATTAGAGCTAATCAACCAATAGAAACTATTGGTTGATTTCCGGTGGATACTAAAAGAAGCTAGTGTTAATGCAATTTAGCATGATATTTAGGGATGGTAAAGATTTCTACTCTTCCATTTTTTTTTTTTTTTTTTTTTTTTAAATATAAATTCTATTGTATGTTCGACTTTGTTTAGTATCATGAGGATATATTAATAAAACATCATCAATTTATCTAAAATATGTTAATTGTTTGAACAAAAGATTTTGAAAGAGACCAGATTCAAGAAATTCTAAGACACAAACTGTCACGTCACGATTAGATTACCAATGTAATCCAAATTTTTGTTTGTAAAAATAATTATTAAATGTGAAATAGCATTGATTGGCGATGAAATGACAGATTTTTATTATAATTATTGATAGGGAGTAGTTTGTGTTAGTTGCTTTTTTAAGAGATTTAGGCATTTTTCAACTGAGATGTTAGTGTAATATTTAAAATTCCCTGCATAATATTTATATATATATATATATATATATATATATATATATATATATATATATAATTTTGTGACTTAGCTGATTGATGTTATTTTCAGTATTCCAACTCCATAGTTTCGTAGATGGACCCTCTAGCAATCACTCTGTCCACTTGTCAGGAGATACCAGCAATTGACTTTTTATTTTCTTGTTACTTTTGTATTGAGTTAAAAATAATTTATGCACATTTTCATTAGTGCAGGTTTGATATATAAATTAAGGGGGATTTAAATAATCATAATTAATTCATTGATTCTTGAAGAATCTGAACCAGCTTCTAATACTCCGGATGGAGTGACTTGGGGATAGAAGATGTGACTCATGGGGGCACAGTCCGTTGGTATAAGTAGACTTGGATGAGTCACATGATGGAATTTGTTAAGAGCTGACACTTTATCGAGTTTGGTTTGTTACCTCTCTGTCACCGAGACCTGTTGGTCCAGTGGGTATGATGCTTGCATCATATCGTAATGGTCCTGGTTCAATTCTTGGTAGTGGATACACACTGCTGATGAGTCCCAAAATAGGATGAAATGGCCATCCAGTGCTTTCTGAATACTGCTGAGAATTCTTCTAGACTCTATGAATTAATTATATAGTGTGGTACATAATTATACGGCAAGTTGAATTTTATCTTTTAAACTTTAGCAATTGAGCTACTTTTTTAATATTTTGTATGTTATTATATAGTATTAATAATCTGAAAGTTTCAAATAATTACTATGAGTAGAAAATCAGTTATTGTAAAATTATTCAAAAACTCGAAAAATGATTGGTGCATAATTATAAGGCCATTTTAAAGAAAGAGCACTGCAAGTTTAAAATCAACAATCAAATTTAAATCAACATTTGCTTAAAATTTTATAAATTATTATTAAGTCACCAGTATTTGCACATAAAATTGACATAAACTGCCTTTGGGTACAAAATTATGTAAATTTGAAAAAGGTAAAGCAGTCGGAAATGAAAATTTGAGTCGTAGAGAAATTGTTGTTAGGATTAAGGATTCCAAAACGGTTATTAACAACTTTTTATCAAACACAGAAAAATATGGAGCCATGAAAAAAGCTGGAAAAAGGAAGCAATGCTGTCACATTGTGTTGAAAGCCTGGAATTCAATTAACCAAAATGACATTTAGAAGTCAATCTATTCTATGAAAAATAGTTTTTGAAGTAATAGCCAACGACAGAAAACAAACTAACTAAATAAATAATTTTATAAATTTTGTGTTTGTCAATTTTGTAATAAAATTTTTTTTAATGGCCTTATAATTATGCACTAATTGTTTTTCAAGCTGTTGAATAATTTTACAATGACTGATTTTCTACTCTAGTAATTATCTGAAAATTTCAGATTATTGATACAATGTAATAATATACAAAATATTAAAAACAATTAGCTCAATTGCTAAAGTTTAAAGATAAAATTCAGTTGGCCTTATAATTATGCACAGCACAGTGTGTGTGTGTGTGTGTGTATATATATATATATATATATATTACTTGATTTTTTAGTCAAACATTTTTTATTACAAGAAACGATGAAATTAATAAAAAGTGCCCTAGATCAAGAAGTCTTACAAAAGAGAAATTGTACCTGCCGCTAGAAAATGTACCTGTATCCCTTTTTTTCTATCTTGAGAACTGCAAGGCTGGTTGTTACTAATTTCTCTGTCTAGGAAATTTTAAAAATAAAACTCACTCGAAAAAAAAGTTTATAGTTAGAAGAAATAAGGCAACACCCAGTGGTGGCATTTTTTTTTTTTTCTTTTGTTTTTGCTTAAACGTGATCGTCAAGCCTTGTCAGCGGAAACCATTAGCCTGATAAGATGCAATGTATTACTCTCCTGGAGGTTAGCATCAGCCATATAATTGTGTGTTTAGACAGCAGTCCCTCTTTTATACAGGTTTCATTGACGATGTCTAACAAGGCACTGCGATTAAGTTTTTTTTATTAAAATTTTCTTTTCTGCATACAAGATGACTTTTTTTTGTGGGTGGGGGACATAGTGAAGAACTGCCCAAATGATATTTATATCTGAGTCAAGGTGAGCCAAGCCCTTTCAACAAATCTGTTAGCCATTATCAATGCTTTTTGTTTGTCTTAATATGTAGATTGTGATGAACATCTTGTTTTTATCTTTTTTTATAGCAATAGAAATGTTTTAATTCCCAAACACAGTCAGCACATTCTGACCATGTTCATAATTAATATTATTAAGAGCTGGTTTATGGATCCTTCTTTTTATTTTGTTGAGCATCTTGAGATATAGAGCCAGGGAAATGGTAGCAATATTCAATTCACTGAGGAATGGTGGTTTTATAAATGTGCAAGATGGATTCTGATGAGGAAAAGTGTCTGACATAACACAGTGAACCAACTTTCTTAGCAGCAGACCTAGCACTTGATTCAATTGCTTCACCTCAAGTCAATAGAAAGCATGAAACTAACAAGGGGCAATGAGTTGCCCTACTGGATGTTAGCATCAGCCATAATGATGGAGGGTAAAAATGGTTCCCTATGAGGATTAAAGGATAGCTGTTTTGTTTTGGTGACATTAAAATTTGCAAGCCATTTCTTGACCCAGTTAACTACTAATTGGAGGTAATTTTCAGGAATGGCTGCCAGTTTTGATTTTCTTTCGTTTACTTTATTTTTTGCCCCTGAAGATGACTCGCCCCAGTTGGAAGCTTGGACATAGATTTTAGATAATTTTTTTTATATATAGAAGTAGACAGGAGAACCTATTGTCCAGTTAACCCTCATTCCTAGTTTTATCCCGTGTCCTGTTTAGGGTTTCCAGTCCCTTCTAAAGTCTACAACTCTATATTGTCTAACATCCCCTAAACTCTGAAATTTTATTTACTAGATTTTTATTTTATTTTTTTTTATATTTTAGATCAACAAGAGAAAATAGGTTTGCCTATTGTCCCCAGTCTTTTGAACATGAGTAGAACTATATCCCTTGTTCCCCGTTTAGGATTAGGTTTCTGGTTTCTTCTAAAGCAGCATTTTTTCAACCTGTACCCACTTTGGGCATAAACTTTTTGGCAATGAACCCCCTCCCCCCACTGCCGTCAAATTAATTTTGTTATATTATACTGAATTCTTTTAGGCATTAGTGCAAAAATAATTTTAACATTGTTCTCATTTCTATTATAAATTCAAATGATTAAATGCTAAAAACATATTTTATATGATAGCTTCTCTCAATGTTTTCAATGTGATGATTGACTTTGGACCTCACTGGCTAAGGAAATTACTCTAGGTTCCATGCTGCTTAGAAGTAATCGAAGATCTCGTTTTGTAATTTGCAGACAGTTTCTTATTTTAAAAGCTGTGTAAGAAGCTGTATAATTGCGTTGAAACCACATTCAACCATATAAGAAGTTAGAAAAGCAATGAAGAAAAGTTTGATAGCTTTCCACAGCTTTAGTTACCTTTCAGAAATTCCCTTTTGTAGCCAATATTGAATAATTTTTGAAAATTGGAAAAAAAAATGGATCAATGCCCACTCCACCCCAAATGAAATAAAAAAAACCAAAAAAAAACCCAGTACCCCCTTCCAGCATAAGAGCCCACATTGAGAAACACTGTTTTAAAGTCTTTTTGTTCTCTTTTCCTCTCAGTAGCCCCTTGTGTCTTAGTGGCATTATCACCTTGTTTGGGGTGAATTGACTTAGAGAGAAAAAAATCATTTAGAATATTTGATAACTAGTGTTACTAGATATACAGGGTGTCCACAAAAAGTCTCTTTACAATTTAAAAAATTACAAAAGCAAATGAATAGACAAATATAAAATCGTTGCAAAATGAGTAATAAATATTGAAGTTTTTTTTAACTAATTTAATACTCTTCTATATGGGCACCATTAGTTGCACAAAGCACATCAAGATGGTGCTCGATTTCTTGCCATGTTCGCTGTAGCCTAATCAATGGTGGCAATAGCATCAGTGATCTCTTGCTTTAGATCAGTGATGATCCCGTATCTTTGTTTGATATCTTTAACATAACCCCATAGAAAGAAGTCCAGGGGAGTAATATCTGGTGAATGAGGTGGTCAGGTATTTAGGCCATCCTTTCCACTCCACTGTCTAGAAATGTTAGGAGTTCATTTCACAGTACCTCTTTCATCAACAGAATACCTGAAATATACAAATGCAATGTGATTAAAAACTTCGATAACTACTGAGTACATAGAACAAATCTGATTGATATCTCAATTGCCTTTGTAATATGATTTAAATTGTAAAGAGACTTTATGGACACCATGTATAAATGTTTTTGTTTATTGATGGATCAAAGAAAATATTAATGATATTTTTTTTTGTTTTGTTTTCCTATAAATAGGCAAAGAATATTATTTGAATCTGTATACAAAAGAGAGCCAATGGGACCGCCCAACTGAACCTGCTTCTGAGGAGCAGGACACTGTCCAGTGTTCTCATTTATTGGTCAAGCATAAAGACTCCCGCCGGCCGTCATCATGGAGAGAAGAAAAGATCACACGGACTAAAGAGGAGGCAATTAACATTCTTTCAGGTAGGTATTGGCAAAGTTTGACTTTTGTAACTGCAGAAAAGCAATCTCTCAAATGAATGTTTTTTTTTTTTTTTTTTTTTTTTTTTTTTTCGAAAATCAACTTTGCAATTAGTGTGAAAGCTGGGGTTTGATGTGATAAGTACTGGCACCAAAGATTACTTTCATAGCTTTTACCAATTTTTGAGCATTTAGTTTTAAATATCATCTGAAAAAATGTAGTGAAATACCTAATTTCTGCAGGTTTTTGCTTACAAACTGATTTCAGAATTTCATAGTTTCAAGAATAAATCCAAATAAAGTTTATCTTTTGTATTAGATACATTGAATGGAAAATATATTCAAATCAGAATTTTAATTATGAATCACCACAAACAAAATATGCAATTTTTTTTACTGTATTTGATACATAAAAACTGTAAAAAAAAAAAAATTGTAAAAGATTATAAAAAAGTCTACTCAATAAGACTTGTTAGATCACAATTAATAAAAACAAAAAAAATAGATAAAAGTGTATATATTGTAGCATACCTACTAACGTTAATGGGTATGTCCCCCATTCACATAAATGCAGTAGTAAATACTGTATGTTGGTCTGTAGTTGGAGATTCGTCTCCAGCTGTGTTGATCAAACTCTCTTCCCCCCGGCAGAAAGGATGCCCAGACGAGGAAAAGAGATTGCAAAAAAGGCTACTCAATGAATAAGATTTGTTAGATCACAATTAATAAAAACAAAAAATAGATAAAAGTGTATATAACATCATAATACTGCTGGGCACAAATTATAAGATAAAATGTTTTAAATTTGTATTCTTTATTGAAAATGACACTAAAAATATTTTACTGTATAATATATTACATAATAATATAGCTGAATTATTCAGTATAATTTCCTTAAATGAAGGTCTTATTTGATGGCACAATGATTTAGTAGTAATGTGTTTGTACCATGCATCTTGTCCATATACAATTTGTAAAGCTTCATTGCTGTTCTCTAAGGCTTTCACTGATCACCAAAATGAAATTCCAATGCTACGATTTTGAACCTAAACATAATCTTTAAACTCGGCTCCTCAAAAAAAAAAAAAATAAGGATTTGGATAGAATTATTTTGTGCCATTATTTATCATGTCAAACCCCAATTTTCAAATTAAGTGCCATACCATGGTTCCAAAATCGACCTGTATAGTCCTTCAACAATGTTTGTTTTAAAAAGCTGTTTAGAATTTTAATAACAGAAATGTGACACACTGTTTAGTTGCTTGATTGTGTTCCATTTAAAAGCAGTTCATAATACAAAACAATGAAGTAACAATATTATCAATTTTATTATTAACTAGCTTAAAAGCCGCATTATCGGGCAGCATTTAAGCTAGCTCCTGCGGAGGATTCTTGATTGGGCCTTCATCACAATAGGTAGACGGGAGTATATGTGATAGGCAACAGTAAACTATAGAAGAACTCATAATTGATTGCTGCATTTAAATATTGCATTAATATTTAAGCTTACCTTTTAAAAATTCAACAATAATTCTTCTGCCACCACTTAATTTAAAGAAAATTTGATGTATGTAGGTCCTTACTTTCTCTACAAACAATTACTTCATGGGTGCCTTTTGCTGAATTTCACAATTAATTTTGATTATTTTCAAGTTATAAAAATTGTTATTGTACAAAAAATCACATAAAAAAAAAAAATTGCCAAAAATCAATCGCAGTAATGAAAACTTGGGAATCCAAAATTTCAGAATGTTTTTAATTTGCTCACGGAGTTGACCTGATTTCAAAATGGTATGGTATGTTGGGCTATGGCCTCTAGGAGTAAAGTTGAAAATATAACCAATTTCAGTTTGAAACACTAATTTGAGAACAGTAATTTTTTTCATTTGAACATGAGCTATTGAAAGTCAGAGAGTTGCATCCCTTTAATTGCTTTTATCAGTAGAAGCTAAGATGGTGCAATCCGAAAATAATCTCGGTATTGAAAATTTAGGAATCCAAAATTTCAGGATTGCTGGTCCAGGATCTGTATATTTCTAAGATGAGGTATTGTATTGATTTACACTATTTACATCGTTCAGACTGTTGTCCTTATCTTTATTACCATATTCATATTTTGACCTTTGTATGCTCTGGCCTTCTTTGTTGATTGGTCAGCCACTAACTGACACATTTTGACTTCTGTTTTCCAACGGTTGTAGGATTTTGCATAATCAAAATTTGGTGGATTTTTATAATTTACTGATGTAATTTTTTTATTACTCCTGAACTATGCTCCTGTTACCAATGTTGATTTAATCTGATATAACTTCACCTGGCAATAGCTGTCTATATTTCTGAGATGAGGTATTATGTACACTATTTACATTATTTGGACAATTATCCGCATCTTTGTTGCCATATTTATCACAATGTTTCAGCTGTTGTCCACTCCGACCTTCTTCGGGTGGTTGGGATGTTGAACTGAACTCTTTATTTCGCTTGCCAGGGTAGACTGTTCTAGTTCCATGTGCCATGTCTAATGGATATCAGTTATCATTTATCTCCTGTTAATTCCTCTCTCCAAGTTCTCCACAGTGGATGAAGGCATTGGTTAGATCCAGTGACAGGACCCAAAGAGGTGTGACCTGGTTAAGGCAGTGGAGAACTTGGAGAGGGATTTAACAAGCAATAACTGATAACTGACATCCATTAGACATGGCACGTGGAACTAGAACAGTCTAGGCCAGTGAACGAAATAAAGGGTTCAGTTCGACATTCCAACCACCTGAAGAAGGCCAGAGTGTACAACGGCCAAAATGTGATTAATATTACAACAAAGATGAGGACACTAGTCCGAATAATGTAGATAGTGTTCACTTGGCAAATAGATTTTTATAGCCCTCCAGTGGAAAAACCATAAATTTATATAGAGCTCAATTGGCAGAATCCATTTCAGCTGCAGGTGGAGCAGGTCAGCTTATTAAAGCACAAGTTTTCATGAGCTGAAGGCTATCAGTTCAATACCAGTGCCGGGTAGATGCATCCTTCAAGTTGTATGAAAAGACAAAATACACTTTTGTGAAGATACTTGGTGATAATTGTACCTAAAGTAGATCCAGACGTATTTTTCTGGCATGACTCACAAGTTTACATTGTTCTGGCTGTTGGCATATTCACAATGTTTCGGTGGTTGTACATTTCAGTCTTCTTCAGGATCTGCCTATATTTCTGAGATGCGGCATTGTAATTATTTACACTACTCGTATTGTTTGGACTGTTGTCCTCATCTTTGTTGCCATATTCACAATGTCTCGGTGGTTGTACACTCCAGCCTTCTTCAGGATCTGTCTATATGTCAGAGAAGAGGTATTGTGACTGTTTACACTATTTACATTGTTCTGACTCTTGTCCTCATCTTTATCATCATATTCATGACATTTCGGCTGTTGTACGCTCCAGCCTTCATCAGGTGATATACATTGGAATTTTAAATTGAACCCTTTATTTCGTCCTCTGGAGTAGATTGCCCAGTGAATAAAAGCGTTGATTGAAGCATTCCAGTAACTTGATCCAAATAGTTGTGAGTTCAATACCTGGCCACAGCAGAGGTGAACAAAAACTTGACTAGTTGAGTTACTAAAGGAAAATAACTGAAACTGAGATATCCAGATAAGGCATGGCACGTGGAACTAGAAAAATCTACCTTGGTTGACTAAATAATGGGTTCAGTTCAAAATTCCAGCGTATATCACCTGAAGAAGGCCGGAGCATATAACAGCTTGAAATGTGGTGAATATCACATTAAAGATGAGGACAACAGTCTGCCTTTATCCACTGTGCCATGTGTCATTGAGGACACATGGCACAGTTGGTTAGATCCAGTGACAGACCCAAAGAGTGCGAGTTCAATACTCGGTTAAGGCAGTGGAGAACTTATCAGAGGGAAAATTAGCAGGAGATAACTGATAAATGACATCCATCACGTGGAACTAGAACAGTCTACTCCAGTGATCGAAATAAAGGGTTCAGTTCGAAATTCCAACCACCTGAAGAAGGCCGGAGTGTACAACGGCTGAAACGTCTCCAAGTTTCATAAAAATTCTTTTTCTCATTGTTTTTCCTCCTCCCTGTTTTAATATTTAAACCAAATTCTTTCCAGGTTACAGAGACCAGATAAAGAGTGGCAAGGCTGATTTTTCAGACCTCGCCTCCAAGTACAGCGACTGCAGCTCTGCTAAAAGAGGTGGTGATCTTGGTATCTTTGGGCACGGTCAGATGCAGAAACCTTTTGAGGATGCTTCGTTTGCTCTGCAGGTGGGAGAGTTGAGTGATATCGTCTCCACAGACTCTGGTGTGCACATCATTTTGCGAACTGCCTGAGGTGGGGGATGCGGATATTATGAACCAAGACCAGGAAAAAGTAGAAAGCAAATTTAAAATATCAAAAAAAAAAAAAAATAAATAAATAAATAAAAGGAAAGAAAAAAAAAATAGGCATTTAATTTTTTTTTTTTTTTACTTATTTAAGTTTTACTTAATGCTTTGCTTAATGTTTTTAGTCTTTTTTTTTAATTTGTTTGATTTTTAGCCTTTTCTCTATTTGATTTCATTCAGTGAATTTAATTTTTTTTAGAATTTATACAAGTAAAAACCTAATTTTAATTTTTAAAGATTATAATTATTTCTAATGCAGAGAGTAAAGATTAATTATTTTATCAGTTTTAAAATAATTATATTAACATTTTCATGATTATTTGAATTTAACAAGTTTATCAGTTTTTGTTTTTTTAAATACTTTTTCAAAATTTCAAGATGTAACTCTTTAGAATAATTTTCCTTTAGTAAATAATTTTCTCGTAAGTTGTCTCCCTTCTTTATCGGAACCATTTTGGCATTAAAAAAAAGTTTTTTTTTCTTTCCTTCTCTGTTCATTCCAGATATCCTGTGACCAAAAATGCAAATTGTCTTTTTCCCCTGCCCCCACACCGTTTATTCAATTTTCTTTCAATCAGAATATATATATTTTTATTTTTATTTTTTTTACTTTTTATTTTTTTTATTTTTTTTTAAATTCTGTGAAAAATATTGGGAATATATTTTGACAACTCTTTTTTTTTTTTTTTTTTTTTTTTTTTTTTTTTTTAAGTCCCCACCACCTCTGTTTTTGCTTTGCTCAAAAGTTAGATGAAGTTGTAAGCGAAACCTGCTGACAAAATAAAATATTGCTTATGAAAAATCTCTTCAGGATTGTTCTTTTCTACTTTTTTTTTTTTTTTTTTTCTTTGTAAAAGTATTCATAGGGATGCTATTCTTATTAAAAAAACAAAAAAATGAAAAAAAAACAAAAATGATCAGAAAAGTTGCTTTCTGTCCAAGACAACAAAATGAATCAATTTCAATAACTTGATATTAAATTTCACATTTTTTCTTTTAATATTTTATTTTAAAATTACTATCACCCCCCTCCAAGCAAGCCAGTAATGCCACTAAAACACAAGGGATTACAGGGTGTGAAAGAATTAGAAATAGAAACATTAATGATGAGCAGAAAGAGTAATCAGGTGAATGGTAGATAGACTAAACTTTTTAAGTTATTGTTTTAGCTGAGTCGTGAAAACAAGGGTCACTCATGGAATATGTAATCTTAGATGCTTTTGTAATGACATTAAAAATATTAGCAGCAGTAGTTCTAAAATAAACTATCAGTAGCAGCTTTAAATAAACCTTGTATCAGCTGTAGCTCAAATATAAACAAACACTTGAACCCTAAAGTAACTCTCCGATTTTTTCCTCTTTCAAATTACTGACATGAACTTTCCATGCTGAAGCTACAAAGACCTGTGAAATTCTTCACCCATAAAACACACCAACAAAGTTCCCACTATAACATATCAATGAATATTTCATTGTGTATACAATTTATGTCTAACAAGCTCTTTTTTTTAAACTTTACTTTTGTTGATTTTGTGTTAATAAATGTTATCTTTGCATTGCAAATTAATTAGTTATTTTCTGCATGCTCTCTTTTCACCATTATTATTCCATATGTTATAAATTGTTCTTGTAAGAAACCTTACACATTTAATTATTGAAGTAGCTAATCATTAAACTTTTTTCTAAAATAAAAATAACAGGCATTTTCATCTAAAAACAAAGGGTAAATGAAAATTATATTTTGTCTTTCATAATTTAATATCTAATATATTTACCATGTTGCTAGGATTTTGAATAGGCAGGCTACATTTGAATACTTGTAGGCTTTGGTATAAACCCAGCCTTTGTGTGCTTGGTGTAAATGTGTCCTATATTTGTGTTTCTGAACCTATTGTAAACAGTTTGTGTCTGTTTTCGTGAACCTAACACAAACTGATTCATATATCTTGTAGTGGAATATATGTGTAGAAGTGAAGAATTAAGTTAATCTTCAAACATGGATCTACAAATTTCAATAATTTTTATTTATTTCAGTATTATTTTTCTTTCAAACTGAAAGAAATGAATTACAAAGACTTTTTGCAAACAATTTCACACAAGATATTTTGTGTGTATCTTCTTTTTACAGTACAACCAAACAGGATTCATACTTGCTAATACCCTTGGGAATGATATGAATCATCTACTCCCCACCCCCAGCTATGGGTAAATAGCAGGACAGACCAGGTTCTATAGCCTTTGATGGAAACTGGTCTACTGCAGAAAGAAACGGCAACCTACTGTGGGGAAAAAATTTGCCTCATCAGTCATGTATCAAAAGATACATGATCGCCTAAGTGTGTATCATGCATGGCACATAACTGACTGACAGTTGAATGAATAGCGTTAATATAGGATAAACAGAAAATGTGTCTACATGTGTGCAGATGTATGTGACACAGATTTACAATGTTTTTATCTGTGGGTATAAATTAAAGTTCAGCACAGGAAAAGCTGTTGCTACTGTTGACATATGTAATAAACTTTGCATACACATTTTTTACATATCACTAATCACTTTTTGTAATATATACTCGAGTACATATGCGAAAAATGTGAGTAATTAAATGTGAGAATTTCAGTTCTGTTTATATAACAAAAGATCAAACAAACACCCCGGTCAAAGTTTCACTGAAAGACTGGTAACAAACTAGAATTGATCATGTTTATAATAAATTAATCAGATCCAGAATTCCCCCAAAATTAGATTTCTTAATCCCAAGCTTATTGGTTAAGTATTTGTCCAATTTTGAAATAACTCTTTGAAGGAGGGAAAATATTGTTGATTATATTCTGAAGTTGAGCCTCTAAACTTTCATTCTACAAAATTTTTATTGTCTGCTAATTCAAAGAATATCGTGCATCACCTATGATGTCACTGGTTGGTTAAATTCAATATAGATGAACTATTCAAGTAGAAAAATTGAAAATAAATCCAATGTATCTAAATACAAATTAGAAACATGTCATAATAGATAATTCCATCTAAAATATTAGGTTGGTGCAAAAATAATGGCGTAATAAGGTCGTTTTTTGACATTAAAAAATACGTCAAAAAACGACATTATTACGTCATTATTTTTGCACCAACCTAATAAATCAACAATGTTTTACGGCAATTTTTAACATCAATTAGACATTTTTCTTGTTAAAAAGTTGAGTAATTTAAACAAAATCAACATTATGGATAAAACGTAACGAATTTTATATAGTGTTTTTTGAGACTTAGCACGAGCAAGACAAATTCATGGATTTGGCCGAGGTAAAAAGACCCTTGGCTGACGTCAAAATCGGCGAAAATGTTTCATCCTTTCATAGTCTGTCCTGCTTAATTTAATCTGTAACGTATATAAATTTAGGGTTATTGAAAAGTAATTCCCTATCTTAAAATACTTATAATTTATTTATTAACTATAATTTTGAGAAAGAAATGGATATGAGAGGAAAGCGTTTAAAATTCAATATGGACATCAGATTTCGTTATCAGCTTCTCGAGCCATTCAGGAATCGCGTCAAAATATTTTACCAGGAAATCTTGTAGCAGGGAAGACATAACTTCTTGTATTCACCCTTCAAGTTCTTCCAAATTCTTGGTTTGGTATAACAGACTTGCTGCTTCTTTAACCGAGCCCAAAGAAAAAAAAGTCACAAGATGTTAATTCGCAGGACCCCTGGCTGGACACTCATACATAAAAGGCGGAGTTACTTTTCAATCACCCCCTGTGTATATATATATATATATATATATGTGTGTGTGTGTGTGCGCAAATATAGAAAAATAGGAAAGAACACGTTAGGTTACTAATCCGAAGTTCTTTAGTATTTTTTTTATTTTTAAAAAAACACTTCTCAATACACATAAGTAGAGCCTAAATTATAATTATTTAAAAAAAATCTGATTCCATCGCTACATAAGAGTTCTCATGTTTCAAAAACGAGCTAAAATCTAAGATTAATTATTCCAAAAAATTTTGCTTGAAGATGAAAAAGAGCTTGATACTTTAATTCAATTTAATCTTTATAATTAAACTGAAGTTTTTAGCTCCTGTTTTTGAAACATGAGAACTCTTACGTAGCGATGGAATCATTTTTAAAAAATTATATATATATATATCACCGTTCTTGGTAGATTTTATATTGTCACAGTGTGGGATAAACAGAAACAAAAGTGGTTGAGAAAAAATTTTTCATCCTTTAATAGTCAGTTGTGCTTAGTTTAATTTGTAACGTAGATAAATTTAGGTAGGAAAAAGCAGATGTTGATGAGATAGCGAGGGTCATAAAGTATTACCCGGGGCCTCCAATTAGGCTTGCTCCCTCCAGATCTGGTAGGTTCAGAGGTAGTACGCGCCGGCCCTGATTGGAAGAACAGTGCTCTTTTTATATTTCAATCAATACATTTTTGTGGGGAAAATGGAACTCTCAATTTAATTAAAATGAAATTCTAAATTTAAACTAGTGAGAATGGTAAGTAGTTAATTAGCTGTTATCAAAATCTCTGTCGAGCTGGCTTGTATACACATGGCGAGTGCATGCAGGCCATTACTGTCCTACGTGAAATTATGCGAAGCATTCAGTATCTGAGCTTATTTGGTCGCCATATGTTTTCATTGGTTGATCGACCCCAGTGTGATAGAGCAGCCGTTTTTTTTTACAATGATGTTCACCGTGTACAAGGTCGAGGTAGAGGGTTACAGAGATAAGAGGCACCGCCCTAAGCAAGTAGATAATGTTACCACGAGGGAAGAGGACACAAGAAGTTAAAGAGAATAAAAAAGAAAAAAATCCGTAGAAGGAACCGGAAACCCAATCCTAAACAGGAAACAAGGGATAAACCTTTACTCCTGTTCAAAAGACCGGAGAGGGGTGTAAAGCGGACGATAGGTGAACCGATCTATTCCTATTAGGAGGAAAAAATATTTAGTGAATAAAATTTCAGAGCTCAATCGGAGATGTTAGAAGTACAGAGTTGAAGTAGACTTTAGAAGGAACCGGAAACCCAATCCTAAACAGGAAACAAGGGATGAACCTGTACTCCAGTTCAAAAGCCCGGAGAGTAATGTAAATCGGACAACAGATGAACCTATCTATTCCTATTGGGAGTAAAGAAAAAATAATTAGTGAATAAAATTTCAGAGCTCAGTCGGAGACGTTAGAAGTACAGATTTGAAGTAGACTTTAGAAGGAACCGGAAACCCAATCCTAAACAGGAAACAAGGGATAAACCTCTACTTGTGTTCAAAAGACCGGAGAGGGGTTTAAACCGAACGATAGGCGAACCAATCTATCCCTATTGGGAGGAAAGAAAAAATAATTAGTAAATAAAATTTCAGGGCTAAGTCGGTGACGTACAGTGTTGAAGTAGAATTTAGAAGGAACCGGAAACCCAATCCTAAACTGGAAACAAGGGATAAACCTGTACTCCTGTTCAAAAGACCGGAGAGGAGTGTAAACCGGACGACAGATGAACCTATCTATTCCTATTGGGAGGAAAGAAAAATGAATTAGTGAATGAAATTTCAGAGCTCAGTCAGTGACGTTAGAAGTACAGAGCTGAAGTAGACTTTAGAAGGAACCAGAAACCCAATCCTAAACAGGAAACAAGGGATAAAAAACTACTCCTGTTCAAAAGCCCGGAGAGTAATGTAAATCGGACAACAGATGAACCTATCTATTCCTATTGAGAGGAAAGAAAAAATAATTAGTGAATAAAATTTCAGAGATTAGTCGGGGTCGTTAGAAGTACAGAGTTGAAGTAGACTTTAGAAGGAACCGGAAACCCAATCCTAAACAGGAAACAAGGGATAAGCCTCTACTCCAGTTCAAAAGACCGAGGAAGAGTGTGAAGTGGGCGATGGACAAATCTATCTACTGTTATTTATGAGATAAAAAAGTAAATAAATAGTAAGTAAAAGTCAGAGTTTAGGCGGAGACGTTAGAGGTCTAGAGTTGTAGTAGACTTTAGAAGGAACCAGAAATACAATCCTAAACAGGAAATAGGGTATAAACCTCAACTTATGTTCAAAAGACCGAGGAAGAGTGTGAACCGGACGATGGGAAAACTTATCTACTGTTATTTATGGGATAAAAAAAAGTAAATAAATAATAAAATTCAGAGTTTAGGCGGAGATGTTAGAAGTCTAGTCGTAGTCTTTGGAAGAAACCAGTAACCCAGTCTTAACCAGAAAAGAAGGGATAAACCACAACCCTTTTTCAAAAGAATGAGGAGGAGTGTGAATCGGGCACTGGGCAAACCCATCTACTCATATTGAGGAAAGAAAAATAGTAAATAAATAGTAAGTAAAAATTCAGAGTTTAAGCGGAGACGTTAGAAGTATAGAGTTGAAGTAAACTTTAGAAGGAACAGGAAACTAAGTTCTAAACAGAAAACAAAAAATAAGCCTCTACTCCTTTTCAAAAGACCGGGGGGGGTGCACAGGACGATAGGCAAACCTATCTACTCCTATTGAGGAGAATGGTAAATAAAAGTTTTTGGCGATGGCGTTAGGAGTATAGAGTTGACTTTAGAAAGAACCGGAAACCCAATCCTAAACTGGAAACAAGTTTTTTTTTCTCTGTTAAAATCTGTGACTGTTTTAATGCGAATCGATCACTTTGTTAGATTATGAAATGTATTTTTCTGAAACCGCCTCTGTATTTCATGTCGGCTACTGGGATCGATATTTCGAATGCTGATTTTCGAGGCAGGTAAACTTTCTAGGAGTCGCCTTACTAAGAAGATTTTTACTACCAATATCCATCCTCTCGCCTGGTGGCAAACATTGTAAATATAGACACCATCTCACATAGCATGTGGAGGCTTTCCTTTGCTTGATTAAGCATAGGAAACGAAGTAATCAGTAGTGTACAACAGGAAGTCCCAGAAATCATAAAAGCGCTAACCGAGCCCCATTCAACATCTTTTCCATCTTCAATTTCAGCGGCTTCTACCTTCATGGCCAGCCTTCTTTTCCCCTTTTCCTTTACAGTGGCCATAACCATCAAGCCTAGCTCAAAGGACTACTTAATCCTTGCTGCAGAAGACAAGGTCTGTCCTGGTAGCCTTTTTATCCTGACGTTGACACAATTTAAAAATTATTTAAAAAAAAAATCTTGTCAAGTTGTTTTTTTTAAAAACTAACAATTTAGTGTTTCGTATCATTTTTAGTGAATGAACTGTTTTATTCATTTTGTTTCGAAGCTTACTCAATCATTGTATGTGTCCATAACTGATTTAATGAAATTTTGTTTCTCTCTACAAAACAACCACTCAAATACTTTGTTAACTGGGATACCCCACATTTTTCCTGCAAAATACTACTATTCTGCACTTCTCTTACAACCAGAAATAAAAGCTGTTGAACAGTTTTTTTTGAGCCTTGGATATCGTTCATTCCACTGCTCCTGCCGAGCACGCACACACAAACACACATACAAAATATTTAGTAGAAGTGTAATAACTATGACAATAATAATAATAATAATAATAATAATAATAATAATAATAATAGTAATAAATTGGTGCATTTTTAGCGAATTCTCTAATAAATGGTCGCTACACTGTGCTATTCAACCGTGTTAGAACGTACTCAAGAAACGTCTTATCTTTCTGCCACTGGCATTTTTATAGTTGAAATGGACAAAAACATTAGACATTGAATTTTGAGCTGTTTCTACACATGTAAAAATTTGAGATCATTTGATCGAGAATTGGTGTCAAGTTATAAGATCACGAAATGATATCAATTTTTTGAAACACACTGTTTATAGTGATTTGGCCGGGAGCGGACATTTCATCACAGCCGATTCATTACCGGCCAACCGGTGTTGGCTGTCAGTGTTCACATCTCTTAGATCGGCTTTGAGTCGTAGATATTTTGAAAGTTTGAATGTTTGCCTTAGTAAATCACTAAAACAAACAGTCTAAATTTCAAAATCTCTATGATTAGTCACAACAGCCTATTTGGCTGACTGGTGTCTAATTTTCAAACTTCTCATCACTTCGAAAATGGAAATTCTTAGTCAAAGAGGAAAAGAAAAAATGCATACGAAGGCCATTAATTTATTTGATTTGGTTTGTTTTAAGGCATATCAACCTCAATGGGTTATGGCGACAATTTTTATTGCTGGTAATATATTTTTTTCAAAAAATGTATTGCTGGTAATATTTTTTTTTTCAAAAATATATTGCTGTTAATAATTTTATCCTCAAAAATTTATTGCTGTTAATAATTTTTACAAAGTTTTTTCTGGTATTAAGACCTATTTTTACACTTTCATGGCGTTTTGACTCCAGTTTGTGGTCTATTTGCCCATAGGTGGGACCCTAACAGGTGCTACCACACTGGGTCAGGGTGGACCTGGGAACACCAGCAAAAGAGGTTGTTACACGCTCCTCAAAACCTCCTGATCAGAGGCCTTGCTGTTGAATGTAGTTTATCGTCTTACTCAGGACGCGGATGTAGTTTATCGTCTTACCCAGGACGCGGATGTGGTTTATCCTCTTACCCAGGACACGGATGTAGTTTATCGTCTTACCCAGGAGGCGGATGTAGTTTATCGTCATACCCAGGACGCTATTTATTTGTATTAGATAAATTTACTAAAAGAAACATAATATTTTGGCATTATGACGAAGGCTTGAAGTTCAATGTAAGGATTCATACGAAGTTTGAAGCAGTTCTCAAGGAAGTAAACAAATATTCCCACAATTCATCAGCGGTCAATGTAGAAGTGTTTTCTATGATTCAAAATGATCATATTTCATTATTCTAAAAATAACATTGCCATCAGTGATGGTAGATATTTCATCATCCCTGAAATAAAGACAAAAAATTTCATCATCCTAATGATGAAAGATGAGAAACGTATTTCAGCATTCTAAAATCTGATTACAAAAACCACACTTTCACCACAAGCAATGGCAGTCAGAACAGTAAAGTCAGCAGAGTGGAGAATAGTACAGTAGCAAGTGACAGTAGCAGTAGTAAAAAAAGGCACAACACTCACGTATCCTCATCCCTTCTTGAAAATCGAAAACTGACGATCTCAAACGTTATCCTCATCAACGAAATTCTCAACACAAGTAAGCACAAATTTTTAAATAAATAAAAGAAGTAGTAACACTGAGAACATTTTTAACACACACTCTACCAATACCTGTTACTCACGAAAAAGAAAAATACTTTTGCCTCGATCTCTTTTTTTTCCTCAGGCCTTGGGCCATATACCACATCGCATATGTAAGCTCTCACCAATACAGCGTTTCCCAAATTCTGGGAACACGCTAAGAACAATACACGTACGTACGAACACTCACCACAATACACATACACAACACAAAAATTCAATGTAACTGTCCATGTATTTATAACATTTTGTTAAATACATATATTAGGTTGGTGCAAAAATAATGTCAGTTTTTGACGTATTTTTTAACGTCAAAAACCGACATTATTTTTGCACCAACCTAATATTTGTTTGTATGATTATCGGTCTTCTTGTTTGTTTTCTTTGGACTGGGCCGGCTAGCAGGAAATTTTAACCCACGTGTATTCTTTACATCTTCACCGCCACGGTCCGCTACAAGCCCTTCGAAATGGCTGTGAAAGCTCACCGAAAAGGTGTGTGGAAAAGGGCTTTTATGACATTTGGGATTTCCGTTTCTACCTTACTGATTACTTTCGTTGTTGCTACCGCTGAATCGAGCAAAGTAAGGAAGACCCCACGTACCACAATAGCTAACAAGTGAGATAGTTTCTCTACATCCGCCAACATTGTTTATATAGAATAACTCCCGTGGGAGACGGTAAATATTTATTATCCAAAGTGTTGATTCCGGGTAAATAATAGTGTTTAGCTATTTTTAGCCAAACATCCAGCAATCAACTGAGCCGGAATTTGAACTCGGCTCGGTGACTCCATTTTCTCCGCTGATGTCCGTTAAACTACCTGCAAATCCTCAAAAAAAGTCTTAAATGAGAGACTATGTCGTTAGTCAAAATTTTTATTGTATCTTCCACTAAATTGCCATGAACTGCAAAGCAGGCAAAATTATAAGCTGTCGAATTTTGATATTTTTGGTAATTAAAATAAAAATGTCGGGTTCAAGGAAGATAACTTCATTATTAAGATTAATAGAATTATCCCCCTTGGACTTTCTTTGCTAAAATATTACACAGGACCGGATTCCGATTATCCTATCATATAGCGGAGGTTTGCAACAAGGCGATAATCCCTCAGAGGGTAATGTCATGGTTTCAGGAGAGGGGAGGGAAAAATCTTTGTCTTTTTTATTTTATATTAACAAAATTTGGAGCTGACCATGATTGTAAAAAAACACTCCTCTATATAAAAATGATTCCATGAATTGTTAAATATAGAAAAGAATGGCGTACTTCGATATGGGATATTAAATGGTTAATAACATTAACAACATTAACAAGCTTGTCTCTAGACTAGAGTCTAGATCAATTACAACAGAATAGTGAGTTCGATCCTCATTGGGTGCTCAATATTTTCGAACCTGTGCCATATCTAAGTAACGTTAAGTAAATCGCAATATGGAAAAGAATGACGATTTTCAACAATATACAAGGTGCGATGAGTAAATTGTCGCCATTTTATATTTTTAATTTCGCGCATGCGCGTTGTTTGCTTTTGATTTCATCGAACGCACAGCATAGTAGGGTCAGTTGGGCACGTATGAGGAAAAGAGCACCGTGACGCAATTCACTCCTCCAGAAATTTGCAAACAGCATGCTGTATTGCTTGGCATTCGCGCCGGTAGCTCCAATACAAACATTTCGGAATGTTTGGGTGTTAATCGGAGGAGAGCGCAGAGGATTTGGAAAAAGTTGGATGAGTCTAATGATGATTACGAAGGTACGGCTGCTCGGAAAACTCACTCTGATCTGCATTCTGTTGAGGTTTCTATCAGACGCAATGAATTAATTAAATATATATATATATATATACACTTACTCTCCATGGATACCTGTTTGCGAGTACGTACGTGTATGTATGCGGTCCGACCTGTGTATCTGGCCATCATGTATGCATGTCACGGCATATGTGTGGGGTTTAGTGCTGGTTTAAATTTGTCTATGAAGTTTTTTTCTTGAATTTGTAAGAAAGAGTAGTTGTCTCGTATATTGGCATAATTTAAAATTTGTATTGATTGCATTCGTAGATGTGTCGCGACACAAAACGTTTTCTGTTGTCGGGTAATTTTTATGTTGCTTTTGTGAAGGCCAACTCTGTGGTTAAGTGGTTGGCTGATACCTGTATATGACTTCTTGAATTTTGTGCATTTGAGTGCATAGATCACACACACACACACACATATATATATATATATATATATATATATATATATATATATAAGTAAAATAACTCGTCTGGAAAAACCTTAGGTGTTTTGGCTTGTAAATAAACAAACTAATACCCAAGGAAAATAAGGGATAAAAACGAAAGAACTAAGAACATGTAATTGATGCGAAAACAATCGTCCAGAATCCAAGATCAGAGCCCAAAGAAAAAAACCCTCCAAAACGAGTAAAGCAAAAGTAACTAAGTACTCAATACACTAAGTAGAGCAAATCTAACTATGAACCTAAAGAACCAGGTAAACCTACCTACGCGGATCGTCAGGGTGAGCTGGCTCTGGCGATTCGCGTAGGTTTACCTGGCTCTTTAGGTTCATAGATTTATATATATATATATATATATATATATATATATATATATATATATATATATATATATATATATATACGCATGTCCCGCGCGGAGAATAATATATCACATATATCTACACAGCAAAGCGGAGTGTATGAAGAAACAAAAAGGAAGGATCTTACATATAATATGGAGATACTCCTGACCTAGAGAAGTCATTTATAGGACTGTTCCTTTTGCTGTCTTCTTACAGCTTATATTTAGTCCTTTCTTCTCACTTTTCTTTTATTACCTTCTCAAGGATTTCCTGTAGTTTCCTTTCTGTGCCTGCTATAAACATCTGCGTATCTCCTATTGTTAAAATTGTGGCTTCCAATAATGAATCCTGGTAGGATTTCTAATCCAGTCAGGATGGCCTTCTTGTAAAGATCCGGTGAGACGACACATCCATGTCTTATCCTACTTTTTATTTACTGAATTCATTTTATATCCGTATCAGTAAATCATTATTATCTAAAAATAAAAAAAAAATAAAACGGATGCAGGTGTGAGGTTTCGTGATTCTGCATTCGGCGGTCGGGAGTGACCTCATGCCCATCCTGCATCTGTCTCGCTTGTTTTGGTGTAAAATTGACAGCAAATTCTCTTGTATAATACGACTTTGTTTGCCGATTCCGTTTGTTCATGTTGAAAACTGCTGCTCCACCCCCAATCCCGTGATTCTTGGTACTACTGTGACGTGTGCCATTTGGGACAATTCTGGTTGAATTAAAACTTGTTCTTTATTTTCCTAGATTCTGTTTAGGTCTGATCTACCACACATCCATTGCAAAATTGCGAGTAAGAAGAAAGAAAATGAACCCCAAAATAAACCGGTGACATTTGAAACGTGATTTGTTCTCGAAACGACAAATGAGTCTGGCGACTTCTTTTTTCATTTTATCCCTGGCTTTCTTTCTTTTCTGCAATTAAAAAAAAATGTCACTTTTTTCTGTATCCTGTTTTATTGATTCTTTCTTTCTTTCTTTCTTTCATTCTTTCTTTCTTTCTTTCACGAATTTCCTCTGTGGGTTTATTTCTTTCTTTCCGTCTCTTTCAATCTTTCAAATAACTTTTTCTTCCCAATTATCAGTGATAAACTTATTCTGTTTGCTTCCTTCCTCTTTCTCTTCTTCCTTCCTTTCTTTCACCTATTCTTCCTTCCTTCCTTCCTTCCTTCCTTCCTTTAATTGAATTTCTTCATTAAATATTTTTTTCTATTACTGTCTCTTTGTTTGTTTGTTTGTTTGTTTGTTTGTTTGTTTGTTTCTTTCTTTCTTTCTTTCTTTCTTATTATTCATTATATCTTTTCTGTATCACTGTCTATCGTTCTTTTTCTTCTTTTTTATTTCTGAAGCAACTTTCTCTTTCTTTCTTTCTTTCTTTAATTGATTTTTTCCATTAAATCTTTTCTGGAAGGGAGGATCTTACATATAATATGGAGATACTCCTGAAAGTGGAAAAAGTTACGAAAGAAAGAAAAAAGAAGGAAGGGAAAGTGGAAAAAGTCACGAAAGAAAGAAAAAAAAGAAGGGAAAGTAGAAAAAAGTCACGAAAGAAAGAAAAAAAGGGAAGGGAAAGTAGAAAAAAGTCACGAAAGAAAGAAAAAAAAGAAGGGAAAGTAGAAAAAGTCATGAAAGAAACAAAAAAAGAAGGAAGGAAAGTGGAAAAAGTCACGAAAGAAAGAAAAAAGGAGGGGAAAGTGGAAAAAGTCACGAAAGAAAGAAAAAAAGGAAGGGAAAGTAGACAAAAGTCACGAAAGAAAGAAAAAAGAAGGAAGGGAAAGTAGAAAAAAGTCACGAAAGAAAGAAAAAAGAAAGAAAGGAAAGTAGAAAAAGTCACGAAAGAAAGAAAAAAGAAGGAAGGGAAAGTGGAAAAGTCACGAAAGAAAGAAAAAAAAAAGGAAGGGAAAGTAGAAAAAAGTCACGAAAGAAAGAAAAAAGAAGGAAGGGAAAGTGGAAAAAGTCACGAAATAAACAAACACTTTCCATTCCTTCTTTTTTTGTTTCTTTCATGACTTTTTTCTTTGACTTTCTTCATTATATATTTTCTGTATAACTGTCACTTTCTTTCCGAACATTCTTTTTCACTGTCTTCTTTTTTCTCTCTTTCTCTTACAACTTTCTTTCCATATTTTATCTTCTTCACTTTCTTCTTTTTTTTCTTTTATGTCGCATTGACTTTTTCTTTGTTTTCTTTTCTTTTCTTTAGAGAAAGAAAGAAGGCTTGCTGCATTCTTTCTTTCTTTCTTTTCTGATACACTGACTCTTTCTTTCTTTCGCAACTTTCTTTTTTTTTCTCTCTCTCTTTCCTTTTTTTTTCTCTTCTGTCTCACTGTCTTATTCTTTCTTTTTTCTTCCTTTATTTAACAATTTTCTTTCCTTCTTCAAACCTATTTTACCTTCGAAGCATTCGCGCTTCTTCATCCAATACATCCACCTTCTCTTATCGTCTGACATTTCACCTTCATTCGATATAAATTAACCCTGTCAGCTAGCTACCAGGGCATCAGCTTACCGCCTAAACCCTGCCGTCACCGCAACATGCCACACCCTTACATAAGAAGTTACCACCCACTCAATACTTTCAAATATCAGTAACATCTTTTCTTTTCTTTTTTTTTTAATTTTTTTTTATACTGCGTTAGGGATTATTTTTGTGAGGAGATTCTGTTTCAAAATGTACATCAGGCGTGTTTCCGTGGGCATATCGGTAGCAAAGTTGCCATGAAGACAATTTGTATCTTGGGGGGAAAAATGTTTACCTTCAAATGTCTTCTGAGCGCTTCCGGCTTTCGAGGGCCATGCTCAAAGAACCCACAATATATATATATATATTTAAAACGCGTACAAAATATTTAATATTTTCATTTCTGGAGATGACGTCATTTCTACGAATCATCATCACCATCATCATGGGTAGAATTATACATTTTGATACGCTGGATCTTCGCCAGAATGGTCCACTCCAACCCTGCCGAGAGGAGGAGGAGGAGGAGGAGGAGGAGGAGGAGGAGGAGGAGGAGGAAGTTTTCTCTTCCTCTCTTGTCGAACTCTCTGCCTCTAGGCGGAGAGAATCCCAGACGAGGCTATGCCGAAGGGCAGAGTCTCGTTTAGTGAGGTAGACAGATCTGACTCCGTCTATACAGGGTCTACGGGCAATTTTTGCCCTAGCCTACGGTCTCGGAACGCCCCACGTTAAAAACTGGTCTAGTGCCACATCTTCTCTTGTGGGGAGGTTGGTAAACAGAGAATGGCTCACTCTAAACAACAAACAAATTGTTGTCAGAGAGCAGAAGAATTTTGAAACGCTATTGTATATTTCATATGGTCAACTGAAAAATTACGTTTACTTTATGTTTGAGGAGAATATTTTCACATGTAGAAATATAAGAACTAGACACGCTGCAAGAGCCATGTTCGTCCCTTAATCGAGACGTGATCCCGTCAACCCTCCGAAGGAACGAGGGCTAGTAACCCCAGAAATCTCCACTGCTACTGGAGTAAAAATAAATCTGTCCGCAAGAGAAGAATATTTAACTATTTTTTTTTTAGTCTCCGCGTCCTGTGCGACAGACCCCCGGCTCAACTGCGAACCTGATCAAAGTCAGTCAGTTATGTGCCATGCGTCATACACGCTAAGGCGATCATGTATCTTTCGATACATGACTGACGAGGCAGATTTTTTTCCCGCAGTAGGCTGCCATTGCTTTCTGCGGTAGACTAGTTGCCATCCAAAGCTACAGAACCCAGTCTGTGTTTGCCATTTACCCATAGTTGTGGTGGAGGAGAAGATTCATTCCTTTCTCAAAGGTATTAGCACGTAAGTGAATGTAATGGATTCGGCTAGAATTCGAACTCGGCTCTCCGATTCCTCAATCCGAGTCGCTCCTCCATGAACAAATTTTCGGTCGAAAATCTATTTTGAAATATTTTACCAGCCTTTTGTTTGTTTGTTTGTTTGTTTGTTTGTTTGTTTCTTTCTTTCTTTCTTTCTTTCTTTCTTTCTTTCTTTCTTTCTTTCTTTCTTTCTTTCTTTCTTTCTGCTTAGGGCACCTCGGCATGGTCTAATGGTTAGCAAGCTTGTCGCGCTAAGGCAGTTACGACTAAATAGTGAGTTCGAGCCTCACTGAATACTCCATACTTTCGACCATTTCTTAAATCTAAGCGTAGCTTAGAAGAATATAATTTTACAAAATAAATATCGCAAGACGCCCTCAGTTTCACACAGCTGGAGATGACGTCATCTATCATCACTATCATCATCATTAGTGTTTCAACTTACAGGTCCTTTGCAAACCCGTATGATTTCTCGTCGCCAGCAATGTTGTGCTTAACCAGACCTCACGAAACCTCTCTGTCGTTTTCTAACCCACAAAAAGTGCTGCATATTTTCCAAGCTCTTCAATTTTTTAAAAAGTTTTTTAAAGTTTAAAAATTTTTTTTTTTTTGTACTTTACTCCAATTGGCTCATTCGCTTGCTTAAACTCAACGTTGATTCTGATTCCGTAGAACTGGGTTGGGTGTAAAAAAGTATTTGTTGTTAACATTCTTTTTTCATTCGGTTTTTCCAGTTGCGAGTCCTTTTTTTTTAAAAGCTGATCGTTTTGTGTTCATTTTGTTTAGTTCTTTTTTCGTAACAGATTTAATGTTTAGTAGAGAGCTTAGAAAAAATTCGCAGTGTGAGATAGGCAAGAAGTAAGACATGTAGCAACATCAGCACGGCAAAAGGCAAAGAAGGGCAAAAATATTTTAAGTCAAGTGATAGCGATTGCTGTATGAGTCGTACGATTTTTGAATCAAGCACGGGCAACGCCGGGCCATGCTGCTAGTATATATCTATACAGAAAGCGATGGGTAAATTATTGTCATTTTATATTTTTAATTTCGCGCATGTGCGTTGTTTCTTTTAGATTTTGTCGACTGTACAGTATAGTAGGGTCAGTTTGGCACCGTCTGTGAGAAAAAGAGCAACATGACACAATTCACTCTTCCAGAAATTTCGAAACGGCATGCTGTATTGTTTGGCATTCGCGCCAGGAGCTACAATACGAACATTTCAGAGTGTTTAGGTGTCAATCTGAGGCGAATGCAGAGCATTCAGAAAGAGTTCGATGAGTCTAATGGTGATTATGAAGGTGTTTGGAGTAATTACTAGCGATGAAGACCTTATGCCTCATTTATCTTCACACAGGGCCTCAGACTCAACACGGAAGCGAACATCAAGTGCCTTGACCGTAGCCCCATTGTCCCATGTGGCATTGAGCACATTTGCTGCACCGGAAAACTGTTTCTGTTTTTTATGGTGGAGTGGGTGTCAAATGTTTACGGCTTTATTTCATCTTGGGTGGATGGGTACTTTTCCGCCCTCCAGTTGAGTTTGGCTGGTGTGGGCAGCATATGGGTCCACCGGCCATATTTCTTTCTATTATAGATTTGCCTGGGGGAATAAAAGCTCTCATTTTCGCACTACAGTTGCCGGCCGCCTAACAATTGCGTGAAAGAATGCTATTGAAAGTCGTGGTCGGTCACTGGGCAGCAGAAATTTATTAGGTTGGTGCAAAAATAATGTCGTTTTCTAACATAAAGTTGAACGTTAAAAAACGACGTTATTTTTGCACCAACCTAATAATTAATAATTGAGGAAAGTTCTGCCATTTTATATGGCATAGAGCACTGTTTCTTTCCGGTGGCCCTTCGCAATAAACTCATTTTAAGAGCTGCTTATTTCTATTAGCATATTAATATATATATATATCGGGTGAATAAACTATTAAGATTTTAAATATTTCTTTATGTCCTAGATAAATATGTTTATTACAATAATAGTTATATTTAGTCCTGAAACTACTTACTTAAAAAATTAAATATTTAAGTTAATAACAAAATTTTTTTCAGACATCGAATTTTCTATCAAACATTGTAAACTATCTTTTACATAATTTTGTTAAAACAAAATTATAACAACTCCATCTCTCTTTCCCCCTCCCCCCTATCCCTCTCTTTACCGTAAGACTCACTTGTATACATTTTCTACAATTCATTTCCGTTTTATTAACCATCTAAAGAGGTCAAGTTTTCTGTCACTCCTCCTACTCCAATATAAAACATACTTAAGAGAGATATAAAATTAACCCCTCCCTATACTTTATATTGTCTGGTTAACTACCACTCTCACCCCCCTCTATTAAATTACAAAAATTACACTACCCACCAATTTCTAATCCCATTTTTTTTCTCATTTCGTTGTTGGAAGATTTACCTGATGATCCTGAATCCTTAAAAAAGGATTTAGGTGAAATAAATTATCGTAATGGTACATTAAAGTGATTTGTTTTTCATTACATTATATATATATATATATATATATATATATATATATATATATATATATATATATATATATATATATATATATATATCATACTTATTATAAAACCCAGGTTGTGTGTTTTTGTGTGTGTTTGTGTGTGTGTGTGTGTTTATGTGTGTGTATGTGTGTGTGTGTGTCTGTTCGTTTATATATTGGATCGGATTTCCTACATTTTTTAACCGATTTCAACAAAACTTCACAGGACTAAGTAAAATTACTTTGCGGTGGTTCTGACAGCACCAAAAATTAGAAAAACACAATTGTTTTTGCACGAAATCAATTTGAAAACACGATTAAGAGGCATCGCTGTTTCGAGAATGAAAGGGGGACAACTCATATCGAGTTTTACTTATTATAAAACCCAGGTTGTTTGTGTATGTGTGTGTGTGCGTGTGTGTGTTCGTTTATATATGGGATCGGATTTCCTACATTTTTCAA
The DNA here is from genome assembly GCA_963932145.1 of Acanthosepion lycidas. Classification (NCBI taxonomy): domain Eukaryota; kingdom Metazoa; phylum Mollusca; class Cephalopoda; order Sepiida; family Sepiidae; genus Acanthosepion; species Acanthosepion lycidas. Next base: position 45,349,162 of record OZ010615.1, on the reverse strand, counting down.
CCGATTTCAGCTAAACTTCACTTTTTTTTGGCAGGTAGTGTTTCTTATTGTCTTGCACACTTTTTTCTTTATTTTTACATTCAGAATGCTTTAAAAATTCCATTTACAAGACGATTGTTTATAATAAAATTCTATTCAATCGGTAGACTCATAACAATGTTTTTGTTTGAGTTTGGGTTTGACCAATTCGCAAAAAAAAAAAAAAAAAAAATAATTAAGGCATGTGTGTTCGTCAACCTTAAACAATAATCTTTGTCAATTTTATTTTTCAGTCTTTATGATGGTCGATACTTGATCTATCACTTACTGTTACATCCCCAGGTAACGCCGGGCTCTACTGCTAGTATTAAATAATTGCTGAATATGTGTTAATATTTTAATATGAAGGAATAGTGGCCGGACATTTGGCCGAGAGATATTTAGCCGAACGGCATTTTAATCACATTAATCACATTTAATCACATTAACATTGCTATTTAATTCTTTGTTTAAATTGTTTCTTTATTATATAAAATATAAGCTGCACATTCTTATATATGTATATATATATATGTGTGTGTGTCTCCCCCTCCCCACGCCTCGTGGAGAGAGGAGACGTGCTGCGTGGAAAACCGCTGACCTCTTATAAAACCCTGTCTACGCCTGGGCTCTGGAGAGGAAACTCCAGCGTCGCCTCACCGCGACGGCAAAACACTGGAAGCAACGGTCAACTGAGGACCCCGAAAGACCTTCTGTAAGGGGAACAGACCACCCGCATGTTCGCTTTAAGGACGTCGGCAAAAGGGATATGAGGGCGATGAACATGGACAGGAACATCGATTTTTACTGAGTGCTGAAGCGAAGAGAGAATAAACCAGAGTTTGCCGCCGTCGTGAAACGGGCTCAAACGAAAGAAAACAACAGTGTGTGTGTGGAGGTGGCGGAGGTTTGGAGACTGTCATCCCATGCATTGGTTGCAATCGGGACTGTCACTCTTGTGCGGGCATGTACAGCCATAATAGATACTGCACCGCCATCAGCAGCTAAGTCATAACACTTTGGTGTGCGTATCCATGGTCTCTCAAGACCGACGGAAGCCATACACGCACACATATATATATTTATATATAATAGCAGGCCACTTGTATTCAAGGATACCCGTCTACAAGGGAGGCTAGCCAATCCCTATTGCAGACTCTCGCTCAGGCACATTTCTGTTTGCCCAACCTGTGGTTTATACTGCAACTATGCTTAGCAGACCTTAGTTACAGTTTCTGGTTTCTAGCATGATCAACGATCTGAACAACACCAGCACACTCAAATCCTCGGTCACGATGACTTGTGACTTCGTGCTAGAAGAACTATCGACGCACCCCCATTTACTCTCAAGGCTTAGGTCAACCCCTGCTATGGTTTTCAGGCGCTTTTCAAATCGACTCTTCCTCCAGGCCGATATCATCAGGAAGTCTTTTTCCTGACAAATTGACCATGGTGAGATTCGAACCCGGGTCTCATGGTCAGAAAGCGAACGTTCTAACCACTCGGCTATATATATTGATTTCGTTTCTGCGGCTTATTATTTACAGTTTATTTAAAGCCAGAAAATATTTTTATATTGCAAGATAATAATAGTTTAGTGATAAGTGTCTTTCTAATTAACCCATAGTTAGGGGAAAGGTGGATTCATGCCTTTCCCAAGGGTCTTTGCACGTAAGTGAATATAGGGAACCCAGCGGGAATTGGAACTCGGCCCCCCGATAAACAATCCCGAGCCACTATCCATTACACCACGCACACATCCAAACTTACAGCTCTTGGTATTCCTAAGCGGTCGCTCATCGACCAGGCTCGATGTTGCTTAACTTCGGTGATCTTACGAGATTAGGTTTCCGTTTCTTTCTATTCGCTTATGTTTTCTCAATCTTGACCTCTTAAAGTTTAGAGTTAAGCCGCTAAGTTCCCTGCATAGCCTCATAAACTTCACTTCTTGTCATTTCCTATGTGTTCATACAACACCACACATTAACCATCTATCTTGAATGGCTCTTGGGCCTTTTATTGGGTGGACATTAGTAAAAAAACAACCTTTTGGCACCCTTCACGCATCCATGACTGACCCTGGCCACACCGTCCTTAGTGCAGTGAATGGTTGACAGAAAATCTGTTATATAGGAATAAAGTGTCGCTGCCAACACTGGAGTTTGAGCATAGGCTGAATTAAGTAGATCACGTGACCAAAGAGGAAACGCATAAATAGGTAATATTGTGGCGTCTAACGATCACCATTTCTATTCTATCCTCTATACAGATCACTCTTTCTTCACTATCCTCTATTTCTATAGTATTCACTATACTATTTCTCTATCAGTTAATGTGCCATGCTTGATACACGCTTAGGTGATCATGTATCTTTCGATCTTTTGATACATGATTGACGAGGCAGATTTTTTTTCCCGCAGTAGGTTGCTATTTCTTTCTGCGGTAGACCAGCTGCCATCCAAGGCTATAGAACCGGTCTGTCTTGCGGGGTTCGGTGTCGGGGTGGAGAAGAAGAGGATTCATACATTTCCCAACGGTATTAGAACGTAAGTGAATATAATAGATTCGACTGGAATTCGAACTCGGCTCTCCGATTCCTCCATTCGAGAGACTATCCATTACTCCGCCGTGTCTCCTATACGGATCACAATTCGGTGGTTAATTTTCAAGAGAGCATTATCGAGCAAGTACTGTTAGTGTCGAAGGCGTCTGACACTAGTGTTGTTCAACGGCGTTACAATAGTTTTATCTGCGATTACAAAGTCTCTACTACAACGAGCATTACGAAAGTGGCAACGAGTATTCGTTGACATCACAAAAGTTTCAACGAGTTTTCTTTGACATCACAAAAAATCTATTCTTTTTTTCTCTCCCAATAGGAGTAGATAATTTCGCTGGCTCAGGCTCCTCCCCGGTCTTTTAAACAGGAGTAGATGGTTATCCCTTGGTTCCTGTTTAGGATTGGGTTTCTGATTCCTTCTAAAGTCTGTTCATTCTTGACCTCTTCAAGGTTAGATTTCGCCGTTATATTTCGTGCATAACCCCCAATAGCTTTATTTCTTGCTCTTTCTTACGCTCATGCAACACTGAACAGTAACCATCTAACTTGAGTGTCTCTCGGGCCTTCAACTGGATGAATATTGGATAAAACATGTCTATCAAAAGAAGAAAGTCAATTTCATAGCGAGCAGGGAAATTACGCTTAAACAGGAAAAGGCAGCACACGGTACCACTTATTTGTATCTTTACAGGCCCGATGCATTATCTACCCGTGCGAAATTATGATACCCACCCCCGAATCTATGGTACGCCTCCCACTGTATTTAATCTCAATTTTCATAGGGTAGTATTCGTATAAAATACGTATTTTATTGTAACTTAATTACGTACAATGAAGGCACGGTGGAGTAGTGGATAGTATCCATTACATTCAATTACGTGCTAATACCCTTGGCAAAGGTATGAAACCTTTTCTGCTTTGGGTAAATAACAGGATTTGGGTGGCAACTGGTCCAGGAGAAGGTAACTCTGTGTTAAAAAAAAACCCAACCCAAAACGGCCTGGCTATCTTGTCCAATAAACACCATTTCTACTGCGGCTGAAGGGCCAGGGGATACGCAATCGATCGATCGAATCATGTACAATAATGGATTCTATACAATATAGGCGGGGCTGTTCGGCGTGGTGCGACAGTTGACAAGCTTGCCACGTTAGAACAATTACGAGGGAGTAGAGAGAAAAATTGAAAATAAATACACAATCAGAATTATTTACATTATTCGAACTATTGTCCTCATCTTTGTTGCCATATTTATTACAACGTTTCGGACGCTGTAGTCTACGGCCTTCTTCAGGTGGTTGGAATGTTGCACTGAACCCATTATTTCGCACACTGGAGTAGACTGTTCTATTAGGTTGGTGCAAAAATAATGACGTAATAATGTCGTTTTTTGACGTATTTTTTAACGTCAAAAAACGACATTATTACGTCATTATTTTTGCACCAACCTAATAATTCCACGTGCCATGTTTAATGGATGTCAGTTATCAGTTATCTCCTGTTAATTTTCTTTTTGAAAGTTCTCCACTGTCTTAACCGGGTATTGAACTCACACGCTTTGGGTCCTGTCACTGGATCTAGCCAACGTCTTTATCCACTGTGCCATGTGTCTTCAAGGACATATGCCACAGTGGATAAAGACGAACTACCCCAGTGAGTGAAATAAAGGGTTCAGTTAAAAGTTAAAACGGAGTGCTCAATACACTAAGTAGAGAAAAAGTAAAATAAATAAATTCTAATGAGCCAGGTTTCATTACATAGTGATCATCACAGTGAACTGGCTCTGAATGATATGAACAGTCTGTGATAGATAGATAGATAGATAGATAGATAGATAGATAGATAGATAGATAGATAGATAGATATGAACAGTCTGTGATAGATAGATAGATAGATAGATAGATAGATAGATAGATATGAACAGTCTGTGACAAATAGATAGATATGAACAGTCTGTGATAGATAGATAGATAGATAGATAGATAGATAGATAGATAGATAGATAGATATGAACAGTCTGTGACAAATAGATAGATATGAACAGTCTGTGATAGATAGATAGATATGAACAGTCTGTGATAGATATGAATAGTCTGTAATAGATAAATAGATAGATATGAACAGTCTGTGATAGATAGGTAGATAGATAGATAGATAGATATGAACAGTCTGTGATAGATAGATAGATAGATATGAACAGTCTGTGATAGATAGATAGATATGAACAGTCTGTGATAGATATGAATAGTCTGTAATAGATAAATAGATAGATAGATAGATATGAACAGTCTGTGACAAATAGATAGATATGAACAGTCTGTGATAGATAGATAGATAGATAGATAGATAGATATGAACAGTCTGTGACAAATAGATAGATATGAACAGTCTGTGATAGATAGATAGATAGATAGATAGATAGATAGATAGATAGATATGAACAGTCTGTGACAAATAGATAGATATGAACAGTCTGTGATAGATAGATAGATATGAACAGTCTGTGATAGATATGAATAGTCTGTAATAGATAAATAGATAGATAGATAGATAGATAGATATGAACAGTCTGTGACAAATAGATAGATATGAACAGTCTGTGATAGATAGATAGATAGATAGATAGATAGATAGATATGAACAGTCTGTGACAAATAGATAGATATGAACAGTCTGTGATAGATAGATAGATATGAACAGTCTGTGATAGATATGAATAGTCTGTAATAGATAAATAGATAGATAGATAGATAGATATGAACAGTCTGTAACAAATAGATAGATATGAACAGTCTGTGATAGATAGATAGATAGATAGATAGATAGATAGATATGAACAGTCTGTGACAAATAGATAGATATGAACAGTCTGTGATAGATAGATAGATATGAACAGTCTGTGATAGATATGAATAGTCTGTAATAGATAAATAGATAGATAGATAGATAGATATGAACAGTCTGTGACAAATAGATAGATATGAACAGTCTGTGATAGATAGATAGATAGATAGATAGATAGATAGATAGATAGATAGATATGAACAGTCTGTGACAAATAGATAGATATGAACAGTCTGTGATAGATAGATAGATAGATAGATAGATATGAACAGTCTGTGACAAATAGATAGATATGAACAGTCTGTGATAGATAGATAGATAGATAGATAGATAGATAGATATGAACAGTCTGTGACAAATAGATAGATATGAACAGTCTGTGATAGATAGATAGATATGAACAGTCTGTGATAGATATGAATAGTCTGTAATAGATAAATAGATAGATAGATAGATAGATATGAACAGTCTGTGACAAATAGATAGATATGAACAGTCTGTGATAGATAGATAGATAGATAGATAGATAGATATGAACAGTCTGTGACAAATAGATAGATATGAACAGTCTGTGATAGATAGATATGAACAGTCTGTGATAGATATGAATAGTCTGTAATAGATAAATAGATAGATAGATAGATAGATATGAACAGTCTGTGACAAATAGATAGATATGAACAGTCTGTGATAGATAGATAGATAGATAGATAGATATGAACAGTCTGTGACAAATAGATAGATATGAACAGTCTGTGATAGATAGATAGATAGATAGATAGATAGATATGAACAGTCTGTGACAAATAGATAGATATGAACAGTCTGTGATAGATAGATAGATAGATAGATAGATAGATAGATAGATATGAACAGTCTGTGACAAATAGATAGATATGAACAGTCTGTGATAGATAGATAGATAGATAGATAGATAGATAGATAGATAGATAGATATGAACAGTCTGTGACAAATAGATAGATATGAACAGTCTGTGATAGATAGATAGATAGATAGATAGATAGATATGAACAGTCTGTGACAAATAGATAGATATGAACAGTCTGTGATAGATAGATAGATATGAACAGTCTGTGATAGATATGAATAGTCTGTAATACATAAATAGATAGATAGATAGATAGATATGAACAGTCTGTGACAAATAGATAGATATGAACAGTCTGTGATAGATAGATAGATAGATAGATAGATAGATAGATAGATAGATATGAACAGTCTGTGACAAATAGATAGATATGAACAGTCTGTGATAGATAGATAGATAGATATGAACAGTCTGTGATAGATATGAATAGTCTGTAATAGATAAATAGATAGATAGATAGATAGATAGATATGAACAGTCTGTGACAAATAGATAGATATGAACAGTCTGTGATAGATAGATAGATAGATAGATAGATATGAACAGTCTGTGACAAATAGATAGATATGAACAGTCTGTGATAGATAGATAGATATGAACAGTCTGTGATAGATATGAATAGTCTGTAATAGATAAATAGATAGATAGATAGATAGATATGAACAGTCTGTGACAAATAGATAGATATGAACAGTCTGTGATAGATAGATAGATAGATAGATATGAACAGTCTGTGACAAATAGATAGATATGAACAGTCTGTGATAGATAGATAGATATGAACAGTCTGTGATAGATATGAATAGTCTGTAATAGATAAATAGATAGATAGATAGATATGAACAGTCTGTGACAAATAGATAGATATGAACAGTCTGTGATAGATAGATAGATAGATAGATAGATAGATAGATAGATAGATAGATATGAACAGTCTGTGACAAATAGATAGATATGAACAGTCTGTGATAGATAGATAGATATGAACAGTCTGTGATAGATATGAATAGTCTGTAATAGATAAATAGATAGATAGATAGATAGATATGAACAGTCTGTGACAAATAGATAGATATGAACAGTCTGTGATAGATAGATAGATAGATAGATAGATAGATAGATAGATATGAACAGTCTGTGACAAATAGATAGATATGAACAGTCTGTGATAGATAGATAGATATGAACAGTCTGTGATAGATATGAATAGTCTGTAATAGATAAATAGATAGATAGATAGATAGATAGATATGAACAGTCTGTGACAAATAGATAGATATGAACAGTCTGTGATAGATAGATAGATAGATAGATAGATATGAACAGTCTGTGACAAATAGATAGATATGAACAGTCTGTGATAGATAGATAGATATGAACAGTCTGTGATAGATATGAATAGTCTGTAATAGATAAATAGATAGATAGATAGATAGATATGAACAGTCTGTGACAAATAGATAGATATGAACAGTCTGTGATAGATAGATAGATAGATAGATAGATATGAACAGTCTGTGACAAATAGATAGATATGAACAGTCTGTGATAGATAGATAGATATGAACAGTCTGTGATAGATATGAATAGTCTGTAATAGATAAATAGATAGATAGATAGATAGATATGAACAGTCTGTGACAAATAGATAGATATGAACAGTCTGTGATAGATAGATAGATAGATAGATAGATAGATAGATAGATATGAACAGTCTGTGACAAATAGATAGATATGAACAGTCTGTGATAGATAGATAGATATGAACAGTCTGTGATATATATGAATAGTCTGTAATAGATAAATAGATAGATAGATAGATAGATATGAACAGTCTGTGACAAATAGATAGATATGAACAGTCTGTGATAGATAGATAGATAGATAGATATGAACAGTCTGTGACAAATAGATAGATATGAACAGTCTGTGATAGATAGATAGATATGAACAGTCTGTGATAGATATGAATAGTCTGTAATAGATAAATAGATAGATAGATAGATAGATAGATATGAACAGTCTGTGACAAATAGATAGATATGAACAGTCTGTGATAGATAGATAGATATGAACAGTCTGTGATAGATATGAATAGTCTGTAATAGATAAATAGATAGATAGATAGATATGAACAGTCTGTGATAGATAGGTAGATAGATATGAACAGTCTGTGATAGATAGATAGATATGAACAGACAGCGATAGATTACCCTGAGGATCCCATTTGGTGAAACCTAGGTAGGTAGTACCTGTGCTCATTAGGATTTATTTATTTTCTCTCTCTCTCTCTCTCTCTCTCTCTCTCTCTCTCTCTATATATATATATATATATATATATATATATATATATATATATATAATACAAAAGGCTCAAACTATAATATTGCATGATTCAAATTTATCACATTGGAATCGTAATCACGATCCAATTCATTATATTAGGTTGGTGCAAAAATAATTTCGTTTTCTAACATATGTTACTATGTGAGAAAACGAAATTATTTTTGCACCAACCTAATACTTACAAATTCAAAAAGCTTTTTGAATTTGTAGGTTTGATGAATTGGTCATGATTACGATTCCAATGTAATATATTATAACCATGGAATATTACTGTTTGAGCCTTTTATATCATATTCTTACTCTGTCTTGGACATTGAGTTCTACCTGGATTCTATCCTCTTGGGAATTTATATATATATATATATATATATATATATATATTGACCACTAATATTATATATATATATATATATATATATATATATATATATATATATATATATATATATATATATATATATATATGTTTCGCACAAAGCGTACTTAAATATACAATGTAACGTTAAAATGTATTATCTCAAAATTTGTGCGTGTCTGTCTAAATCAACGTCAGGGCACACTAATGCCCCACGAAAGGAAGCTAGGTGTGCCCCAATTTAACAGAAGAGTAATTTAAAGTTTGTTGTTGCTTTGAAATTTTTCAAGCAACAAAAACAGACTATCATTATTGTTTTGTCCGTGTATTGTTTGATATATTGAAATATAATTGACATCCTTGATAATGGATTATGTAAGCCGAAAGCTTAGATTGGATTTAAACATGTATCAATATGGTGATTTCCTTTCGTCTTTCAATGATAATGTCATTAAGCGTAGACAATATGAAAGAAACGTACTTACTTAAAATAAATAGACATAATTTGTCTACATTTTATTTAATGAAACATGCATCAATGAATAATTACTGCCTAAATATACACAATATATATAAATAATTATTTATTTAAAAAAAATATAACATAAATATGTTATAAAATCACTACAAAAATAACCATTTTGTTTCAACACCTCCGGTGTCTTATCAAGTGATGATGTTGAATGTAAAATAAATCTTGACTTATTTTACATTGAACATCATCACTTGATAAGACATCGGAGGTGTTGAAACAAAATGGTTATTTTTGTAGTGATTTTATAACATATTTATGTTATATTTTTTTAAAATAAATACTTATATGTGCTTTACTCTGTATTGAGTACTCTTTTAAGAATAGTAATTGTTGGTTATTGGAATTCATTCCGTATACACCAATCATATACTTGTATATATATATATATATATATATATATATATATATATCACGCCTACAACATAACTTACTTGGGTGTCGTTCTTGCTTTTATTTACGTTGGAAGTTTACACCTGTGCCAAATATCTACGCATTTTTATTTATTTATGTCTTCTCTGGGCACGTCTGATGCCATATGCCGAGTTTGCGTAGGTCGAAATTGGGCAGTTTTTTTTTCTCGAGTTCATTTCGAGCGCAGTGCAACTGTTTTTTCACGGCGTATGCGCGTGAAATATAAACTCAACCTAGTTTGGCAGAAGGCCATAACGCCTATTTATAGTAAAGCCCACTACACAAGCAATGATCGCGCTCAACTTCACCCACTGGTAGACCACAGACGAATACTGAATTTTTCAGTGTATAAGACGCACTTTTTAAACCTAAAATTTGATGTCAAAATCTGCGTCATATTTACCGAAGGTGTTTATATTATAGCCATAAGAGCCACCTCCCATTTTTTTTCTAAGTACTAAGCAAAGCATTTAGAAACAGAAAAATTTCGTTAGATACAATGAAACAACTGAACTTTTACGTGGGTTTTCAGAACCCGTAGGCTCGGCCAAAAAATGCCCGTAGAAACTGCAAAAACAGAATCGGGTTGGTCAATCTCCCCGAACGAGACTCTGCCCTTCGGCGGAGCCTCGTCCGAGTTCCTCTCTGCTCAGAGGCAGAGAGTTCGACCGTCATGCCAAGAAGCTCGGTTCGATTCAGTATCTAGCCCCCCCGCCCCGAGGGTTGCATGTGGCACAAGGCCGAGTTTAACGTGGGTTTCCCGAGCCCAAAGGCAGAGAGTTCGACCGTCATGCCAAGAAGCTCGGCTTGATTCACTATCTAGCCACCCCACCACGAGGGTTGCATGTGGCACAAGGCCGAGTTTAACGTGGGTCTCCCGAGCCCAAAAAATGCCCGTAGAACCCGTATAAACGGGATCGGGTTGGTCAACCTCCCCGAACGAGACTCTGCCCTCCGGCGGAGCCTCGTCCGGGTTCCTCTCTGCTCAGAAGCAGAGAATTCGACCGTCAAGCCGAGAAGCTTGAAGTTATCGTATAAAAAATTCGACGCTAATTTTTGTGGAAAACTACAAAGATATTTTTATTCTACTAATTGGATTATACTAAGTCCATTTTAATTTAAACGATAAATACTTATAACAAGAAAATTTCGTGGATCTCTACCTTTTCAAAATTGAAAAAAATTCTCCCTTTATCGATTTGAACAAGAACTCTAGCGTCGCAACATAGCACGCTCCAAAACAAATATTCAGCTGTCAATAAATAGTATAACTTATGTTTACCTAGCGAAAATGCTGAGATTGTAATGGCGACCACGATAAAAGCGGCATTTTTCAGACGCACGGTATCGAACGACGGAAATCGAGTAAAATAATCGCCAAAAATCCAGTTACCATAAATAAAATAGCATCGTCCACTGAATTATTTCGGGAATCGGTTGTAATACCAAAGCCCGTCCAACCGACGGTTGATGGTCTGGGCTATTTTTGTACCTGGCCCGGGCGCATGCGCTCAGGTTCCGCACCTTAAACTGACCTTGTGTCACATCAGGCTAGCTTTATGTATATCTATAAAGTCTACTATTCTTTCTTGCTTTGAATATTGCCGCTACATCTGGTCTGGTGCAAAATCTGTTGTTAAACGGGGCAAGGAAGGGGCTCTCTTTTAATTGACTAAGAGATCCTTTTCAGAATGGTTGATGTTACTCTCCCGGGGTGTTGCTCATTTCGCCCATTTGGACTAATGTTTTTTTCCTCAGATAAAAACGAAATGATTATATTGAAACAATTGCTAAGTTTGCAGCTAAGAAAGTCGGTTCTCGATGTCTTGCTAGACAATTATTAGGTTGGTGCAAAAATAATGTCGTTTTCTCACATAGTAACATATGTGAGAAAAAGACATTATTTTTGCATCAACCTAATATTTCTCGCCAGAATCTTTCTTACATATCTATAAAGTCTACAGTTCATCCATGCTTAGAATATTGCTGCCACATCTGGTCTGGAGCTCTTGCTATATATTTATAGACTCTTGATAAAATCCAAAGACAAATCTGCAATGTTATCGGACCTGACCTGGCATCTCGGTTTCAGTCCCTTTCCCATCATCGTAACGTTACTTTCCTGTGTCTTTTCTATAAATATTTTCATGGTAATTGGCGTGGGCCGAGTGGTTAGAATGTTCGCTTTCTGATCATGAGATCCCGGTTCGAATCTCAGCATGGTCGATTTGGCTTCTTGATTTTGTCCAGCTGGAGGAGGCAATCAAAGCGTGTGGTACCTTCGGCAAGTGCCTGAAAACCATACCTGTGAGTGAAATTGGATAGAAATTAATCGTGCTAGCAATTCATATGAAAGCACAAGTCATCGTGACCGAGGGTTTGAGCTTGCCGGCTTTGTTCAGACTGTTGATCACACTAGTTGACGCGCTGTCTCCCAGAAACTTTAACTAAGGTCCGCTTGGCATAGACGCATTGTGTCAGTGTTGAATAAACACAAATGTGACTGAGCAGGCATCTGCAATGGGGATTAGCTAGCTGCCCTAGTAGACTGACATCCTCGGATACGAGTAGGTGCGCCATTTAGGTTTTATTTACTAGATTGGCGACAAGGTCTCATCATTTTACAGCTGAAATGGATAGATTTAACTGTAAGATCAATGCTAACAGTGTCTTTTCTGACACTTGGAACTCTCTCCCAGCTTCTTGTTTTCTAGTCAAATTTGACCTTCAAAAATTTAAATGCAATCTCAATCGTTATCTTCTGTCTTCTTAATTATTGTTCTTTTATCGTCCTCTCTCCATAATAGTAGTTTTTTTTTTCGTATTCTTTAACACTCAGTAACTCCTTGCGTCCTAGTGGCTTTATTGCCTTGCTTGGGGTGAAATGATTAAAAAAAACTACCCATACCATACCATACCATACCATACCATACCGCGTTATAATATTTTTTAAACGTCTTTTATGGCATCTATTTCTTTAAATCCTGTAGAGGAAGTACCGTGGTAATTTTGCGGGTTTTGCTAAATTTTCAACCTGACATATTTACATGTTACTATACCATTTCACTGAAGCAGACGTTAAACGCATGAGGACGTTATCACTCACTTTATCTTATCTTCTTTCTTTCTGGAAATACATATATACAGCTTCAACACACCCCATGAATGAGGCTTGCCGGAAGTTTAAAAAAAAAGGCGTAGAGATTTACTTTGTCCGTTGCTGTTATATCAATAACTTGTGGGCAGGGGATAGGCAAGCTAAATTTGTGGGCAGGGGATCGACAAAATAAATTTCTAGGCAGGACACAGACAAGCTGTTATGGGGCTTAACATACGTGCTATCTATGAAACAAGCAGAATTATAGTGATTTACTAATCTTTGTTTAGGTATGGCACAAGGCCGAAAGTATGGAGAACCCAGTGAGGAACTCATTCGTAATTAATCTAGCGAGACAAGCATGCTAACCGTTTCCCCACGTCGAAGTACCCAAACATGAATAATAATAATAATAATAATAATAATAATAATAATAATAATAATAATAATAATAATAAGTAATGAAATCACACGTCTTATGAATATTTCTCTTAATAAATATTTCAAAAATAATTCAGTGGACGATATTATTTTATTTATGGTAACTGAATTTTTGGCGATTATTTTACTCGATTTCCGTCGTTCGATACCGTGCGTCTGAAAAATGCCGCTTTTATCGTGGTCGCTATTACATTCTCAGCATTTTCGCTAGGATCAAAGTGTAGTCTCGGCCTTCTGCCGGAAAAAAATATATTTTATCTTTCAGTTGTTTCTCTGTCTGTGCGGAGAGAGTACAATCGAAAATATTATTGAGAAGTGCCCGATCTCGGGAAACAGCTCCCCGCGGTAGTCCCTACCTCATTGCACTAATGAAGAGGAGAATCGGTTGTAATACCAATGCCCATCCAACCGACGGTTGATGGTCTGGGCTATTTTCGTACCTGGCCCGAACGCACGCGCCCAGGTCCGCACCTTAAACTGACCTTGTGTCACATCAGGTCAGCTTTAGGCGGCAAGTAAATACAATCGCTTCTCGGTCTTTTGGTTAAGATCAAAGTGTTGTATCTGTTCTTATCAGCTTAATCTGATCCACTCTCCAACTTCTTTCTTTAATTTCTTTAAATCTAATCTAATGGTGTTTCATATTTTTGTTGTAAATTAGCAAGAAGGAAAAATGTATAAATTCACTGTTTAAGTTTTATTACAATTCTGATCATCGCATTTTAAAAGAATAATCATGGTCGAAGAGTGCAGGCAGTTAAAAAGCGTTGTCATAGGAAAAACCGTCTCTTGGACACTACGTCTTATTGCGGGCACGTTTATACATATGTTTTGGTGTAAGGATGGAAACAATCTTCCTTGGCTAATGTTAAGGCACCCAATCCAAAAATGGCGTTCATTTTTTCATATTAGTTACCGTTTTCTCTGTACCAAGAGGTCTCATTTTGGCAAGCATTTTCATTTTACCCCGGTTTTTTATCGAGTGAATTCACGGTTTTCAGATTAGAAAATTCTAATCTGAAATCATAACTCAAATCAATCTTTGAAAAGCAATCTGGTATCTCAATGCGGAGGCACGGTGGAGCAATGGATAGCGGCTCGGATTGAGGAATCGGAGAGCCGAGTTCGAATTCCAGTCGATTACATTACATTCACTTACGTGCTAATAACCTTGGGAAAGGTATGAAACCTCTTCTTCGCCCACCCCCCCAAATATGGATAAATAGCGGGACATACCAATCTCCTAGACCAGCTACCTAGGAGAAGGACAACTCTGAATTCAAAAGCTGATCCTCCAATTTGGGGTTGTACAGTAACCTAACAACGTATTCACTTAAAAAAACTGGCTTGTTATAGAAACGCCAACGATATCTTGCAGGCCTTATGTTCCTCAAGGAATTTAAAGGCATAATATAAATAATCTGGTATATCAACGAGAAATGATAGCTCCATAAAAAATGGAATCCATCCATTGGATTTTATCAAGGGCTGGCCATTTTTTTAGTTTTATATAGGGCTTGGATAACTTGGATAATTCTGTTATCTACATTGAATTCTTTAAGAATTTGCCAAAGACCGTCATGCCATACACGATCAAACGCTTTCTTGAAATCAACAAAGTTGCAGAACACGTCCTTCTGATGTTTCAGTTGTTTCTCTACGAGGATCCTACAAGTGATGACCTGTTCCATTGTACTTCATTCGGTTCTAAAACCTTCTTGTTCCTCTGATAGCAGTTCTTCGGCCTTGGGTTTCAAACGACTCAATATGATACGAAGCAGGACTTCCCTAGGATGACTGATGGCATCAATTTGCCAATCAATGCCATGGCTGCAGTAATCCGTGTGCGGATTTCCGTCTTGCAAGTACCATCTTTAGACAAGCTTGTTCCTAAGTATTTAAAACTGGACACTTCCTCCTGTGAATTCCAGTTCATGGTAATTTTGAAACAAGTGTTACTGCTTGTGCCATTCTTCATTAGTTTGGATTTCTTGGAGCTAACCTCCATTCCATATATCCCTGCTCTTTCAAAAAGTTTGTTGGTCAAGTCCTGGAGCTCACTGTTACTACCTGTTATGAGGTCAATGCCATCTGCAAAACGTTTAGTTACAGACGGGCCTGCCACCGATAGAGATTGAAGGATCACGTTCGTTCAGAGTTGCTTGCATGATTCTCTAGAAATTGGTTGACCAATGTGGGTGAAAGTACGCATCCCTGTTGCATGCGGACAGTTATCCGGGAGAATATTCCCATTTGTTTTCCCAGAAGAACTGCGCTGGTGGCGTCTTTATATAGGGCTGGGATTACTTGGATAATTCTGTTATCTACATTGAATTCTTTAAGGATTTGCCAAAGACCGTCATGCCATACACGATCAAACGCTTTCTTGAAATCAACAAAGTTGCAGAACACGTCCTTCTAATGTTTCAGTTGTTTCTCTACGAGGATCCTACAAGTGATAACCTGTTCCATTGTACTTCGTCCGGTTCTAAAACCTTCTTGTTCCTCTGATAGCAGTTCTTCGGCATTGGTTTTCAAACGACACAATATGATACGGAGCAGGACTTTACTAAGCTGACTGATCAGGCTTATTGTCCTATATTTTCGACACTGCTGAGGTTTATTTTTCTTTGGCAGGGGTATTACCAATGAGTCCCCTTGTTAGGGCACTTTCTTTTGTTTCAA
This sequence comes from Acanthosepion lycidas, assembly GCA_963932145.1. Taxonomy (NCBI): domain Eukaryota; kingdom Metazoa; phylum Mollusca; class Cephalopoda; order Sepiida; family Sepiidae; genus Acanthosepion; species Acanthosepion lycidas. The sequence goes on along the minus strand of OZ010615.1, from coordinate 45,332,980 downwards.
AATCTTATGGCATTACTTTGATGGTTTCACCTCCATGTTTTATCATCTCAGAGGAAATATTATCCGCTCCGGGTAACTTGCCAGGTTTTAAAGCTCTTTAGGACTAACTCAACCTCTTCTTTCAATATTGACGGACCGGTCGCGTCTTTTTCTGTGGAGTGCTAGTCAGTTTGGAATATGGAGACATCTGATTAGAGCTGGTAATTGTATAAACCATCACAGTATTGCTCCCGTCTATGGAGAACCTCCTCACTGTCCGCCAACAATTTACCATTCTCATACTCTACGAGCGTTGCTCCCTGTTGGCTGGTCTTATTAAGGGATTTGAGAATATTGTAGGCCTGTTTGTTATTGCCAATAAGCATATCCTTCTCAATGGTTGTGCACTTATTTTGTATCCACTCCTCTTTAGCTGCCCGCATTTTTCTCCTCACGTCACTGTGCACTTCCTGATATTGGGCATAGACCTCGCCACTTGAGTCCTTCTTTCCTCTGCTCTTATCACACAAATCCAAGATAACGTTCGTGACCAATAGTTGGATTTTCCTTCGCCTTTTACCCAAAACTTCCCCAGCTATTGTGAGTAACACTTCTTTAATGTAATCTGCAAAAGTCTCTACGTCATTGTTATTTAGATTCAGGGCTGCGAAGTTGCTGCCAACTTTGGTCTGTAAGAGTTGAGTGACTTCAAGGTCTTTTAGTTTCTCAATTTTTTGTAGAGTAGTTTTCACAGTGGAGGCTTGTATTTCACTAAGTCGTCCTAAATTAGGTTCGACGTACAAAAACGTTAGGAACTTGGAAATAAGAGTTAATGACGCAACAATCTAGTTGTGGTGGTTGATACTTCAATGTCCGACATCGACTGACTCACTCAACACTACTGAGCCCAACTGGCGACCACTACTACTACTACTACTTATGTGTGGGAGTGTCTATTGATAATAGAATAGATGGTATAACACAATTTAAAAGTCGTCAACACAAGATCATGATCGCTGCCTATGTCTGACCCAGAAAATGTCTTTACGCTTGCTTTGTTAATGTTGGATTTATAGCGTTGCGAAATCAAAATACAATCGATCTGGTTATGGATTTTCCCATTAGGGGAATTGCCAGGTTGCGCTTCGAGACAGCTTATGAGGGTGTAGAGTCCTTTTGGGAAAACAAATGGGAGGATTCTTCTGGGCAACTGTCGGCGTGCGACAGGGATGCGTACTTTCACCCACATAGTTCAATCTATTTCTAGAGAGAATCACGCAAGACACTTGAACGACCATGATCCTTCAATCTCTATCGGTGCAAGACCCGTCTGATGTGAGCGGTGTGCGATAAATCTAAAAATGGACAAAACAGAGGCTGAGCAGTCCCATTATATCTGCAAAAGAAAGGGAATCCATGAGGACATAGTACAGACATTTGCTGAGTATTCTCCTTCCTATGCAACTGTGAAGATATGGGCTTCAGAATTCAAGCGGACCTGAGACGGCACACAAGATGACTCTCGGTCAGGTCGTCTAAAAACCTCAACCACTGATGAACAAGGATAAGAACCTTTAGGAAAACCATCATAATGATTTAGGCGTTTACCATTAAATCCAGAATACGGTTTACAGCAACCTTCTAGAAACTGGAATTTTTTTGGCAACACGCTGACCCCTGTTGAAATTCTCACAATATTTAGTATTGTTGAAATTATCGCTAAAGATTTTTGTTTTAGATTTACAAATTCTATGTCGTCACATTCTTCCAAGGACCAAGACACCACTTTCTTCCGTGATCGGATGGCAATGCTTAAGCGTCGTTGAACCAATTGCATGGATATTAAAGGGAACTATCGGTAAAAATAGTAAAAAACTGTCTTGTTTCTCCAACTCCTTCAGTGTGAGGCTTAGAACTCTTTGAACGCATCTTGTAAGTGTTCAAACCATTCTCCTTCAACCTCATAAGGATTGTATGCTTACAAAGGTCGTTCAAAAAGTACTAAACTTCACCCAGAAAGAACAACACTAGCTGGACAATTTTGTTGTGACTACACACTATCACTTCATATAAACCTAAAAAAACTAATTCAGATTTCTGTGCAGGTGTGGCTCATACAGGTGTGAAAGGTGTGAAAGGTGTGCGATACATCTAAAAATGAACAAAACAGAGGCTGAGCAATCATAATGTGTCTGCGAATGAAAGGTATGACACCGAAGAGAATCCCTGAGGACATGATACAGATTCTCCTTCCTATACAACTGTGAAGAAGTGGGCTGCAGAATTCAAGCAGGTCTGGGACAGCCCACAAGATGACCCTCGGCCAAGTCGTCCAAAAACCTCAACCATTGATCAACCAGGATAAGAACCTTTAGGATAACCATCGTAATGAATCAGGCGTTTATCTTTGAATCCGGGATAGGGATAACAGCAACCTTCTAGAAACTGGAATTTTTTGGCAACACGCTGACCCCTGTTGAAATTCTCACAATATTTAGTATTGTTGAAGTTATCGCTAAAGTTTTTTTGTTGAGATTTATAAATTCTATGTCGCGTTCAATTTAGCAAACCAATCAATGAAGTTTGAATAAGCGGATTTGTTGCTCCCTCTGTCTTTTTTTTTTTACAAATACTCTCATGGTAACTGCTCCGATGAGCTGCTTTCGCTGGTTCCCAGACTTCATGAATTTAAGCGTTCAACTAGGCTGGCATATCGCTCTCACCCTTTCACTGTCGAAACTGTTAAATATAGCCGTCCCTTTTCCTCCAATAGCTTCATGTCTCGTACCTATCGCCTGTGGAACTCCCTCCCCTTTTCCTGTTTCTCTGATAGCTATAATCTCCAACTATTCAAATGTAATGTCAATCGATGTCTCCAGATAGCTTGATCTATCCCCTAGCATCCTTTCATCTATCACTCTTATTTGGTCTCATTCCCATTCTCTGTAACCTCTTGCATGATAGGTTTCCCGCCTTGCTTGGGGTGAAACGCTTAAAAAATGCTTTGACAAAAACAATACTTAATATGGTTTAATAATTTCTTTAATTTTATAGGACATCATGGTAAACAATATTTTTTAAGAAAACTATTTATACTTTTTTTCTTTTTAACAGCGAAGACTAAATTCTTAGGATTTCTTACTCTTGAGCATGCAACATAGAACTGGGAATGCGTAAATATTTCTCTCTGGAGCCTAATTCCAATTTTTTGAAGCGTTTGGCCTTGTGATGTGTTAATCGTTCTCGCAAATGCAGAGCGAACTGGAAACTGGATTCTCGTATAAGAAACACAATATTACATTTTTATTAAATAGGTGTTCGTTATTTTAATCATTAAGTTGTTTTTAAAATAGTGGGAGTATTTTGTATGTTAAGTAATAAAACTTATAATTTTTCCAAATAAATTAATGAAAATTTATTGCATTAAGGTACACACCCTAGTAAAACCAACTGTACTTTGTATCTCTTTAACTGTTTGCAAAAGCTGGTTTCGATCGGTCAGTATATGGATATTTTAGAGGGTGTGACGGACAGACGGACGGAAGTCACTGAATTTTATATATAAATTTTAATACATTTAAACTCGTGTGAGGGTCGTTCAAAATGTTTCTCAGCCTCACCCAGAGCAACAGACTGCCTTTTTTTTTATATAAAACTAGAAAAACTGATTACTATTTCTGTCTTAATTTTTGTGTAGGTGAGGTCCATACAGGTATGAGAGCAGTCACAATCTATCTGCAATAGAAAGATATGACACCCATGGGAATGCATGAGGACGTGATATCGGCACTTGTTGAGGACTCTCCTTCCTATGCAACTGTAAAAAAGTGGGCCGCGACATTCAAGCTGGGCTGGGACTGCACCTAGTATGATACTAAGTGAGGTCACCCCAAAACCTCTGTAGTAACGCAGATCATGGCTTACCAAGTACGAAGCACGTTCGAGTCGCTGCAGTTGTAACAGGAAATCCGGTTCGAGTCCTACAGGCGCGCATGCGCATCGACCATGATATGGACATCACACCTATGCAAATGTATCAACACCTGTCGCTTACTATATAAACGGCTACATTGCTTGTTAGGGAACATTAGTAATTATATAGTGATTTTCCAAGCTTAGCTTAGATATGGCACAAGGCCGAAAGTAGGGGGCCACCCAGCGAGAATCGAACTCGCTACTCAGTCGTAATTGTTCTTGTTAACCATTACACCACCTCGAGGTGCCCAAACAGCAGTAATTATATAGACTAGTGCTTCTCGAACTTTTTCAGCCCATGGACCATTTTTTCTACAAAAAATTCAAATGGACCACTCTTACTTTTATTTTTAGGCTGTTCATTTTTCACCCTAAAATACTCAATGAAAAGACAAATTAGTCTATTTACATTTTAAAATTTATTTTAGTAAACAAAGATAAGCACAGGATATTAAAATCAATTTTGATGATATCATTCAGTTTTAGTAAATTCAGCTAGTGACTACCTTGGGCTTGGTGTTTCTGCACACAAGATATCATACTCAATTTTGATGGTGTCATTCAGTCTGAGGCCATTCAGCTAGTGACTACCTTGGGCTTGGTGTTTCTGCACACAAGATATCATATTCAATTTTGATGGTGTCATTCAGTCTTAGGCCATTCAGCTAGTGACTACCTTGGGCTTGGTGTTTCTGCACACAAGATATCATATTCAATTTTGATGGTGTCATTCAGTCTTAGGCCATTCAGCTAGTGACTACCTTGGGCTTGGTGTTTCTGCACACAAGATATCATATTCAATTTTGATGGTGTCATTCAGTCTTAGGCCATTCAGCTAGTGACTACCTTGGGCTTGATGTTTCTGCACACAAGATATCATATTCAATTTTGATGGTGTCATTCAGTCTTAAGCCATTCATCTAGTGACTACCTTGGGCTTGGTGTTTTTGCACACAAGATATCATATTCAATTTTGATGGTGTCATTCAGTCTTAGGCCATTCAGCTAGTGACTACCTTGGGCTTGGTGTTTCTGCACACAAGATATCATAGTCAATTTTGATGGTGTCATTCAGTCTTAGGCCATTCAGCTAGTGACTACCTTGGGCTTGGTGTTTCTGCACACAAGATATCATAGTCAATTTTGATGGTGTCATTCAGTCTTAGGCCATTCAGCTAGTGACTACCTTGGGCTTGGTGTTTCTGCACACAAGATATCATATTCAATTTTGATGGTGTCATTCAGTCTTAGGCCATTCAGCTAGTGACTACCTTGGGCTTGGTGTTTCTGCACACAAGATATCATATTCAATTTTGATGGTGTCATTCAGTCTTAAGCCATTCATCTAGTGACTACCTTGGGCTTGGTGTTTCTGCACACAAGATATCATATTCAATTTTGATGGTGTCATTCAGTCTTAGGCCATTCAGCTAGTGACTACCTTGGGCTTGGTGTTTCTGCACACAAGATATCATATTCAATTTTGATGGTGTCATTCAGTCTTAGGCCATTCAGCTAGTGACTACCTTGGGCTTGGTGTTTCTGCACACAAGATATCATAGTCAATTTTGATGGTGTCATTCAGTCTTAGGCCATTCAGCTAGTGACTACCTTGGGCTTGGTGTTTCTGCACACAAGATATCATATTCAATTTTGATGGTGTCATTCAGTCTTAGGCCATTCAGCTAGTGACTACCTTGGGCTTGGTGTTTCTGCACACAAGATATCATATTCAATTTTGATGGTGTCATTCAGTCTTAAGCCATTCATCTAGTGACTACCTTGGGCTTGGTGTTTCTGCACACAAGATATCATATTCAATTTTGATGGTGTCATTCAGTCTTAAGCCATTCATCTAGTGACTACCTTGGGCTTGGTGTTTCTGCACACAAGATATCATATTCAATTTTGATGGTGTCATTCAGTCTTAGGCCATTCAGCTAGTGACTACCTTGGGCTTGGTGTTTCTGCACACAAGATATCATATTCAATTTTGATGGTGTCATTCAGTCTTAAGCCATTCATCTAGTGACTACCTTGGGCTTGGTGTTTCTGCACACAAGATATCATAGTCAATTTTGATGGTGTCATTCAGTCTTAGGCCATTCAGCTAGTGACTACCTTGGGCTTGGTGTTTCTGCACACAAGATATCATATTCAATTTTGATGGTGTCATTCAGTCTTAGGCCATTCAGCTAGTGACTACCTTGGGCTTGGTGTTTCTGCACACAAGATATCATATTCAATTTTGATGGTGTCATTCAGTCTTAAGCCATTCAGCTAGTGACTACCTTGGGCTCGGTGTTTCTGCACACAAGATATCATATTCAATTTTGATGGTGTCATTCAGTCTTAAGCCATTCATCTAGTGACTACCTTGGGCTTGGTGTTTCTGCACACAAGATATCATATTCAATTTTGATGGTGTCATTCAGTCTTAAGCCATTCATCTAGTGACTACCTTGGGCTTGGTGTTTCTGCACACAAGATATCATACTCAATTTTGATGGTGTCATTCAGTCTTAGGCCATTCAGCTAGTGACTACCTTGGGCTTGGTGTTTCTGCACACAAGATATCATACTCAATTTTGATGGTGTCATTCAGTCTTAGGCCATTCAGCTAGTGACTACCTTGGGCTTGGTGTTTCTGCACACAAGATATCATATTCAATTTTGATGGTGTCATTCAGTCTTAGGCCATTCAGCTAGTGACTATCTTGGGCTTGATGTTTCTGCACACAAGATATCATATTCAATTTTGATGGTGTCATTCAGTCTTAAGCCATTCATCTAGTGACTACCTTGGGCTTGGTGTTTCTGCACACAAGATATCATATTCAATTTTGATGGTGTCATTCAGTATTAGGCCATTCAGCTAGTGACTACCTTGGGCTTGGTGTTTCTGCACACAAGATATCATATTCAGTTTTGATGGTGTCATTCAGTCTTAGGCCATTCAGCTAGTGACTACCTTGGGCTCGGTGTTTCTGCACACAAGATATCATATTCAATTTTGATGGTGTCATTCAGTCTTAGGCCATTCATCTAGTGACTACCTTGGGCTCGATGTTTCTGCACACAAGATATCATATTCTGTTTTGATGGTGTCATTCAGTCTTAGGCCATTCAGCTAGTGACTACCTTGGGCTCGGTGTTTCTGCACACAAGATATCATATTCAATTTTGATGGTGTCATTCAGTCTTAGGCCATTCATCTAGTGACTACCTTGGGCTCGGTGTTTCTGCACACAAGATATCATATTCAATTTTGATGGTGTCATTCAGTCTTAGGCCATTCAGCTAGTGACTATCTTGGGCTTGATGTTTCTGCACACAAGATATCATATTCAATTTTGATGGTGTCATTCAGTCTTAAGCCATTCATCTAGTGACTACCTTGGGATCGGTGTTTCTGAACACAAGATATCATATTCAATTTTGATGGTGTCATTCAGTCTTAGGCCATTCAGCTAGTGACTACCTTGGGCTTGGTGTTTCTGCACACAAGATATCATATTCAGTTTTGATGGTGTCATTCAGTCTTAGGCCATTCAGCTAGTGACTACCTTGGGCTCGGTGTTTCTGCACACAAGATATCATATTCAGTTTTGATGGTGTCATTCAGTCTTAGGCCATTCAGCTAGTGACTACCTTGGGCTCGGTGTTTCTGCACACAAGATATCATATTCAGTTTTGATGGTGTCATTCAGTCTTAGGCCATTCAGCTAGTGACTACCTTGGGCTTGGTGTTTCTGCACACAAGATATCATATTCAATTTTGATGGTGTCATTCAGTCTTAAGCCATTCATCTAGTGACTACCTTGGGATCGGTGTTTCTGAACACAAGATATCATATTCAATTTTGATGGTGTCATTCAGTCTTAAGCCATTCATCTAGTGACTACCTTGGGCTCGGTGTTTCTGCACACAAGATATCATATTCAATTTTGATGGTGTCATTCAGTCTTAAGCCATTCATCTAGTGACTACCTTGGGATCGGTGTTTCTGAACACAAGATATCATATTCAATTTTGATGGTGTCATTCAGTCTTAGGCCATTCAGCTAGTGACTACCTTGGGCTCGGTGTTTCTGCACACAAGATATCATATTCAGTTTTGATGGTGTCATTCAGTCTTAGGCCATTCAGCTAGTGACTACCTTGGGCTTGGTGTTTCTGCACACAAGATATCATATTCAATTTTGATGGTGTCATTCAGTCTTAAGCCATTCATCTAGTGACTACCTTGGGATCGGTGTTTCTGAACACAAGATATCATATTCAATTTTGATGGTGTCATTCAGTCTTAAGCCATTCATCTAGTGACTACCTTGGGCTCGGTGTTTCTGCACACAAGATATCATATTCAATTTTGATGGTGTCATTCAGTCTTAAGCCATTCATCTAGTGACTACCTTGGGATCGGTGTTTCTGAACACAAGATATCATATTCAATTTTGATGGTGTCATTCAGTCTTAGGCCATTCAGCTAGTGACTACCTTGGGCTTGGTGTTTCTGCACACAAGATATCATACTCAATTTTGATGGTGTCATTCAGTCTTAGGCCATTCAGCTAGTGACTACCTTGGGCTTGGAGTTTCTGCACACAAGATATCATACTCAATTTTGATGGTGTCATTCAGTCTTAGGCCATTCAGCTAGTGACTACCTTGGGATCGGTGTTTCTGCACACAAGATATCATATTCAGTTTTGATGGTGTCATTCAGTCTTAGGCCATTCAGCTAGTGACTACCTTGGGCTCGGTGTTTCTGCACACAAGATATCATATTCAATTTTGATGGTGTCATTCAGTCTTAGGCCATTCATCTAGTGACTACCTTGGGCTCGGTGTTTCTGCACACAAGATATCATATTCAATTTTGATGGTGTCATTCAGTCTTAGGCCATTCAGCTAGTGACTACCTTGGGCTTGGTGTTTCTGCACACAAGATATCATATTCAATTTTGATGGTGTCATTCAGTCTTAAGCCATTCAGCTAGTGACTACCTTGGGATCGGTGTTTCTGAACACAAGATATCATATTCAATTTTCATGGTGTCATTCAGTCTTAGGCCATTCAGCTAGTGACTACCTTGGGCTCGGTGTTTCTGCACACAAGATATCATATTCAATTTTGATGGTGTCATTCAGTCTTAGGCCATTCAGCTAGTGACTACCTTGGGCTCGGTGTTTCTGAACACAAGATATCATATTCAATTTTCATGGTGTCATTCAGTCTTAGGCCATTCAGCTAGTGACTAATAATAAAAATAATAAATACTTTATTTTTTGACGTTAAAAAATACGTCAAAAAACGACATTATTACGTCATTATTTTCGCACCAACCTAATATATATATATATATATATATATATATATATATATATATATATATATATATATATATATATATAATATAGCACTGCATAATGCGTATGTAATTTAGAAAATTTCAAATATAATGGACATGTGTTTAATTAAACAAAATATTATATATTTTAATTCTTCAAAGTACGGATAATTTAAATACATTTTTATGAAATGGCTACAATATTTTATGGCTCCGAATTTTCTGTGGACCATTAGAAATGTTATGCGAACTTGAACCACATTGAGAATCACTGGTCTAAATTACAGTCGTTTGTAATAAAATTATTTTTATTTCCTTTGATTTTTGGTGTCTACCGATTTCTTTCCGGGTCCCGACCAGAGACCTAAGATCAGAAATGACATTATGGCATTTTCGATTGAGAACTTTCGTAAAAACAAAAACAAAAACTAACATCGCACACAATTTACATAGATAATGCCTTCCGTAATGTGTGAGCTGTATTTTGTGAATACAATTTTTTTTTTATTTCTTTAAGGCATGAACTACCGGAAATCCCTTCAATGAGTCTATTGGAATCTTTTCCAATCAATCCGAGTGCTCCAACTATTACTGGAATCATTGATGATTAATGTACTCATGTGCTACATTTTTAAGATTTACACTTCAAGATCCTTGTATTTTGATAATTTTTTGAACTCCATCAAAGACAAATGTCAGACTGAAGGGATTGCCATATCAAATAAGGAGGCACGTTTTTTTTTGTTTTTTTTTTTTGATGGTTGATGTCTGGGCGATTAGCTTTGATTGTTCTGTTGACTTTTTCTTTTTTTTAACATTTCACCCCAGACATGACAACAGGGTAACTAAAGTGCAGGGGTTATTGAGTGTGAAAGAATTTAAGAATATAAGAATATAAAGAATAGCGGAATATAAAAAAAATGAGAATATAAGGAATAGCGGAATATAAAAAAATGAGAATATAAGGAATAGCGGAATACCAAAAAATGAGAATATAAAGAATAGCGGAATATAAAAAAAATGAGAATATAAGGAATAGAGGAATATAAAAAAATTAGAATATAAGGAATAGCGGAATATAAAAAATGAGAATATAAGGAACAGAGGAATATAAAAAAAATGAGAATATAAGGAATAGCGGAATATAAAAAAATGAGAATATAAGGAATAGAGGAATATAAAAAAATGAGAATATAAGGAATAGAGGAATATAAAAAAATGAGAATATAAGGAATAGAGGAATATAAAAAATGAGAATATAAGGAATAGAGGAATATAAAAAATGAGAATATAAGGAATAGAGGAATATAAAAAAATGAGAATATAAGGAATAGAGGAGAAATAAAAATGAGAATATAAGGAATAGCGGAATATAAAAAATGAGAATATAAGGAATAGAGGAATATAAAAAATGAGAATATAAGGAATAGCGGAATATAAAAAAATGAGAATATAAGGAATAGAGGTATATAAAAAAATGAGAATATAAGGAACAGAGGAATATAAAAAAAATGAGAATATAAGGAATAGCGGAATATAAAAAAATGAGACTATAAGGAATAGCGGAATACCAAAAAATGAGAATATAAGGAATAGAGGAATATAAAAAAATTAGAATATAAGGAATAGCGGAATATAAAAAATGAGAATATAAGGAATAGAGGAATATAAAAAAATTAGAATATAAGGAATAGCGGAATACCAAAAAATGAGAATATAAGGAATAGAGGAATATAAAAAAAATGAGAATATAAGGAATAGAGGTATATAAAAAATGAGAATATAAGGAATAGAGGAATATAAAAAAATTAGAATATAAGGAATAGCGGAATATAAAAAAATGAGAATATAAGGAATAGCAGAATATAAAAAATAAGAATATAAGGAATAGAGGAATATAAAAAAATGAGAATATAAGGAATAGAGGAGAAATAAAAATGAGAATATAAGGAATAGCGGAATATAAAAAATGAGAATATAAGGAATAGAGGAATATAAAAAAATGAGAATATAAGGAATAGAGGAATATAAAAATGGATGGTTTTCG
>OZ010615.1:45269124-45316624 GCA_963932145.1 Acanthosepion lycidas | reverse complement strand
GTGTATTGACTGCTAATGCGATATCTGGTTTGGTACTTCTATATAATAAATGCCAATGTCAGGATGTCACACTTTTTCAATTAAAGGGACAATTCTCAATAGCTCAACTCCTTCTTTATTGAACTTTTAAAAGGTAAGAATAAATATTAATGCAATACTTAAATGCAGTGATCAATTTTGAGTTCTTCTGTAGTTTATTGTTGTCTATCGCATACAGCAGCAGAATACTCCGGAAAAGGAAACGGAAGACCAGATTGCAATCAAATGAACCAAGGCTGCAGCGAGGGAGATTGAGTCCCGTGCAAACGAAAACCCATACCAAACAGCAGCCGGGAGAGCTTCCAATGTTAGGAATATGCAAAGACTTAGGGACTCTCAAACTTCTGAACAAGGCTAGATCGAACGGCTCTCCGCAAGATCTAGCTTAATAGTGGCTCGATTATGATAGATCGAGAACGATCGGCGATCGTGTGTCTTTAAAACCGGTAATTCGAGCTTTGCTTAACCGGTAGTTCTCTGTGGCTGAACGGTCATAGCACGTCAGGATTAATGGTGGTTTCGTATAGGATAAAGGTTCAATTCCTGCCGAAGGACGCATATTTTCAACGCAATTTCTCGGACATTCAGGCCAGTAAATGTTATTAATAGTGTTTAATTAGGGAACAGAGCATTTATTCAAATAAATGTATCCATAAAAATAACACATAGACAGAAAATATATTAAATATTTGTCGGATTTAAAATGATACGTTACAAAACAAAGTCAAAGCAGATATGAATTATCGGCGAACGTGTTTGCTTAAAAAGTAGTCATATATATATATTTACTAATGTGTTCCCAATACAAGACCCAAGAGCCACTCAAGGTAGTGGGTTACTACGTGAAGTTATAGTAGCATAGAAAAAGACAAGTGCTAGGAGCATGGAGATGATGTCTTGACTTTAGAAGGAACCGGAAAGAAAGGATCAACCGCTACTCCTGTTCTAGAAGGGATCTATCTATCTATCTATCTATCTATCTATCTATCTATCTATCTAAGTCTCTTCACCTCTCTCTCTGTATGTATGTATCGCCCTCTCTCTCTCTCTCTCTCTATATATATATATATATATATATATATATATATATATATATCCCAGTTTCTTCATATCTATCTATCTATCTATCTATCTATCTATCTATCTATCTATCTATCCCAGTCTCTTCATATCTCTCTCCCGCTATATGTATGTATATATATATATATATATATATATATATATATATATATATATATATATATCAGACTCTTCATTATCTATTACAGTCTCTTCACCTCTCTCTCTCTCTGTATGTATGTGTCGCTCTCTCTCTCTCTCTCTCTCTCTCTCTATATATATATATATATATATATATATATATATATATATATATATTTATCTCAGTCTCTTCATATCTATCTATCTATCTATCTATCTATCTATCCTAGTCTCTTCATATCTCTCTCTCTCTCTTTCTCTTGCTATATATATATATATATATATATATATATATATATATATATATCAGACTCTTCATTATCTATCTATTCCAGTCTCTTCACCTCTCTCTCTCTCTGTATGTATGTATGTATGTACCTTATTGAAATTGTTTGCGAAGATGTATTCTCGCCATTTAAATCATTAACCTCTATATTTGTTTTTTTTGTATGAATGATTCATGTAATTATATATATATATATATATATATATATATATATATATATATATATATATATATATATATATTAGATGTGCCTTGGCATGATGAAGTAAAAATGGCTTACACGCTTTTTCGTCTCTTCCGAGCTGAGTTCAAATTCCACGCGAACCCACTTTTCAAAATCAATATTTCAGTGACCAACTATCAGAATAATGATTTGGAACAGTAGGTCGAGCCGAGAGTTTTTCAGCGCCGCCATGTCCAGCTATATAACGAATATACACGATTCAGTTTGTGTGTTAGAATTTTTTTTATTGATATCACTGATGGATGCGTAATAAACGGTTGTCTTAATGATTTAACAAATAATTGGCCGTCAACGTTTGAAAAGTGAATGCGTTTGACAGCTTCTTGCATCTCTGCTTTCAACAAAATCCAAATGTTATTGTCTCATTTGCGAGAAATTCTGTGTTGATCCGCTTTGATCTTTCATCAAGCGACGAGTTGAAAGAAAATCGTTTCATACAACGTGGCTTGTTTATGTAACTGGAATAACAGGCGAGATAGATTCTTTGGACGCGGCTTTTGAAACCGTAAACATGGGACTTGATATTCTTTACTTCTTTTCTTGTTTGCTTTCTTTCGTCTTTACTTTATTTTTCTTTCTTTCCTTTTTGTATATTTTCTTTCTTTCTTTCTTTCTTTCATCGTATTTTCTTTATTGCTTGCTTTTTTTATTCCTTTTTCATGTTTTAATTTTTTCCTTCTTTTTATTTCCTTCTTTTTTATTCTTTCTTTCTTTCTTACTTTCTTTCTTTCTTTCATCGTATTTTCTTTATTGCTTGCTTTTTTTATTCCTTTTTCATGTTTTTATTTTTTCCTTCTTTTTATTTCCTTTTTTATTCTTTCTTTCTTTCTTTTTTCTTTCTTTTTTCTTTCTTTCTTTCTTTCTTTTGTTTTTTCTTTGTTGCTTGCTTTTTTATTCCTTTTTCTTGTTTTTATTCTTTCTTTCTTTTTTACTTCCTATTTTTATTCTTTCTTTCTTTCTTTCTCGCATGCTTTACTTTACTTTACTTCTTTCTTTCTTTCTTTCTTTCGTTCGTTCTTTCTTTTCTGCTTCACATCTTCCTTTCTTTTATTGCCTGCTTTTCTTTCTTTCTTTCTTTCTTTCTTTCTTTCTTTCTTTCTTGCCTGTTTTGTTTTACTTTTTTCTTTCTTGCATACTTTCTTATTTACTCTCCTCTTCATTATTATTTGCTATCATTCATTCTTTCTTTCTTTCTTTCTTTCTTTCTTTCTTTCTTTCTTTCTTAGCTAAACGCAGCATCGACCCAATCAAGCCCAGAAACAAGACAATTCGAAAAAGTCAAATCCCTTCCCCTCACTGGTGCAATGTCTTCGCTCGAGGCAGTGAAGACGGGCGGAGAATTGTATTTTCATTTTCGCATAAATGTTTGCAAGAATATGATTTATAATTTTTATTTATTTTTTTTTTATTTTTTATTTTATATCAGAACAATATTAGGCAAATGAATGACAAAGTGGAAAAAATTCTGTGTAATGAGATGAAAAAGAAGAGGAAGAAACTATGAAAGAAGGAAAACAGAAAGAAAGAAAGAAAGAAAAAAATTATAGTAATAAAGAAGAAAGATAAAAAATGATAGTAATAAAAAGAGGAGAGTGAATAAGAAAGAAAGAAAGAAAGAAAGAAAGAAAGAATGAAAGAAACAAAGAAATTATGCAGATTTTATTGACCGTATTTTTTTTGTCGATGGAACAAAAGTCGCAAAAGACGCAAACCAGAGATGAGAAACAGATAAAGAACCAAAAGGCAGGACCACTTATAAAAATAACGCCTTCCCCCCCGCACCCCCCCAATTCTATTTGATTCGGCGAGGGTCATACAAAGTCCAAGTGCCACTCAATGTAGAGCGTTACTGAATGAGGACTACTGTATGAGCGATAAGTTGTCGCATATTGTCCACTTCAGATTCCACCCAGTCTTTTGGAACAGGAACAGAAGTTTATCCTTTCCTCTTTAGAATTTCGTCTCCAGTTACTTCTAAAGTTCTTTTATTTACCTCCTCTTTCATTTCCAGTAGCCCATTGCATTTTAGTGGCATTATCGCCTTTCTTGGGGCGAATCGATTAAAAGAAAAAGCGTTAGGGGTAAAAAGGTGCAGATTATGAGGATAGGTAGGAAAGATAACGGCTAACTCTAGATTTGAAAAGGTTAAAGATCGTAGTAGTCGAGAAAAAGCACCCTCTTGGGAGTCGGTTCCACGAAGTAGCGGTGTGTGGGAAGAAGCTGTGCGAGTGGAAATTCCTCCTTACTAATGGAATACAACGTGAATGATAACTTCATTCATTTAGCGTTTTTATATAACTACAAACTAGAAAATAGTTGAAAATATGTCTAGGATTTAAGACTGAGTAATTCTGGCGTGTAAAGCTCAATAGTAAGATCAAAAGGTTGGAGAGGAAACTGTTCAAAAAATAATGTCCGATTTTAGAACCAACTTTTATTCCTGAATTAAACGTATTTAAACAGTGTTTAAATCAGTCAAAATGAACCCCATTATATTTCTGCCATCGAGTCACAAGGTTATTTATGATACAACTCTAAAGGCATGAACACCAAGAAATCTTTAAATGTTCTTTCTGCATCTTTGCAACAGAATGGTAGTAATAATGAAGAGGAGGATGTAAAAAAAAAAAGAAAGAAAGAAAGAAAGGAAATGATAGTAATAAAGAAAGGGAGAGTGAATAAGAAATAAAATGGTAGTAATAAAGAAAAGGAGAGCGAATAAGAAAGAAAGAAAAAAAAGAAAGAAAGGATGAAAGAAATAGAGAAAGAAAATGCTGTAATAAAGAAGAGGAGAGTGAATAAGAAAGAAAGAAAGAAAGAAAGAAAGAAAGGATGAAAGAAATAAAGAAAGAAAATGATGTAATAAAAAAACAACTCCGGAAATAAAAAATAAAATTCTATTTTTTATTTCCGGAGTTGTTTTTTCTGTTTTCTTTTTGAATTTGTAGGTCTGATGAATTGGATTGTAATTACGATTCCAATGGAATAAATTATGACCATGGAATATTAGTGTTTAAGCCTTTTTATTATATCCTTACTGTGTCCTGGACATTGAGTTCTACCTGGATTCTATCCTCTTGGAATTTTTTTTTTATTCAAAAAATATATATGTATGTGTATGCGTGTATGTATATATATTTATATATTTTGCATATGTATGTGTATATTTACCACTAATTTTATCTATCTATCTATCTATCTATCTATCTATCTTAAATATATAAATATATATATATATAATTTTGAAGTATATATATATATATATATATATATATATATATATATATAATTTTGAAGTATATATATATATATATATATATATATATATATATATATATATATATATATATATATATATATATATATATAGAGAGAGAGAGAGAGAGAGAGAGAGAGAGGTAGTAACCCGTTGGTATAATCGTCCTATTAACAAAACATAGAATTTGAAATATGTTAAAACTGACTCACAAAGAGTGCTCATTGTTTATTTTCATTGAACAATTGGAATTAAGATACCTTTAGTTGATGACCATTTTAACATACGAATTTTAATTTTAAAATTCGCAGGATTTTTCAAACTGTATACGGTATCATTTTATCATAGGATACTATTATTACTAAACGTATCTTAATTCCAATTGTAAAGAAAGTATATATATATATATATATATATATATATATATATATATATATATATATATATATATATATATATATATATATATTGTCATCCATAGGCAGACTTTTTCGCTGTATCAGAGCTCATCAGTGTGGCTAGACGTCCGGTTGCCTCTAGCTAGGATCGAAACCCGGCTGAATTGGCGTCAGTCGAAGATTCTAAACCGTTGGCGCACGGCAGGGATGAAGGTGAATTTAAGCGTATTTATTTTTAGATAAATACACAGTGACTGAGAGAACTCGATCCGCTTTACCGAAGAGTCTTGCATTATTAGCCGTAATTGTCACTGTTTACAAACTCACACTTCCTCCCCAGAGAGCTCAACCGAAATAAATTTTTCAGGAGCATATATATTCAAAAGTATATATATATATATATATATATATATATATATATATATATATATATATATATATATATATATATATATATATATATAGACATCCAGCAATGAAAGTTTCCGAAAGACACGAAGCCAAATAGATAAAGGTAGTGAATAAAGTCCACTTTATGGTAGAATTAATTCCTTTTAATCATTATTAGCGAACAGAAGTGCAACATTGCAGTATGCCTGCTTTATGAAGAGCGCTGAAAAACTGACGGCTATGAATTCTCGTTAGTTGCACGTCGGGGCCACCATAAATTCTATCGAGAGTCTTTGATAGTTTAGTATCAGATAACAGTCGCCAGTTGTAAACATCGTTAATTCGCTCTGTACTCCTCCCTAAACATACAGCATCCGCTCGAAACACGTGGATAGGCTGAATAATACACGCCTAAACGAATGATATTTTTGAATGCCTGAACAAGAGATAACTTTAGCGGTGTGGGATTGTGCATCAATTTGGACTGATTTAGTTTTTTACGGCTTATCAACCTTTTGCAGGTTATTTGAAGCCAGAAAAATATTCTCAAATTTTACGAATTTTTTTTTTTTAGAGATAATCATATTAGGTTGGTGCAAAAATAATGACGTAATAATGTTTTTTGACGTTAAAAATACGTCAAAAAACGACATTATTACGTCATTATTTTTGCACCAAACTAATAATTGATACAAGTTTTACTAATTAACCGCTGGTGAAGGATTTCTTTTTCTTTCTCAGTAAGATTCGCCCTGTACAAGGCCTGGGGGCCACTCGAGGTAGAGGGTTACGTTAAGGGGTAGTTTATATGAATAGATAGGAAGATAACGGTTGACACTAGACTTGGACAGGTTAAGATTGTAGTCATCATGGAAACATCCTCTTGGGAGTCAGTTCCATGGGAGGAATAGACGTTTTCATAACTTTCCGAGAGTTATTTACTTATAAGTGAATATAACGAACCCGACTTGAATTCGAACTCGGTTCTCCAATTTCCAATTCAGAGCCGTTATCTATTACACCACCCGAATGTCTAAGCTTATAGCACCTGATATTCCCAAGCGCTCACCAAGCTTACAGCACTTGATATTCCCAAGCGGTCACCCATCTAGGCACTGATCAGGCTCGACGTTGCTTAACTTTTGTGATCGTACGAGAATCGGTGTTTCAAAGTGATATGACTGTAAGCCGTACCGCCCATACATCCAAATTTACAGCATCTGGTATTCCCAAGCACTCACCCATCTAGGCACTGACTAGATTCGACGTTGCTTAACTATGAGAGCCGATGTTTTAACGTGATTCGGAGTGAAGCATATACAAGAAATTTCCGCAAAGTAATGAACCACAGTGGTTATATCCTTACCGTTTTGACCATGTGACGTGGATTTGAATGTTACTTATGGAGGGTTACTTATTTTCCACACAGACGCAAAGTCGTATGCCTATCGCTACTTTGTCGTTATTTCCATATCAAGTGTTCAAATGAGTTCCATTCTTTAGGGCCGCCACTTCAGACACTAGCAGCTAAGACTCACTATGCTACATTCACACGGTGGAATCACCCTAATTTCCTCTCTGTTTCTTTAGAACGTTTATGGGGTCTCAAGTCCACTCCACGCCTCAAGTGGAATTCATATATACGATCCATTCCTAAAGATGCCGAAAACAATTGGTCGGTTCATTCTGTCGTCTCAGAAAGTATTTAAATTCTGCCAAGCTTTAGTTTTACAAGTGTCCAATTAGAGCAACAATAAAATAAAACTACATAAATTCGAGTACAAACGAATCGAACAAAAATAATATGGTATCCCATTACTCTGTATATTCTTTTACTTTAAAAAAAAATCATTTCACTCCAAGCAAGGCGATAATGCCACTAAGACGCAAGAATTTTGGGGTAGTGAAAGAGAATAAAAAAAAAAAAAAAACTTTAGTGAGGGGAAAAGGACAATAAAAGAACGGGTTACAAGACAGAAGATAGCGACTGACATGGCATTTAAACTTTTGAAGATCGTAAGGGGGAAGGGAAGCAAGAAACTGAAAAAGAGTTCCACAGACGGGAAGTGCGAGAGAAGAAACTATTAGAATAGAACTTACGGTTGCATCTAACTAGTTCAACAGTATAAACGGTAAGATCCACTTGCCAGTCTCGTAGTGCATTTAAATTCCTGCAGTCGCGTTACCAACGGGGTGGGGAGCTCATTAGAACTATTATCTTGGAAACGTTTGTAGAAAAGACAGAGAGAAGCTATGTCACGGCGTTTAGAAAATGAGTAAAATCGAAATGCCAGATCAGGACCGATAATATTACAGACCCTTCTTTAGATTGTGTCTAGGATCTCGGGATATGTAGCAGGAACACTAGACCAGATATGGCAGCAATGTTCAATGTACAGTGAATGGTAGATTTGTAGATGTGTAAGATGGATTTTGGCGCGAAAATATTTCCTGGCACGACACAGTGAATCAACTTTCCTAGCAGCCGACCTAGCAATTGATTCAATATAATCTTTCTACTTCACGTCAGCCGAGAAGGTGCAATAATTCACTCTCCCGGATGTTAGCATCACCTATACTGATGAGAAGCGGAAAGGAGTCTCTCAGATGATTCATAGAGAGAAGTTTCATTTTAGAGGCGTTAAAATGTAACAAGCCATTCCTTGCCCCAGTTAACAACAAATTGTTGAAGATCAAAGTTGGTTGGAAAGCAAGAAGCCAGAAGAGAGTTCAACAAGTGTACCAACTTTCCTAGTAATTGATTCAATATAATCTTTCTACTTCACGTCAGCCGAGAATGTTAGTCCGAGAAGACGCAATGAGTCACTCTTCTGGAGATTAGTGTCAGTCATGCTGATGAAAAGCGGAAAGGAGTCACTCAGATGATTAAGAGAACGAAATTTCGCTTTGAAGACGTTAAAATTTAACAAGCCATTCCTTGCCCCAGTTAATGGCAAGGAGACAAAACAAAAATGAGAAACGACCATCTTTAAGCCTAGCAATTTATTCAATATAATCGTTTCCAGTGGAAAAAAAAGTAACACCGAGAAGCCGCAATGAATTGATCACCTGGAGGTTGGTATCATTTGTGCTGATGGATGACAAGATCGGTTCTCTAAAATGACTAAAAGATAGCAGTTTCGTTTTGAAGGGGTTAAAGTTTACAAGACATTTTACCCCAATTAATATATCTATAAATATATAGCAGAAGTACCAGACCAGATACAACAGCAATATTCGATGCACGGACGAATGGTAGATTTATAAGTAAGAAGCCAGAGTTCCACAAGCGAGAGAAGAAACTATCAGAATAGAACTTACTGCTGCATCTAGCTATTTCAACAGTAAAATGAGACCTAGTTACCAATCTAGTACTACCCTTACATTCATAAGGCCGTAGTACTAAAGATGAAAACTCATTAGGACAATACGGCAATATTTATAGAAAATAAGTTACGTTGCGGAGTGGCTGAAACCGAGATGCCAGGTTAGGACCGATAAGTTTGCAGATTCTTTGGATTTTGACAAGAGTCTCGTGATATATAATATAAATTATTATAGACCAGATTTGGCAACAATATTCAAGATATGGACACGTGGCAAGATTTATAAACATGCAAGATGGATTCTGGCGAGGATGATTATCAGGCGCAACTTAGTGGAGCAACTTTCCTGTCTGCAGGCCTTGCAATTGATTCAATATAACCGTTTCCAGTGGAAAAAAAAGTAACACCGAGAAGCCGCAATGAATTGCTCACCTGGAGGTTGGTATCATTTGTGCTGATGGATGACAAGATCGGTTCTCTAAAATGACTAAAAGACAGCAGTTTCGTTTTGAAGGCGTTAAAGTTTAAAAGACATTATACCCCAATTAACAATAAATTGAAGGCAATAATCAAAGATAATATTACCATCTGCTCTCCTGGCTATCAAATTTAGATATATTAAATACGTTGTATCTATTAGTTTGAGTTATAAGTAATTTTGTGTTTTGAGAAAATAATATCTCTCAGCAGTAAAACGAGATCCAATTGCCAAACTTATTGTGCATTGAAATTCCTGCAGTCGCGTCAGCAAAGAACAATTGTCTTGGAAATCTTTGTAAAAAAAAATCAGAGAGAAGCTACGTCACGGCGTTGAGAAAATGACTGGCCGAGATACCAGGCCAAGACCGATAATATTGCAGACCCTTCTTTGGATTGTGTCTAGGATCTTGAGATATGTTGCAATAACACTAGACCAGATATGTCAGCAATATTCAATGTACAGATGAATTGTAGATTTGTAAATGTGTAAGATGGATTCTGGCGAGAAAACATTGCCTGGCACGACACAGTGAACCAACTTTCCTGGCAGCCGACCTATCAATTGATTCAATATAATCTTTCTACTTCACGTCTGCCGAGAAGGTGCAATAAGTCAATCTCCCGGAGGTTAGCATCACCCATGCTGATGAGAAGCAGAAAGGAGTCTCTCAGATGATTAATAGAGAGAAGTTTCATTTTAGAGGCGTTAAAATGTAACAAGCCATTCCTTGCCCCAGTTAACAGCAAATTGTTGAAAATCAAAGTTGGCTGGAAAGCAAGAAGCCAGAAGAGAGTTCAACAAGCGAAAAGTGCGAGAGAAGAAACTGTCAACATAGATCTTACGGTTACATCTAGCCATTTAAACTGTAAAATTATGAGGCATTGCAGCCAATCTAGTACTGTTCTCTAAATTCATAAAGTCTAAAGTTCATCAAAGTAATTACCATAAAAGTATCTATGGAAAATGCACAGAGAAGCTACATTACTGCAGTAGGAAAGTGACTTAAGTCAAGATGCGAATTTTATCAAGAATCTATAAGTATATAGCAAGAGCACCAGACCCTATATGGTAGCAATATGCAAAACATGGTGAATAGTAGAAATAGTAAATATGTAAGAGAGAAAAAATGTCTCACATGACACAGTGAACCAACTTTCTTAGCAGCTGACCTAACAATTGATTTGACATAATGAAAGAATGTTAGCCTGAAAAAGCACAATGAGTCACTCTCTTGAAGGTTAGCATCAGCCATTCTGATGGAAGGCAAGAAAGAGTCTCTCAGATGATTAATAGAGAGAAATTTCATTTTGGAGGCGTTAGAATTTAACAAGATATTCCTTACCCCAGTTAATGGACGGATGGGAGATTGTTAAATGTGCAACGTGGATTCTGACAAGAAAAACTCAATGGCAAGACTCGGTGAAACAATTTTCTTAGCAGCCGACCTAGCAATGGATTCAATATAATCACCCCACTTCATGTCAGCAGAAAACCTGAGACCAAGAAGGCACAATGAGTTGCTCTCTTGGAGGTTAGCATTGGCCATGCTGATGGAAGGCAAAAATGATTCTTTGTGATGATTAAAAGATGGCAGTTTCTAACACGTGACTTACACCCAGGTACAAATGGTAGATTTATAAATGTGTATGATGGATACTGGTGAAAGAATTTGTCTGGCACAACACAGTGAAACAATTTTCTTAGCAGCCGACCTAGCAATGGATTCAATATAATCACTTCACTTCATGTCAGTAGAAATCGTGAGACCAAGAAGGCACAATGAGTTGCACCCCTGGAGGTTAGCATTGGCCATGCTGAAGGAAGGCAAAAATGGTTCTTTGTGATGATTAAAAAATGGCAGTTTCTAATACCTAACTGTTGTAGAGTAGTTTCACAGTGGAGGCTTGTATTTCACTGTCGGTCCTAAAAAGGTTCGACGTACAAAACGTTAGGAACTTGATATAATAGTTAATGACGCAGCAATCTAGGTGTGGTGGCTGATACTTTAATGTCCGACATCGACTGACTCACCAACTTACGGAGCGGTATTTAGTCACACCCCCTACGAGGGCATCATGTGACACAAGGCCGGTTTAACGTGTGATCTCCGAGCCCGTGGGATCTCCGAGCCCGTGGGATCTCTAAGCCCGTGGGCTCGGCCAAAAATATGCCCTTTGAACCCGTATAAACGGGTTCAGGGTCGGTTTACCTCCCCGAAATAGACTCCGCCCTTCGGCGTATCCTCGTTCGGGTTCCTCCCTGCCCGAAGGCAGAGAGTTCAACCGGTCAGCCGGTCGTCCGACTTCAGACTGAAATCAGACCAACTCTCTGAGCTCCCTGGCGACTGCTACTACTACTACTTATTATATGTGGGAGAGTCTATTAACAATAGAATAGGTATGTTCCGGTATAAAACTAACTTACACCCAGGTACAAATGGTAGATTTATAAATGTGTATGATGGATTCTGGTGAAAGAATTTGTCTGGGACAACACAGTGAACCAATTTTTTTAGCAGCCGTCCTAGCAATGGATTCAATATAATCACTCTACTTCATGTCAGTTGAAAGCGTGAGACCAAGAAGGCGCAACGAGGTACTCGGCTGGAGGTTAGATCGTAGTATCTGTGAAGAAAAAAGAAAAAAAAATGGAAATTAGGATTTGTTATAAATAACAGATTAGACAGGCTCAAATTATAGCGGATGCATTATTATAACATATTTTATTAAGTAATCAGATTCAGACAAAATATAGTCCTGGGTATGACGATGAACTACATATGGCAGCAAGGTCTCTGATCGAGAGATTGGAGGTTTTGAGGAGCGAAGAACCACTTTTAACTGTTGTCGTTCCCAGGTCACCCCTGACCCGAGGTGGTAGTTTAATGTTAGGATCTAGTCCTGGGTGTGACGATAAAATAATGCCGGCAGCAAGGCTTCTGATCGTGAGATTTGGAGGTTTTGAGGAGCGTGGAACCATTTCTTAATTGCTGTTGTTCTCAGGTCCACCCTGACCTTGGGTGGTAGCACCTGTTAGGGTCCCAGCTATAGGCAAATAGTGTTTTAATTTTTGATTGGTGTCTCACATGTACAAAAATACATTATGGTAAAAATACCAGCACTATTTTTATGAAAAATAACTACTAGTCGTACATTTCTATAGGGAAATGAGAATACAGTCGAGAAAATCTAAAACAAACAACGCGCATGTGCAAAATTAAAATGCATCTTTTTGTAGAACCACATTTCTATTGCTTCGTCTTTTCTTCATCTTTGAGGAGATTGTCCCATATTTGCTGGTTTTATTTTCGCATCTGAAACGGAAATAAAGTAATTTCTATGGAATTAATGGATTTTATTTTCAGTTCAACATTATTTCTTATTAAACTTTCCGTTATATTTGAAAGTGTATATTCGCGTCTGAGTAGACGCCCTCTTTTCTTATTTTCTTTTTTTAACAACGTAAATAACCTCTACCGGCCTTAGCATTTGAGAATCATAATAAGGAAAACGTGCCCTTCAGCATTTCTCGGAGAAACCCATTCCGTACCTAATTAAAATAAGATGGATTCTTTCAGTTCACGTCAAGCAAAATTAAACCAAGCTGCAAACGATTTAAAGAAAAGATACGAAACGTTGAATGGGAATAAGAGAAAAAATCAACGTCTGTTTTCTTCCAAAAATGTTTGCTCTGGTTTTTTTAGTTTATGCTTACGTTTTTGGGGTGTTTTGATTTGATTTAATTTTTATATCATCTTTATTTTATTGGGGCTATACGCCATCTTTATTTGATTTGTCTCAAAGGCGAAGCTGATCCTGGTTAACTGGCAAGTTTTAAATTTAAATTTTATGTTTCTTTTCTCCCTTTTGAAGAAGTTGGCATTACGGTCAAATCACACAGAAATGACGAGTACTTGTATGCTCATCAAAGCTAAGCAGCGTCGAACCTGATCAGTGCTTAGATGGGAGAGACCTAATGAAAAAAAAAACAAAAAAACAAAAAAACAAACAAAATAAAAAAAGCAAACAAAAAAACAAAACAAAAAACAACAACAACAAAAAAAAAAACAGATAATGTAGGAACGTATGGTCTTGTACCTTGTGCCAGACTAAGAGAAACCTTAATAAATAAATTATATCAAATCACCGATTCTTGTTTGATTAGCAAAGTTAAGCAACCTCGAACCTGATCAATACTTGGAAGAGAGCTGATGAAAAACACATAAAGTTAATAGCTTGTGGCCTTGTGCTAGATCATTGAAACTTCACTTATTAAATGATATTAAAGCGCAGGTTTTTGTCGTATTAGTAAAGTTAAGCAACATCGAATCTGATCAGTACTTGGATGGGAGAGGGCTGATGAAAAACACATAGTGTAAGGTGCTCGTGGCCTTGTGCCAGATCAATGAAACTTTACTTAGTATATAATATTAAAGCGCAGGTTTTTGTCTTAGTGAAGTTAAGCAACGTCGAATCTGATCAGTACTTGGATGGGAGAGTGCTTAGGAAAGCCAGTTATTATAATTAGCTCATAGCCTTGTATCAAACTATTTTAAACCTTAGTAAATAAATAAAAATAAGAAAACTAAAAGTCCTTATTATAAATAACTTGAAACATTAACCCTAAGAAATGGGAAGAGTCGGTTTCCCTCATTTTGGGAAAAATTTATTTAATCGTTATGAAAATTAAATGATAGCATTGTGGTTGTGGGTGGGCTTCCTTTGTCTCCTGGCAACCAATACTTTAAAATCCAGTCCACCACAGGTAAAGCGTAATTTAAAGCGCAGCTCTTAACCTTTTTTGAATCACAAACCCATTGAGTCACGGACCCCTGTAAAAACTAGACCTTCATAGACAGACAGACAAACAGATCCTCACAGCCTAATTGGTTTTTCACAACACTTGTACGGGCATTTCCCCATACTGCACCCTGATGCACACTGCATACATATCAATTATCAGCTAGCCACTGTTGAATAAAATTGTATATGAGAAGATAATCATGTCATGATAAATCGTGGAAAATGAGAATTATCACTTGCTCTTATGGATTGACCAAATATGGCGGTCATGCACAGAATGATGACACACGTTTAATTGGCAAACATGGACTCAACCACAAGTCGATAGACGCCTAACGGTCAGTACTGTAATTCTTAGGTTTTGTACAGAGTGGACATCATTGTTAAACCAAAAAATACAAGGTGTCTACACACTGCCAAGGGCTGAGGACCTGCCGTTGACAGGCAATAAAAAGCAAAAAAAAAAAAAGAAAAATTAAAATGAAAGTCAAAGGGTGTCAAAACGAATAAATGGCCATCCATATTCTGTTTGATCTTAAAGTCATAAGAATAACAGACTCGATCAAGAAGTTTATTTCTTCCTTTCTATTTGATGCTTCAGATGTTCTGTTAATTTAAAGATTTTAGTGAAAAAAATAAAATAAAAAAGGACCTAGTACATTATTTAGCGTAGTGGTTCCTAATCGTTTCTGAGTCATGAACCCCTGCAAGAACTAGCTCTTCACAGATAGACAGACAAACAGATACTCACAATCTGATTGTTTATTCACAACACTTGTACGTGCATTTCTCCATACTGTTCCCTGATGCACACGCATCAATTTGCAGTCAACCACGCCTGGAAGAAATTGTGGTCACTTACTGCATTTTCCGGCTTACAAGACGCACTTTTTTCCTAAAAAAATAACCTGAAAAATACCCAAGACGAATGTAAGACACGCCCGGGCTCAGGTAAGCTTGGAAGGTCACCTAATTGGCTTGAGTATTAGAGACGTGGATTTGTATGTTGAGTCATTACACTATAATGTTAGCTATCTAGTTCAGCCTTTTATATGATGTAACTTCGGTACTTAGCTGTTAAAAGTATTTCCAAGACTAAAAACCTTCCTGGAGCCGAGCCACATGCTTAAACATGCTCTGTTTACTAGCAACGGAGGGAGCCTTTCTGCTCTTGACTAGTATGTCATTGCCATACAAACAAAATCGGACGAGTGATTAATGTAAGCAATACGTGGCGCCAGTATATGAGGGACGTATGGTGAATGTGCTGTTGTATGAGAATTAATTTTTTTTAGAAATTTCTTTCCAATATTAATGTGCGTCTTGTAAGCTGAAGCGTCTTGTAAGCCGGAAAATACGGTTATTCTCGCTATTATATGAGAAGATAATCAAGAAGATAATGAACCATGGAAAATGAGAATTATCACTTGCTCTTATGGAGTGGCAAAAATGGCGGTCATGTGGAGAATTATGACAGACATTTTAAATGGCAAACACGGACCAAACAGCGTTCAACTCTGTAAGTGGATTTCCTAAGTATAGCTTAGATGTTACACAAGTCTTAAAGTGTGGGACACCCAGTGAGGATCGAACTCACTACTCAGTCGTAATTGTTCTAGCGAGACAAGGTTGATAACCATTACACGACATCAAATTGCCGAGAATTAATTTCTAGGCGTAGCTTAGATTTGCCAGAAGGCCTAAAGTGTGGGACACTCAGTGAGGGTCGAACTCACTACTCAGTCGTAATTGTTCTAGTGAGACAAGCGTGATAAACTTTACACGACATGGAAGGGCCGAGAATGAATTTCTAAGCGTAGCTTAGATGTGACAGAAGGCCTAAAGTGTAGGACACCCAGTGAGTGTCGAACTCACTACTCAGTCGTAATTGTTCTAGCGAGACAAGCTTGATAAGCATTACACGACACGGAAGGGCCGAGAATGAATTTCTAGGCGTAGCTTAAATGTGACAGAAGGCCTAAAGTGTGGGACACCCAGTGAGGGTCGAACTCACTACTCAGTTGTAATTGTTCAGAAAGTAATTAAAATTACTTTATACCCCCCGAATCATTAAACGTGACAGAAACAAATTAACTGGACGAAATCAATGCAGGACTTTACTAATAAAACATTCATTCATCCCATGCACTCACTCAAATACACACACATTCAAACAACAAATACTTAAATCACACCCGAAACGAAAGGCGCCCCGCATCCACCAGAGAACCGACATCACTGACCACATAACGCGGGAGGGTATGGGCAATTAAACTAAAGAAAAATAGGGACAGAAAGAAACACCCACACTATACACACACACACACCCACACACACACACACATATATATATATATATATATATATATATATATATATATATATATATATAATATAATACTAATATGATATACATTGGGTCTACGAAGAATGCATTTAAAACCAGATGGAGGCAGCATAAGTGCTCCTTCAACAATATAAATAAAAGAAATCAGACATCTCTATCTAAATATTTTTGGCATTTGAAGGAAATGAATAAAACAGCAAAAAGTAAAATGGAAAATTATAAACAAAACTAGAACTTGTAAACTTGGGATGACCCATGCCCTTTATGCCTACATGAGAAACTACACATTATCAAGTTTCTAAATAAAAATCTATTAAACAATAGACAAGAGTTAACGGTTTTTTGTCGACATCATCAAATTTTCGCATTGAATAATTAGCATAAAAACAAACAAACAATAAAATAATTTTTAAATTCTATAGTCTAAATAAATAGTTTAATTGCCCTACACAGAAAAAAAAAGAAAAGAAAACCCTTTATGAAGTCGTCAAAAAACAAATGTTAGCGACTTACATTTTTTTTATATACACAAAACCCTTTCAGAAAAATAAAAAATAAAATAAAAAAATAAATAAATCTCCATAGACACTTAACCAGACTAGACGATGTCATCTTCCGCTTTAAATTTAGACACCCCAACCTTGCCCTGACTTGACGTCTGTGAATGTAACTGAGATATTGATACAAACTATTAACCCTTACGTCCCTTTTCTTTAAATAATTGCTCTAGCAGTTACCATAGTAATCTTAATTTCAATAATGAATATGCTTATAAAACGCGTAAATTTCAGGAATAAGTTATTCCAGTAAAGATTTCGCTTGAAGATGGAACAGAGCTTAATTCAATTTAATTCAAATAATTATATTGAAGTTTTCGACTCTTGTTTTGAAACATGAGAACTCTTATGTAGTGTTGGAATCATATTTTTAAATAAATAATTATATTTATGCTCTACTTTTGTATCGAGCACTATTTTTAAAAAATAATAAGAAAAATACTAAAGAACTTTGGATTATTTACCTAACGAGTTCTTTCCTATTTTCTATATATTTTTACACACACACACACACACACACACACACACACACACACACACACACACACACATATATATATATATATATATATAAAGAAAATTTGAAACATTTTATATATTTGAAAGAAAAAACATTTCTTTCAAAAATGTTCTTTCAAAAATTTTGAAGCTACCAGTGTCTCCCGTTTCGTGCCCATGTGTAGGCGTGGCAAACATCAACAAAGCGCAGTACGGTGAAATCCTAACAGATGAAACGTGCCACAAAAACTTTTTCCCTTGACATCGCTATTATTTTAACTGCCTTCACTTCTCGGTTTATTGTTTTAAAAAGCAATGATTATAATTGTAATAAAACCTAAATATATGACGAAAGTGAATTCATGTGCTCCGTTTTTTTTGTTTTTTTTCGGGCATAAAGGTCTATGTTCGCCCAATTCTGACCTCAGCCAAGAAGGCGAGAATGAAAGTATTTATAGAAAAAGACACAAGGAAGCTACGAAAGTTCTGCAGTCGTTCTTTTTTTTTTATATCTCGAGTTTCTTGAATACGTTGTTATCATTTATAAACCGGTCTAAGCTGATATCTTTTCTTTTCGACCAACGAAAATTCTCGACTCATATTACTCCGCCTTTCTTGGCTACAGATTGTTTTCTTGTCAACAGATTATTTTCTTGGCTACAGATTATTTTCTTATACAATTCACCTTTTATGAAAGCCAGAAACATTCCAGCCAGAACATTATTTCCTCTGTCTCCCAAAGATAATGAAAACTATTTAAATTCCACAGATACACAAAACACTGTAAGGCCTAATTGTTTTCGGTTTTTATCTAGTCTATTTTGTGACCTAAAACTATGACCGGCTATTGGACATTTCTTTTTTAAAGCATAAGATTAACCAGACATTGTATTATTTTTCCTTAATTAGTGCGCGTTTAGTTTGTCTTTCGTTCTCTTTTTATTTTTATTTTTTATCTTAAAATGTAAATTACAAATTAGGACTACTAAAATCAAACAAGTACAGATATTTAAACATTTGGGAAGTGTTATGACAAAGGACAGAAAATGTGATACTTAGATCCGAAGACGTATTGGGATGGCCAAAGATGCATTCCTAAAGCTAAGCAAAGTATTAAGACAGAAAAAATTCGTTGGCAACAAAGAATAGAGTACTGAACTGTTACGTGATATATGTCCTCCTATATGGCAGCGAATGCTGGACAATCTCTTCAAAGATGATGAAGCGACTTCAAGCAATAGAAACAATGCAAAGAATACTTAACTGTTACGTAATATCAGTCCTCCTATATGGCAGTGAATGCTGGACAATCTCCTCACAGATGAAGAAGAGACTTGAAGTAACAGAAACAAAGAAAAGTGTACTGAGCTGTTATGTAATATCAGTCTTCCTATATGACACAGAATAATGGACGATCTTCTCAAAGATGAAGAGACTTGAAGCAAGAGAAATAAAGAAAAGAGTACTGAAATGTGACGTAATATCAGTCCTTCTATATGGCAGTGAATGCTGGCCAATCTCCTCACCGATGAAGAAGAGACTTGAAGCAATGGAAACAAAGAAAAGAGTACTGAACTGTTATGCAATATCAGTCCTCCTCTATGTCAGTGAATACTGGACAATCTCCTCACACACGAAGAGGAGACTTGAAGCAATAGAATCAAAGAAAAGAGTACTGAATTATTATGTAATATCAATCCTTCTATATGGCAGTGAATGCTGGATAATGTCCTCGCCGCTGAAGAAGAGACTTGAAGTAACAGAAATGTGCTTCTACAGAAAGATGCTGAGGATACCATGGACCGAATATGTGAGCAACAACGAGGTTTTGGAGAGAATGGAGACCAAAAGGAAACTTATACTTAACATCAGGAAGAGGCAGTTGAAATTTCAGGGGAACGTAATGTGGTAAGATGGCTTGGAAAATCTGTTACTCACGGGACAGATTGAAGGAAAGAGGAAATCATCATGTAATATACTTAATGAGCTTGAGCAAATGGATGGTAAAACAGGGTTTGGTAGAAATAACAGAAAGATAAAACCTATTAAGAGACAGGTAGAGCTGGAGAGCCATAATCGCCTACGTCCTGGATGGACATGGGCACATAGGAATTCTTCGTAGTTTCCCTGTGTCTTTTCTCTAAATACTTTCACCGTAATTGTTCTGATAAATTTTTCCTCTATGGTTACTTAGACTTTATGAATTTAAGCACAGGGCTACATTGGTGGTAAAGTCTCATCATTTTACAGTTGAAATGGCTAGATGCAACCGTAAGTTCTATGTTAACAGTTTCTTCTCTCGCACCTCCGGCTTCTTGCTTTCCAGCAAATCTGATCTTCAAAATTTAAATGCAATGTCAATGGTCATCCTCTGTTAACTTGAATCCTGTTCTGCGTCCTGGGTATGACGATAAACTACATCCGGCAGCAAGGCCTCTTATCAAGTGGTTTTGAGGAGCGTGGAACGGCTTCTTAATTGCTGTTGTTCCTCAGTCCACTCTGACCTGGAGTAGTAGCACTTTGGTCAAAAAGTTAACCCCCAAACTGATGTCAAACACTCTGAAAGTGTAAAAATAGGTAAAGTGTAAAAATAGGTTTTTATATTAAAAATACCAGCAATATATTTTTGAAAAAATTATTGCCAACAATACATTTAAAAAAAAACATTATCAGCAATACACTTTTGGGGAAAAAAAAGTATTACCAGCAATACATTGTTGGAAAAAAATATTACCAGCAATAAAAATCTTGTTGGCATTAAATAACCCATTGAAGTTGATGTGCCGTAAAACAAACCAAAACAAACAAAACCAAACGAATCCTGTTCTGTTAGTGGTTTCTCTCCTTAACAAAGTTTTTTTTTATTAGATCATTTTCACACTCACTAACCCATCGTGTCTTAGTGGCTTTATCGCCTTGCTTGGAGTGAAATGATTAAAAGAACAGCCTTTAGACTTTGGGTTTAGGTTGTAACCTAGAAAAGGTTACTGAATGAGAAATAACCAAAACGGAGGTTGGAAATGAAATTGTAATCTTTATAACATCAA
The DNA here is from genome assembly GCA_963932145.1 of Acanthosepion lycidas. Classification (NCBI taxonomy): domain Eukaryota; kingdom Metazoa; phylum Mollusca; class Cephalopoda; order Sepiida; family Sepiidae; genus Acanthosepion; species Acanthosepion lycidas. Next base: position 45,295,753 of record OZ010615.1, on the reverse strand, counting down.
CAAAATAGTTTGCGTGAAGTAGGTAAACCACTGCTAATAGTGGACTACTTAGCATATTACCCCAACTTACAATACTGTCAAATGTATTTATGAGGATTGGGACATACCCATTTGTGTTCATAGATACGGTATCTATCTATCTATCTATCTATCTATCTATCTATCTATCTATCTATCTATGTGTTGTAAGCTAGAAAGGGTTACTGAATGAGGAATAACCAAAACGGAGGTTGGAAATGGTAAGGTATATAATAGTTTATGAAGAAGATCGCAAGAATATTAAGGTGATTCGATTCTGTGGAAGGTCCTCCACTTTCAATAATTGTCCATTCTAAGCTCTTATATCTTGAGGAGGATAATGGATAGCGGCTCGGGTTGAGGAATCGGAGATGCGAGTTCGAATTCCAGTCGGATCCATTACATTCACTTACGTGCTAATAAGGGTAGGAATAGATATGAATCCTCTTCTTCTCTCCCTAGCTATGGGTAAATAACAGGACAGACTGGGTTCTTGGGTTCCGGTCTAGGAGAAAGAAACTCTGAATTTAAAACTGTATGTAGTTCTGTATCTTTGGCCAGCCCAATCCGTCTTCGGATCTCAGCGTTGCACGACAGGAGGGTTTCTTTGGTGACAAAGAAAAGAGTATTGAACTGCTATGTGACATCTGCCTTCCTATACAGCGAATGATTTGTAAGAAATACTGGAAGAAAAATATTGCTTTCCCCGAATCGGCAGTATTTTCTACTGACTATTGGATAGCAGACACGGAAAAGAAATTACAAAATCTCCTGTGAAGGAGAGTGAGAAGAAAGGACTAAGCATAAACTACAAGAAGTAAAAGGATGAGCCCGAAATGCAATTTGCAGGTCAAGAACACTAGAATCAGGCAGGTGCGGAAGTTTTGGGATGCATTTAGACAGAGGACGGTAAGTGCGACTCTGAGATCCGTAGACGTATTGGGATGGTCAAGAACGCATTCCAAAAGCTGTGTGAAGTATTGCGAGAGAGGAAGATTTCTTTGGTAACAAAGAAAAGAATACTGAGCTGTTACGTGATATCTGTCCTTCTGTACGGCAGCGAATGTTGGACGATTTCCTCAAAGATGAGACTCGAGGCGACAGAGATGTGGTTATACAGAAGGATGCTAAGGATATCATGGACCGAGCGTGTGAGCAACGATGAGGTCTTAGAGAGGATGCAAACAAGGAGGAGGCTTATACTTAACATCAGGAAGAGGCACCGAATGTTGGACGATTACCTCAAAGATGAAGAAGAGACTCGAGGCGACGGAGATGTGGTTCTACAGAAGGATGCTAAGGATATCATGGACCAAGCGTGTGAGCAACGATGAGGTCTTAGAGAGGATGCAAGCAAGGAAGAGGCTTATACTTAACATCAGGAAGAGGCAGCAAATGTTGGGCGATTTCCTCAAAGATGCAGAAGAGACACGAGGTGACGGAGATGTGGTTCTACAGAAGGATGCTAAGGATATCATGGACCGAGCGTGTGAGCAACGATGAGGTCTTAGAAAGGATGCAAACAAGGAGGAGGCTTATACTTAATATCAGAAAGAGGCAACGAATGTTGGACGATTTCCTCAAAGATGAAGAAGAGACTCGAGGCGACGGAGATGTGTTTCTACAGAAGGATGCTAAGGATATCATGGACCGAGCGTGTGAGCAACGATGAGGTCAGAGAGGTTGCAAACAAGGAGGAGGCTTATACTTAACATCAGAAAGAGGCAACGAATGTTGGACGATTTCCTCAAAGATGAAGAAGAGACTCCAGGCGGCGGAGGTGTGGTTCTACAGAAGCATACCAAGGATATCATGGAGCGAGCGTGTGAGCAACGAGGTCTTGGAGAGGAAGCAAACAAGGGGGAAGTTTATACTTAACATAAGGAAGAGGCAGATGAAATTTCTGGGACACGTAATGAGAAAGGAGGGCTTGGAGAATCTGATACTCACAGGCCGAGTAGAGAGATAAAGAGACAAGGGAAAGCAATGCATGACATAACCAGCGGTTTTAGGCAAGTGGATCACTGTACATGGTCTGGGGGCGTTGGCAGAGGCACGAAATTTATTGAGAATTACAAGGAATAGGAGAAAGTGGAGAGCCATGATCGTCTACGTCCTGAAAGGACACGGCACATAAAAAGAAAAGAAAGATTTAGCCCTGTTGCAGCACATACTATACAGCTAAAGAAAGGCTCGTTCGCATTCGGCTTCTTGCTTGCCAGTTAAAGTCATGAAAGGTTATGGCGGTTACTAAAATGAACTTAATTATTTAGAAAAACTTGATAATTAGTACAAGGAAAGTTAATTGCTTTATTTATTACCATAACCCAGTTATTCTCCAATTCTAGTGTGCCGCGCGATCCTATTATGTGTGCCGCGAAATATTATCACAGCATACATATACGAGGTGTAACAGAAAAATTGTCCAATTGTTAGATTAACCTTTGAAATGATTAAAGATATCTTATTGGAATTCTCCGAGGTTTTTGTAACACTACTGGACTCTACTTTAAGCAATAAGAATGTATAATTACTCTCCAAGCTTAACAGCATTTGTGTTTATTCAACACCCACAGGGACCACCTGTGGTTTATACAGTAACTATGCTGAGCAGACCTTAGTTACAGTTTCTGGGAAAGAGCGTGTTATCTAGCGTGGATCAACAATTTGGACAAGGCAAGCCCTCTGCCACGATGACTTGTGACTTCGTGCTAGCATAGCCATCGACGGCCCCCAAGGGTTCCGTCTATCCAATTTCTCTCACAAGGCTTGGGTCAACCTGTGGTATGGTTTTCGGGCACTTTCCAAAGGTGCTGCACGTTGGGATCGCCCTCTCCAGACCGATAACTTCAGGAAGCCTCCTTTCTGACAAATCGATCATGACGATATTCGAACCCGGTTCTCATGGTCAGAATACGAATGTTCTAACCACTCGGCCAGTCATTCGAAAAATAGCTTAATAAAAATTAACACGCTAATTCACTAATTCAATCTTCTCCCTCTCTCCTCCTCCTCTCTCTCTCTCTCTCTATCTATATATATATATATATATATATATATATATATATATATATATATAGCAGGTGTAACAGCAAAATTGTTCAATTGTTAGATAAAGCTTTGAATCATTGTATCTTAGAAATGATTAAAGATATCTTACTGGAATTCTCCGAGGTTTTTATAACACTATTGGACTCTACTTTGAGCAATAAGTATGTTCAATTATTCTCTAAGCTTAACAGAAGACACGTGATGAAATCGATCATAAACGAAAATACATGTTCATCATTAATTAATCATAGATAAGGATCAGAAGCTTATGAAGGCTTGAAACAAAGTTCAAATATATATATATATATATATATATATATATATATATATATATATATATTATTCCATGGTCATTTTCAGCTTATTCAAGATGATCTTCACCCTCTCTAACCTTCTATCTTTCTGTTCTGGAGTAACAAATTGCCTCATACGTTTCAGTTACGATTTCTTTTTCAAGTTTTTTTTTCACTGCTCTTTGGACTGCCATAGCTGAAACTCATCTCTCATGTGCCAAACGTCTTATGGATTGAATTGGATCTTTTTTAATTGTTTGCTTCAGCTCTAAGTTGAAATAATGATCCCTCTTCCTCTTGTGAACTCCTGGTCCAGTTTTCCTCTCTACTGTTCCCTCTTTTTTTTTTAAAAAACCGCTTCACCGTTCTCTTGGTGGTTCTTGAATGGACTTTGAAGATGGAAGCCAGAGTATGAATGTTGGTACCATTACTGAAGGCCTGAATGATCTTTTTCCTCTCACCATTGCTCAATTGGGAAGACATAGTGGGTCCGACACAAAATGATTTTAACTTGTTCTCTTTCTAGCTGAATAACGGAAAAGGTTTTTCAGTGATTCTTACGACATATAATGTCAAGATGGCTAAACGACTTATCAGAAAACCCGGAAGAAAAGAAACTCAATTAGTTATGTGTTTTTTTGGGGTATTAAACATTTTATGGGATGGACAATTATCCCATGCGGTTACACGATTTGGACAATTTTGCTGTTACACCCGGTGTAAATATAATAGCTGGCCACACGTATTCGAGGACACTCGTCTAGTAGGGCGGCTAGCCAATCTTTATTGCTGACGCCTGCTGTGCGGTTTATACTGCAGCTATGCTGAGCAGACCTTAGTCACAGTTTCTGAGAATGAGAGTGATCAACAATGTGAACGAGGCCAACACCCTCGGTCACGATGACTTGTGACTTCATGCTATCTTAATTTTAACAATTTTAACCTTACTCTTTTTTTAGCTGAATAACTCAAAGGGTTTTTCAGTGATTCTTACGACAAATTGTGTCAAGATGGCTAAGCATCTTATCTGATAACCTGTAAAAAAGAAACTCAATTAGTTTTGTGGCTTTTTAGATATTAAACATTTTGTGGGATGGACAATTATCCCATGCTGTTACAGGATCTGGATAATTTTGCTGTTACACCGGTATATGCGTGGATGGAAATGATAATGGTACAGCGTTAGTATTTGAATAAATGAAGAAATATTAACCTTTTTTTTTTCAAGTAATTCTTTTCACTATTCTTTGATTATCTTATTTTAAATACTTTGTTTTAATATTCATTAATAAGAACTAAGGATCTGTTTATTGCACACTAGCAGCATGGCCCGGCGTTGCCCGGGCTTGATTCAAAAAGCGTACGACTCATACAGCAATCGCTATCACTTGACTTAAAATATTTTTGCCCTTCCTTGCCTTTAAAGGAGTGCCCTTTTCCGTGCTGATGTTGCTACATGCCTTACTTCTTGCCTATCTCACACTGTGAATTTTTTCTAAGCTCTATACTAAACATTAAATCTGTTATGAAAAAAGAACTAAACAAAATGAACACAAAACGACCAGCTTTAAAAAAGTACTCGTAACTGGAAAAACCCAATGAAAAAAAGAATGTTAACAACAAATACTTTTTCACGTCCAACCCAGTTCTGCGGAATCAGAATCAACGTTGTGTTTAAGCAAGCGAATCAGCCAATTGGAGTAAAGTGCCATGCAGATTTAAATTTTTCCCCGCTTGTGAAGAATGCAGCTATCGATTTTTTTTGCATGCTAGCATGCTAGTTAAGAATCGTGTCAGTCAGCTGTTGGCTCTCACGCTGGCCAATAGAATCTTCCTGCCTATGGCAGCCAGCTATAGGCTCTCACTCTGGCTAGTACAAAATGGCCGCAAACTAGATGAAAACTGCCGTAGAAGCATGAAAAAATCGATTATTTTCACTATCGATGGGAGTTGGGAAATGCAAAGTCGGTGTTGGCCTTTCCACTAACTTGGAGCGTGTGCATGTAAATTTTGGTGCAAATCCGTCGAAAATTGCAGCCGTGCATTCGTTACACACACACGCACACACATCATGCCTTTTATAGATAGAGATTCGACCAAACATTGAAGAAATCGCAAAAAAAAAAAGAGTACCAGGCACTGTTTTCACCCTAAATAAGCTACATAAATAGTTCAATAGAAACACTGAAAAAAACCCTCATATTTTTGTGTGTATATATCTATGGTTTTTATTTCATAAACTTTGCTAAGTGTGCTGTGATATTTTCATTTGCTTATAGATGTGCCGTTGCTTGAAAAGGTTGAGAAACACTGCCCGAATCATTACTATGATAAATTGAATATTACTGCCACATCTGATCTGCAATGTTATTGGTCCTGACATGACATCGCGGCTTCAGTCAATTTCTCAGCGCCTTTTCTATAAATACTTCCATGGTAACTGTTCTGATGAACTTTTCCTCTAGGATACCTTGGCATTATGGAACTCCCTATCGGTTTCTTGCTTCCCAGGCAAATTTGATCTTCAAAAATGTAAATGGAATGACAGTCTTTATCCTTTGCCCGTTGAAATTCTCTTCTTTTTATTGTTCACGCTTCTTAATAGGGTTTTTCTTATATTCAGTCGAAATGGCTTCATGTAACCGTAAGTTCTATGCTAGACAGTTTCTTAAATCTCACTTTTCGTTTGAGGAAATCACTTCCGGTTTCTTGCTTTCCAGTCAACTTCGATCTTTAAAAATGTAAATGCAATGTCAATCTTTATCCTTTGTCCTGTTAAATTCTCTTCTTTTATTGTTCGCGCCCCTTAAAAGTGTTTTTCTTATATTCAGTCGAAATGGCTTCATGTAACCGTATTTCTATGCTGAACAGTTTCTTATATCTCATTTCTCGCTTGTGGAAATCACTTCCGGTTTCTTGCTTTCCAGTCAACTTCGATCTTTACAAATGTAAATGCAATGTCAATCTTTATCCTTTGTCCTTTGAAATTCTCTTCTTTTTTTGTTCACGCTCCTTAACAGTGTTTTTCTTATATTCAGTCGAAATGGCTGGATGTACAAACCACCAACCGGCATTCATTGACTGAGCAGACGGTGCTACCGTTGGTTTAAATTTATAAAATCTTTCTCTTAAAAGAAATAGGTTTCTCAAGTTCGGTAACTGTTATCGCTCTGTCCATTAATGATGGTGGTTTCCTTCGTAACCTTTTGTTTGAAGTAGTGTGGAATATTTTATCGATGAGCTAGATAGGCTGTCTGTTTTTAGCTGTGGTTTGATCTGGACAAGTCTACTTGCCCATTGCGCATAAATGAACACCTCACTGACTTTCAGTACAGGATACATTTTCAACTGAAAAGCCCACAATTGCTCCAGGCCAACAACGAGGAACTCCATTTGGATTCCACGATTGTTTCTCAGATCGATGAGATCTTGCTTGATGTTGCTGTTACCATCAACACTAAACTAGAGTTTCCTTAATAAGACAACCCTAATAATTCAGTATCCTTGCATCCCCTAGGGAATGCCAGCACCCCTAGTTAAGAATCACTGTCCTAGACTGGCTGATAACTAAGGCTAGAGGGCTGAATATACCTTGTCGTCATCTTCTGTATTGTTTTTCCTTTCGGGATGTGGACGATCATGGCTCTCCACAACTTCCTCTACTTTGTAGCGCTTAGCAGTATTTGCTTTTTACTATTCTTTCCACTACCCTGTTCTGTTATCCATTAGGTCGGCTACTCGCTTTTCCCGCCCGTTGCTCACGCCTCTCCTGTGTCGACAATTTCGATTCCACGATTTTTCCCTATGCCTACATTTACGCTGCTATGATAGTAGGAATTGGTAAAATTTCGAAAATATATTGTCAGATCGCCAAAAACTACACTAAAATTTCCTTAATAAACCAACTCTAATGCTTTAGTATCTTCGCACCCCCAAAGGGACCGATATCGCACCCCTAAGGGGTACGAGCACCTCTGGTTTATAGCATTGTCTCGATCTTTTACCATATACCCGACCCCAACATCCAATTCAGCGTTACTACACGCATTGAGATGTATTGATCTAGAGATCAAGGTTTCAGACGCTGTCCTTAAACAAAGTTTCTTAATAGAACAACATCTAAGTGAAAAAGAAAATTACTGAGATGAAGATGACACATCCAGCGCAGGTGGAGGAAGGTACCCTTCATTTGTAAATGTTCAGCTAAAGCCATAGTAAGTAAAGTTTCCATTTCCCTCGCCTCACTTCAAATATTTTCCCGGGGTAGGGCTTCCGTTATTAAAATTACACAGGTAAATGGAGCAGAGTCAATGGAGGCGAATTAATGTCACGCGTTCTAGCAATACCAATCACTGGGAGTTAGCCGTGGCGGCAACAACCCCAAAACATATCTGATAAAAATTAAACGTTAAACATTATTAAAATTAACTCTTTCGAGAGAGTCTTTGTAACATTTGGAATAAAAAAAAAATGCATTAATAAATTATTTCTCTAAATCAAGTAAAATCATGAATTTTTTGTTTAGTTTTTATTGTTGTATTTCAATCGTCTATATAATAAATGCGAATGTCAGTGTGTCACCCTTTTTCAACTTAAGTCCCATATATATATATATATATATATATATATATATATATATAGTAAAGGTAATAAATCTGTTGGTATATAATCCAAGTGGATCCTATTAATATAAAATATTAAAACTGATCAACAAAAACAGCTTATTATTTATTATAACAGAGAAAATAATTAGTACACAATAAAATCCCAAATTACCTCATATGGGGTAAGATATATATATATATATATATATATATATATATATATATATGTGTGTGTGTGTGTGTGTGTGTGTATTAGTACATATATATGTGTGTGTGTATTAGTACACAATAAAATCCAAAATTACCTCATATGCGGTAATATATATATATATATATATATATATATATATATATATATATATATATATGTGTGTGTGTGTGTGTGTGCGTGTGTGTTCAAATGATTTTAGTTGAAACAAGATTTATCTGTTTTGATCTGATACGCGTGTTTTTTTTTTTTTCTGGAAGGTATTTGGGGGCATTTCTCGAGCAAATCTATATAAATAAATGCGAATGTCAGTGTGTCACCCTCTTTCAACTTTACTCCTAGAGGCCGTAACCCAACATATCATATCATTTTGGAATCAGACCGACTCCGTAAGCAAATTAACATCATACCGGATCCAGATCCGCAATTCTGAAATGTTGAATTTCTAAGTTTTCATTACTGCAATTGTTTTTGGCATTTTTTTACGTGAGTTTTTTGCGACGAATTTTTTTTTGTACGATAGCAGTTTTTATAACAAGTTTCGGAATAATTTAAATTAATTGCGAAATCCAGCAAAGGTCAGGTGTGAAATATAAATAATTGTTTGTACGGAAAGTAAGGACCTACGTACATCAAATTGTCTTTAAATTAAAATGGCGGCAGAAGAATTATCGTTGAACTTTTAAAAGGTAAGCTTAAATATTAATGCAATACTTAAATGCAGCAATCAGTTTTGAGTTCTTCTGTAGTTTATTGTTACCTATCACATCTACGCCTCCCTATCTATTGTGATGAAGGCCCAATTAAGAGCCCTCGGCAGGAGCTAGCTTAAATGCCGCCTGCATCTATCGAGCCGACCGAGCGAGCTTGTCTCAGTGTCTAGGTACCGGCTCCGACATAATGTTTGTGACTCGGAGCAAAGAAGTTCTGTTTTTTGATTACTCGGCAACAATCACATTTAGCAAACTGGAGTGGCTCTTGAGGCTTGTATTAGGTAAAAGATAGTAAAAAAAAAACAAACTGTTATAGACATAATGATTTTCCAAGCGTACCTTGGACGTGGAACAAGACCGAAAGTAAGGGGCACTCAGTAAGGATCGAACTCACCACTCATTCGTAACTGTTCTAGCGATTAACTATTACACCACCTCGAGGTGCCCAAACTATAATAGACAAATTTTGGTCTCCAATTCCATATGACTTCTTCAAGAAGGAAAATAATGTGTTACATCTGTTAGTGACTGCATGTAGCTTCAGTAAAAAAAATCGACCTTCTTACACACACACACAATATATATATATATATATATATATATATATATATATATATATATATATATATATATATATATATATATATATATATATATATATATATATATATATTAGCGTTATATGCCAATTCACTTGATTCATGATTTAGCCCCCCACCAACTCGCATCAACGGAGCGAGCTTGTCTAGGTGTCTGGGACGCCCGCTCAGGCGTGTTGCTTCCGAACCAAACAGAAGTTCTACCGCTTTGATTCCTCGGCAACACACTTCAAGATTTACAGGGTTAATTAGTTTGAAGTCATTTTAACCATTGATCTGAGAAAACAAAACGGTTGCACGCAGATGACAGTTTAGATAATCCTGAACGAGGTGTAGATGCCAGACATGGCATCCATACGAGATTCTACATCTAACAAGGCCATTAAAAACATGACAAGAGTTTTAGTTATCTGGTATCTTAGGGTGTTTCACAACGATAGAGTAAAACAAGTAATAAAATAATAATAGAATGTTGGGATAAAAAGCAACAATAATAAGATGGAATAAAACTAGTAATAAAATAATAATAGAATGTTGAGATAAAAAGCAACAATAATAAGATGGAATAAAACTAGTAATAAAATAATAATAGAATGTTGGGATAAAAAGCAACAATAATAAGATGGAATAAAACTAGTAATAAAATAATAATAGAATGTTGGGATAAAAAGCAAGAATAATAAGATGGAATAAAACTAGTAATAAAATAATAATAGAATGTTGAGATAAAAAGCAACAATAATAAGATGGAATAAAACTAGTAATAAAATAATAATAGAATGTTGGGATAAAAAGCAACAATAATAAGATGGAATAAAACTAGTAATAAAATAATAATAGAATGTTGAGATAAAAAGCAACAATAATAAGATGGAATAAAACTAGTAATAAAATAATAATAGAATGTTGGGATAAAAAGCAACAATAATAAGATGGAATAAAACTAGTAATAAAATAATAATAGAATGTTGGGATAAAAAGTAACAATAATAAGATGGAATAAAACTAGTAATAAAATAATAATACAATATTAGCTTAAATGCAACAATAAATTCAAGTAATCAAGCAATTGCACTTAAAATACCTTAAGTAATGGCTCCCTTTTTATCTCTTTCTAGTCCCTCATATTTTAAATTGTTCTGTCATTTTCTCGTCTGCTTTTTAGTTTAATGTCTGTATTCACTAAGACATCCCAATCTGTCTCATTTTTTTTTTAAGTCTGTTGTTAATAAGTCTTTTCGTGTGCTTATTAGACGCCGTCTAATGACTCACTTGTTTCTTTCAACGGTTTTCAAAAGATGCAGCTCATTATTCTCGTCTGCTTTTCATACTTAACAGATTTTCTTTCCGCCATTTTGAGATAAGAACTTCTTACGTGGCAATGTGTAGCGTGTCGCTATCGCAGATAGGTTCTCTTATCTTAAAAGTGCCCCCTATTCGCTGTTTCACGGCCAGAGAGATAAACAAGGACGGTTTGACAAAGATATTAGGTGTACACAAAAATTTTCAGCGGCAATTTCTTTTTTTTTAATATTAAATATAAATTGAATCTTTTTTTTTTTTCTCTGTGCCATGTCACTTAAGTGCATAATTCTTCTTTTATATATTTCTAGAGTAAGCAAAAGTTAACTGCTCCAAATTAAAAGATTAAACGACCCCCCCCCACCGACACACACAAAAAAGAACTACGAAAAGGCTCGGCGCAGCCTTCCCGTTTCAAAATTTCAAATTGAAATAAAGAATAACTAATAAGATTAGCTCGTACCAATAAATAAACATATCCTTCTGGAGCCTACGCGACGCCATACATCCATTCAACTAAGCAGAAAGACTGAAAGCGGTAAAGAGACACGAATCAACCTCGTTGTTCTGTCTTTCTCATCAAAGCAACAGCGGACTCTCTTTGATCTTGTTTCCAAGCTGCACTTTCTCTCTTTCTCACTGAAAAACTATTTATGCTCATTTCCTTTTCAGTCAGAGAGAAGAACTTTCTAAATAGAAACTTTTATCTATCTATATTTCTGAGATGAGGTATTATGTACCCTATTTACATTATTCGGACTAGTTTCCTTATCTTTGTCGCCATATTTATTACAACGTTTCGGCCATTGTACGCTCCGGCCTTCTTCAGGTGGTTGGAATGTCGAACTGAACCCTTTATTTCGTTCACTGGGGTAAACTGCTCTAGTTCCGCATGCCATGTTTAATGGATGTCAGTTACCCGTTATCTCCTGTTAATTCCCCTCAAGGACACATGACACAGTGGATAAAGGCGTTGGTTAGATCCAGTCACTGGACCCAAAGAGTGTGAGTTCAATACTCGGTTAAGGCAGTGGAGAACTTGGAGAAGGGAATTAATTTTATTTCGTGATAGTAACTACAGTTAAGGTATTGTGTATTTTATGTTAAATAAATATCGCCATTTTATTTGAACACGCAGCCAACCTTTCTCAAATTTTTTTATTCATCAAACAGTGTCTTATGGAATCTTTGGAACCTGGCTGAGACACGGGATCGAATTGCTCGATGGAATGTGATTTCTTGATGTTATTGATCTGGGGGAGACGATCTCGGCGTGCGGCGCATTTGGAAAGCGCCTGAAAATCATACTACGGGTTGACCCAAGCATTGTGAGTGAAATTGGGTAGACGGAACTAGTCGCCGATGGTGGAGCTAGCACGGAGCGTTTGAACGTTTGAACATACTGGCCTTGTTTAGACTGTTGATCACGCCAGATAGTGCGCTCTCTTCCAGAAACTGTAGCTAAGGTCCGCTCAGTTGCAGTATAAACCGCAGTTGGATCCCGTGGGTGTTGAACAAACACAAATGTGCCTGAGCAGGTGTTTTCAATTGGAATTGGCTATCTGCCATTATTTACATTACCTTTCAAGAAGTGGGATATCATCATTCTCCCTTTCTTCCCGTCTTTTTCGCATTTTTATAGTAATAATACCAGCAATACATTTTCATAGTAAAAGAAAATTCCCAGCAATATATTTTTGTAAAATAAATTACTAATGCTTTCAAGAAAAATTTCGGCATTAAATGACCAATAAGATGTTGATATGCCGCTAAACAAACATATAAGCTTGCTAACCATTAAGCCACGTCTAAGTGACCAAAATGATTTTCCTAGCTTAGATGCAGCATAGCTGAAAGCATAGAGAATCCAGTGAAGATCGATCTCACTACTCAGTCGTAATTGATCTAGAAAGACAAGCTTGCTAACCAATACACCACGTCTAAGTGCCGAAAATGATTTTCTAAGCATAGCTTAGATATGGTACAAGGCCGAAAGTGCAGAGCACCCAGTATATATATATATATATATATATATATATATATATATATATATATATATATGTCATTGTATCGCACTTTCTCATTTAAAGGGACACAACTCTCATTAGCTCATCTCCTTCTATATAATAAATGCCAATGTCAGTGTGTCATGTTTTTTCGATTAAAGGGACACAACTCTCTAACTTTCAATAGATCATGTTTTTCGCGACTTGTTACGGGAGTTTTTGCGACGAACTTTTTTGTACGATAACAAATTTTTATAACTTGAAAATAAATTTGAGAATAATTGAAATTAATTTCGAAATCCAGCGAAAGTCACCCATGAAATAAAAATAATTGCTTTTAAGGAAAATAAAGCAATACGTACATCAAATTGTCTTTAAATTAAGTAGCGGCAGAAGAATTATCGTTGAACTTTTAAAAGGCAAGCTTAAATATTATTGCAATACTTAAATGCAGCGATCAATTTTGAGTTCTTCTGCAGTTTATTGTTGCCTGTCGCATACGGCAGCAGTATGCCTTGCAAAAAGAAATCTCCGTCAACAGAGGACCAGATTGCAATCAAAAGAGCCAAGGCTTCAGCGAGGAAAAGAAAGTCTGGGTCGGATCAAGACCCACAATCCTGAAATTTTGGATTCCCAAATTTTCATTACTGCGATTGTTTTCGGATCCCGCCATCTTGGCTTCTACAGATAAACACAAATAAAGGGACACAATTCTCTAACTTTCAATAGCTCATGTTCAAATGAAAAATTAATGTTCTCATTTCTGCGATATTTTCGGTGACATTTTAAAGTGATTTTTTGCGACGAAATGTTTTTGTACGATAACAATTTTTACAACTTGGAAATAAATTTGGGAATTATCGAAATGAATTGCGAAAACCAGTGAAAGTCACTCATGAAATAAACATAATTATTTGTAAGAAAAGCACATCAAATTGTCTTTATATTAAGTGGCGGCAGTGGAATTATCGTTTAACTTTTAAAAGGTAAGCATAAATATTAATGCAATTTTAAATGCAGTGATCAATTTTGAATTCTGTAGTTTATTGTTGCCTATCGCATACGGCAGCAGTATGCCTCGCAAAAAGAAATCTCCGACAACAGAGAACCAGACAAAAAACTTCAAATTCTTGAGGCCCCTATATAAAAAAAATACAACCAACACTAAATAAGATTGATTATGAGTATAGTAAAAAGGTTTTAAAATGTCTATTGGAGCAAGGTTTTAAAATATTTAAATTGTACTTTTGTTAAATTTACAAATGTAAATTAATTTACTCTCTTAGATAAGGATAATTCTTGCATTACCAGTGCATTTCCTGCGAATTTACAACCCCCATCCCCCAAAATAAACACAACTGCCAATTACATTAATATTTGTCTTAGCAATTTACCCCTGAAAATAAGAAAAAGAAAATTGTTTGTACGGAAAGTAAGGACCTACGTACATCAAATTGTCTTTAAATTAAGTGGTGGCAAAGGAAGTATCGTTGAACTTTTAAAGTTAAGCTTAAATATTAATGCAATTTTAAGTACATCTATCAATTTTGAGTTCTGTTTATTGTTGCCTGTCGCATTCGGCAGAATTACGCCTCGCGAAAAGAAATCTTCGCCAACTGTTCCTTACAGTCACTTACCTTGGGAATGGTATGAATCCATCTCTTCAATGGAGGCTTACGACCACCGAAGTTAAGCAATGTCGAGCCTGTTCAGCAACCAGATGAGTTACCGCTTGAGTACACCAGATGATAAAAGCCTGGATCCAAGTTCTCCACTGCCTTAACCGGGTGTTGAACTCACACTCTTTGGGTCCTGTCTCACTGGATCTAACTAACACCTTTATCCCCTGTGCCATGTGTCCTTGAGGGAAATTAATAGGATAAAAACATCTTTTACGCAGCCTATCCTGTTTTCAAATTTCTCATCGTCTCTGCTAAATTTGTTCCAACCGATCCAGAAAACTAAAAAAAAAAAAAAAAAAAAAAAAAAAAATGCCGAAAGTTGCGAGCAGTCAGAAAAAGACAGCTGAAATTTTGCAGACACGTAACAAAGAAAGGATGCTTGGATATACGTATGGTGTAATGGATAACGGCCCGGAATTTTTCATCGGATAGCCGCTCAAATACCCTTATGAAAGGTATGAATCCATCTCTTCTCCCCACAGCTATGGATTAATTAGTAATACTTATATCACTAAATCATTACAAAAGAATCTTACAAGCGAAACAATCTAGAATATTTCCTGGCTTTAAATAACCTGCAAAGGGTTGATAAACCGTAGAAAACGAATCAATTAATGAATAGAATATTGATTAGCTGCACAGACATGTCTTTTAGATTTAACAACATTCTCTGGAATATAAATGCATAGAAACTATCGTAGCCACAATGTCATCCACAGACAGACTATTTCTGTAGTCATTGTTGGCTGTCGTAGGGCACCTCGAGGTGGTGAAATGGTTAGCAAGCTTGTCACACTAGAACAATTACGACTGAGTAGTGAGTTCGATCCTAACTGGGTGCCCCATACTTTCGGACTTGTGCCACATCTGAGTTACGCTTGGAAAATCGCTATTGTTGGCTGTCGCATACAGCAACCGTATGCCTCGCAAGAAAGAAATCTCCGACAACAGAGGACTAGATTGCAATCAGAAAAGCCAAGGCTTCAGCGAGGAAAAGAAAGTCCTGTGTAAATAAAAACCCCGATCAAACTGCCAGGAGAGCTTCCCATGCTAAGAATATGCAAAGACTGAGGGACTCTGAAACTCCTGAATAGGCCGAAGTTTTAATCAAGAGCCCTCCGCAGGAGCTAAATTCAGCTAGTATACAATAAATGGGCGGGGTCCTTAAACCCTTATTTGTTTAGTTTATAAATCTGTTATTCAGTGGAAAGTGAAAATTGCTGTCTGACTTGCTGTTTTTTAATATACCGTTGAGTGACATGAAAGGGAATGAAATAAGTCATTTCTCTTATCGCAGACGTTATCATTTCTTGCGTGTTAATGAAATCTCTCAGCAGAAGAACTCTTGCACAGGAATTTTTAGAGATTTCAAAAGTAATTGCCTTAAAGTTAAAAAACACAAAAGAAATAAATTATTTGTTAAACGACTTATGGGAGGGAATGACCATAGGAGTCGATCGAAATCGGGTTCATCGAGTCCGTTCCTTAGCTGCATAGTATGTGCCTTCGCCAGGGCTACATACTGTTTTGGATCCAGAGTTTTTCTTCTTCTAGACCGGTTGCCACCCAAGGCTATAAAACCCAGTCTGTCCTGCTATTTACCCATAGATGGGTGGGGGAGAAGTGTTGTATGCATACCTTTCTCAAGGGTATTAGCACGTAATGATCATAACTGAAGCGATATTGATTACAAACCATGAGGAGTTCCATAGATAGATAGATAGAGAGAGAGAGATAAAAGGCTGCGATAGATACATAGCTAGTGAGAAAGATAGATAATTAAAAGACTGAGATAGATAGATAGATTGGGAGAGGCTGAGAGATACATTTGAAGAGTGTGATATATATATATATATATAGATAGATAGATAGATAGATAGATAGATAGATAGATAGATAAATAAAAGGCTGTGATAGATACATACCTAGTTAGACAGATATATAATTAAAAGACTGCGATTGATAATTAAAAAACTGAGATAGATAGATGGATAGATAGGAAGAGGCTGAGAGATACATTTGAAGAGTGTGGTATATATATATATATATATATATATATATATATAGATAGATAGATAGATAGATAGATAGATAGATAAAAGGCTGTGATGGATACATAGATAGACAAATAGATAATTAAAATACTGTGATTGATAGATAATTAAAAAATTGAGATAGATAGATAGATAGGGAAAGGCTGATAGATACATTTGAAGAGTGTTGTATATATATATATATATATATATATATATATATATATATATATGCAAATAGATAGATAGATAAATAGTTAAAAAGCTGTAATAGCTCGCTAGCTAACTAGATAATTAAAAGACTGTGATAAATTATTAAAAAATTGATATATATATATATATATATGTATATATATATATATATATATATATATATATATATGTATATATATATACATATATATATAGATAGATAGATAGATAAAAGGATGTGATAGAGAGATACATAGACAGACAGATAATTAAAAGACCGTGATAGATAGATAGATAGATAGATAGATAGATAGATAGATAGATAGATTATGGGCAGGCGTATATAGATAGATAGATAGATAGATGCATGCATAATTATAAATTCTTAAATATATTTTGAATTTTTTTAAATATATCTTATTTTTAAGTATAATTTATCTTCGGACGAGCATTTTTAAGTCGGAACTTCTATTTTAAACTTAACCTTATCTATATAACTTTTTAAAAAAATCACTTTTCAGACATCTTTTAGTTTCAAATTAACACTTTATTCTTCAAATAACTCCAATTTAATGTCATAAGGTGAATATCCGGGTTTGATTTTAGTGTAAACTACCCGAAAGTTTATAAAACCTCTAACCTTTAACCTTTAACCTTTACCTTCCATCCACCCGTGACCACTGCCTTGTGCATTTTGTCTGACTAAAACATCGAAATGGATAAATTCTGTACCAAGCTTTCCACGGCTGTCAAAGTTAAATTTCTAATTCCGACACGAACTCAGTCTATACATCGGGGTTGAATAAGACAGACGTAGTTCCATCGGTTGAAATAGATCTATTCCCTCCAAATGAGGTAATTTGGGATTTTGTTGTTTAATACTATTCATTAACTCTATTATTATAAATACATTGAGCTCTTTTTGTGGATCAGTTTTAATATTTTATATTGCTAAAATCCACATGGATTATATAACAACGGATTTGTTACCTTTATTATATATATATATATATATATATATATATATATATATATATATATATATATATATATATATGTATTTAAGAATAGGCAGAATTTATATGGCATTTAAAAAAAGCTATATAAGAACAACCGGTTTCGTCCCAACGTAATCAATTTTATTTTCTGGGATATAAAAAATTTATAAGCGTGTAAATTAAATTGATATAACGAATGGAAGGGAAAAAAATGAATTTCAAGAAAACTAGTGTCCAATAACATTCAGACCTTGAAAGCATTCCCTCTGTTTACAAAGGGAAGGCCCACGAGATCTGATATACAAGGACTCTAGAATCTTGAGGTGATATGAGGAGTGGAAACTAGATAAAATTTATATATATATATATAAATTTAACCTCTCTAACCTATAACTCTTTTCATCTATGTTTACAATCTCACTCCCCCACTCCATTCACTACTAATAATAGACCAGCCTAACGCTGTTACATCGATCAAAATTTTAAATTTAAGTTTATTTTCATAAAAAGTTTCGCACATCGAGGAAACAGAGATCGGGTTTTTGCTGACAATATGATTTCCACCAGAAAATACACCGTCTACAAAAGTAAGTAATTCCCAATTCTCTGTTTACATATACATACATATATACATATATATATATATATATATATATATATATATGTATGTATGCATGTATATATACACAGGGTGTCCCAAAATAATGTATACACTCTTTGACTCGTTATAACTTATTCAATTTATGTATTTTAACTTGTAAATAAGATTAATACAAGAGAAAGAATACACATTTAAAGAATTTGAGAGTAAAATATACAAAAAACTTTAAAATTAAATTCAATAAGATAAAAGCTAGTTGGGGCAATGGCAGAATGTTCATATAATGATGAGTTCACATCAAGTGCTCAAACTGGTTGCCGTTCTATTCAATACACTTTTCATATCTTGAAGAAATAGACCTACAAACGTCGAGTATCATTTCTTCTGGTATTTGAGCACATTCTTCTTCAATTGCTACTCTCATTTCAGCAATTGTTTCTGGTTTCCTGTTGTAAACTTTGACTTTTAGAAACCCCCACAAAAAGAAATCCAAGCGTGTCAAATCTGGTGATCTAGGAGGGTATTCAACTGTCCCTCTTCTTCCAATCCATCTGTTTTGAATATTTTCATCCATATAAGTTCTCACATCATGGTAATGTATTATTAACTATTAATATTTAAAGAGTGTATGCATTATTTTGGGACACCCTGTACATATATATATATATATATATATATATATACCAATTCAGTTGGGTTTCGATCCGAGCTAGAGGCAACCGGATGTCTAGCCACACTGATGGGCTGTGATACAGCGAAACAGTCTGTCTGTGGATGACGTTATATATATATATATATATATATATATATATATATAAGGGAGAGTTTATAGCTGTTCCGATGCAAGAAAAGTGTATATTTTAAAGAGAAGAGAGAAATCGTACATGTTTTGGGCTATATCGTGGACTTTTCAAAATATATATTACACTTTATTTTCTATATGGAATTTGAGGTTTCTCTCTTCTCTTTAATATATATATATATATATATATATATATATATATATATATATATATATATATATATATATATATATATCAGGAAATTTTAACCCACGTGTATTCTTTATATCTTCACCACCATGGTCCACTACATATAGTTTGATACTTATGGATGTTGACTCTTCAGTACTTTCAATAAGGTATACAAAGAAAAAAATATTTGTATACATTGATATATATATTACCAATATATAGATATATTCTATTAATCCAACAGATTTTTATCACATCATGCTAATGTATTATTAACTATTAATATTTAAAGAGTGTATACATTATTTTGGATTTTGGAATTATTTATTAATTCATATCTTTTTCCCAGTTACTGTTATTTTGTGATGCTAACGAATATTCGTTGTTACTTTTGTAAATGCTCACTGTAGTAGAGACTTTGTAATCGCAGTTACATCTATATTAACGCCGTTGAACAATACCGGTGTCAGACGCCTTAGAATATCATTCGCACTAATAATAGTTGCTCGATGATACTCGCTCGATAAGTAACCCGTATAGTGATCTGAATAGAGAAATAGTATAGTGAATAGAATAGGGAATAGCGGTCCGTATAGTAATAGAGGATAGACTAGAAATAGCGATCCGAATAGTAATAGAGGATAGAATAGAAATGACGATCGTTAACCGTCAGTTACTTCCTCCATATATGCGTTTCCTCTTTGGTCCACTTAATTCAATAATGGGATCGCCTGTGTTTGCAAACTCGCGATCTATGTTCAAACTCAAGTGTCGGCAGCGACACTTTATTCCTATATAACAAGTTATTTAGTAAAGAATTGTATCACTGACCACTATTAGCTCCAAAAGAAATTCTATCTAAAAGTATTTGCTGGCTTTAAATAACCGGCAAAGGGTTGATAAGCCGTCAAAAACGAATCAATCAATGAAATACTGATTAGCTTCACAGGCATGTCTTTTTAGATTTATTTACTTGAATATAAACTCACGCGGTCACAAAGTGAGGGATCAGTTTACATATTGATTGTAATATAGAATTGATCCCCCTACATTATAGTTTCTTTTTTGTTTATCAAATTCTGATTAGCTATGAATCCACCGCTTCTCTCTCCGGCTATGGATCAGTTCATAAGACTTTTGCGCGGTAGAAGTTTTGAGAGTCTCTCCAGGTAGAGAGTTACAGTCAACAAAGTAGAAAGATGTGCGATAAGAATGGAAAAGAAGGTGAAGAAATTTTGTGACTGCTGTGTACTTTCTACGTGTTTTCAGATGAGTAGCCATTTTGACCGAGAATTATGGGTAGGAAAAGAGAAGACAAGTGCACATTGTTTTTTCTTAGGACTTCACTTTATAGTTTTTAAATTAAAAAAAAAATCTTCACATATTTAAAAAAAATAGCGTTTGACCTGCCTTCGTATATATATATATATATATATATATATATATATATATATATATATATATATATATATATTAGGTTGGTGCAAAAATAATGACGTAATAATGTCATTGTTTGACGTTAAAAAATACGTCAAAAACGACATTATTACGTCATTATTTTTGCACCAACCTAATATATATATATATATATATATATATATATATATATATATATATATATATATATATATAAAAGATAAATCCACTCCTTAAATATTTTCTGGTAGATTTCAATAAATTCTTCTGAAACTTTAAGTGCATATATCCTGTTGATAAATATTTTGAACAGAATGAAATTAAAATAGAATAAAATAAAATAAAATAATCCTGATTCGCTTTTATCTACTTTGTTGCTTCCCTTTTTTATGGTCGCACCGTTCTTCGTCCTTCTTCGGCTTATGTTGCCCGGTTGTTTTTGAATCCTGTCAATAATAATTTTCTAAACACTTTTCGTCACTCAAAATGAAAAAAAAAAAAAATTAACAGAAAGGCAACACATTTTTTAAATCATTTCATCCTGAGCAAGGCAATAAAGTCACTAAGACGCAATGTTTTATTGAGTGTTAGAGGATATGAGAAATAAATATACTATTAAGGAGAGAAGACAATAAAAGAACAAGAATTAAGATAACCATTGACATTGCATATAATTTCTTGATGATCAAAATTGACCGGAAAGCAAGAAGCCGGAAGAGAGTTCTACAAGTCCGACAGAAGAAACTATTAGCACAGAACTTACGGTGGAATCTAGCCATTTCAGTTATAAAAATTATGAGACCTATCTGTCAATCTAGTGCTGCGCTTAAATTCGTAAAGTCGAGATACCAATGCGATAAATTTAGAGCAATTAAGATGAAAGTATTTTTAGAAAAGTCACAGGGAAGCTTCGTTACGGCGGTGGGAAGGTGACTGAAACCAAGATACCACGTTAGGACCGATAATATTGCCGATTCTTCTTTGGATTTTATCAAGAATCTCTAAATACATAGCAGAATTACCATGGTTACATCTTGCAAATAAAGTCAGATGTTCCATCAATCCAAGCCTTTACTTCTAGAACGCACCATGCTGCTTCCACGGAGTTAAATCATCCTCATTTCACCGTATTGAAAATGTAAACAGATTTTCCCGGGTGGTTCACTTGTCGTCCGGTTCACACTCCTCACCAGTTATTTGAACAGGAGTAGAGGTTTATCACTTGTTTTCTGTTCAGGATTGGGTTTCCGGTTTCTTCTAAGTCGACTTCAAATCTATACTTTTAACGTCCCCGACTGAGCTCAGAAATTTTATTCACTAATTATTTTTTCTTTCCTCCTAATAGGAATAGATTGGTTCACCTATCGCCCAGTTAACACCCCTCTCCGGTCTTTTGAACAGGAGTAGAGGTTTATCCCTTGTTGCCTGTATAGCATTGGGTTTCCGGTTCCTTCTAAAGTCTACTTCAAATTTGTATTTCTAACGTCCCCGACTGAGCTCTGAAATTTTATTCACTAATTATTTTTTCTTTCCTCTTAATAGGAATAGATTGGTTCACCTATCGTCCAGTTAACACCCCGCTCCGGTCTTTTGAACAGGAGTAGAGGTTTATCTCTTGTTTCCTGTATAGGATTGGGTTTCCGGTTCCTTCTAAAGTCTACTTCAAATCTGTACTTCTAACGTCCCTGACTGAGCTCTGAAATTTTATTCACTAATTTTTTCTTTCCTCCTAATAGGAATAGATTGGTTCAGCTATCGTCCAGTTAACACCCCTCTCCGGTCTTTTGAACAGGAGTAGAGGTTTATCTCTTGTTTCCTGTATAGGATTGGGTTTCCGGTTCCTTCTAAAGTCTACTTCAAATCTGTACTTCTAACGTGCCCGACTCAGCTCTGAAATTTTATTCACTAATTTTTTCTTTCCTCCTAATAGGAATAGATTGGTTCACCTATCGCCCAGTTAACACCCCGCTCCGGTCTTTTGAACAGGAGTAGAGGTTTATCTCTTGTTTCCTGTATAGGATTGGGTTTCCGGTTCCTTCTAAAGTCTACTTCAAATCTGTACTTCTAACGTCCCCGACTGAGCTCTGAAATTTTATTCACTAATTTTTTCTTTCCTCCTAATAGGAATAGATTGGTTCAGCTATCGTCCAGTTAACACCCCTCTCCGGTCTTTTGAACAGGAGTAGAGGTTTATCTCTTGTTTCCTGTATAGCATTGGGTTTCCGGTTCCTTCTAAAGTCTATTTCAAATCTGTACTTCTAACGTGCCCGACTGAGCTCTGAAATTTTATTCACTAATTATTTTTTCTTTTCTCCCAGGAATAGGAATAGATAGGTTCATCTGTCGTCCGGTTTACACTCCTCTCCGGTTTTCTGAACAGGATTAAAGGTTCATCTTTTGTTCCCTTTTTAGGATTGGGTTTACGGTTCCTTATAAATTCTACTCATTTTCTTTCATTCCAAGTATGCCCCTGCGTTTTAGTGGCATTATCCTCTGGCTTGAGGAGAATTGATTTAAAAAAATTACTACTCTGTGGAACAATCTCCCGCCTGAATGCTTCCCTGAGTACCGCAATCAAAACCTCTTCATGTGAAGGGTCGATCCTTATCTACCCTGCTTATCCTCATAATCTTCACTTCATATTACGCCGACTTTCACTCAGAGCCATTTAACAGTTGCCATCTGCCTTGAGTGGCTCTCGATCCTTGGATTAGGTGAAATAAAATATTAAAAAAATAGGAAAATTTATATTCGAAAAAAAAAATGAAATTGAAACGCAGAAAATTAAAAGAAAAA
The DNA here is from genome assembly GCA_963932145.1 of Acanthosepion lycidas. Taxonomy (NCBI): domain Eukaryota; kingdom Metazoa; phylum Mollusca; class Cephalopoda; order Sepiida; family Sepiidae; genus Acanthosepion; species Acanthosepion lycidas. Next base: position 45,272,267 of record OZ010615.1, on the reverse strand, counting down.
CGAATAAAAATTATTTTTAGTTTCTAAAAAAGTGAAAATAAAAAATGAAATAAAAATTTTATTTTTTTAATTTAAATTTTTTATACATACATATATATATATATATATATATATATATATATATATATATATATATATATATATATATATATATATATATATATTATAAGCTATTCCAAAATTCGCTTGAAGATGAAACAGAACTAATAATTAAATTTGAAATTTTTTAGCTTTAGGTTTTGAAACATGGTTATTTCTGTGTAGCGAATAAACCATATTTTAATTCGGTTAATTTATAATATTTATGATCTGTAAATTTACATTGAGCACTGTTTTGTAAAAATAGAAAATAAAAAAATATCAATAAAAACACCGGATTATATATCTTACTGTTCTTTCTATATATATATATATATATATATATATATATATATATATATATATATATATATATATATATATATATATTAATAATTATGCATATACATACGTTTACAGTACGACTCAGAGTTTCATGGGTTTGCCAATCATCAGGTACAAAAAGTTTCGAACTCTTTAATATATTTTTTTTTCTTTTTTTTTTTTTAATTTTCTTGGTCTCATGAGAGCAACGATACATTGTTTTCGGATACAACATTCAGGATTATTATAAATATCTTACAGTATATGGGTATAAATTCAAAATATAAAGTGGTGTTGGTAGGTAGATATCGAAAAATAAACTTATTAATATTAAGTTTAACATGTAATCACATATATGGTTGATCGTATCTCTTTATTTAAATAATTTCTACACACACACACACACACACACACACACACACACACACACACACATATATATATATATATATATATATATATATAAAAGTGAACATAGAAGTCAACACTTAGAGGCGACAGTCTGTTTCAAGCTATATGCAATCGTCACGCCACGTGCATTTTATATTTACACACGCTCTATCTCTGGTATTGAGCACTTTATCCCATAAATATAGCACACCTTAAGACTATATTTCTTCATATATATATATATATATATGTGTGTGTGTGTGTGTGTGTGTGTGTGTGTGTGTGTGTGTTTGTAATAGGCCTGTTAATTTGAGGAAGACAAAGACAACAAAATGGTAACAATAGTGACAATAAGATTAATGATATTTATTACACCCACACAAACGTACACACACACACACACACATATATATATATATATATATATAATAATAATAATAATAATAATGGACTCTCACGTTGGTTTCGACGTATGAGGATCTGCCAGCTTATTGATTCAGTTATGAAAGTTTATGCGATAATCTTAAGTGGCATTTAAGACCCGCTAGTGATTTACAAAGGAGGCCACATATGGAGCAGGTGTGAGGATTGTGAGATGAGATCACTGTTAGATTGGCTGACCTTTTAGATCTTGCTCTCGCTTCTTGAAGATGATTCAGACAAGCAGATTGAAAATTGCTAAGTCCACTAAAACACGTTGATCTCCATTCTACCCGCTCCAAAGCTAAGCGCTCAAGGGTGTTATGTGGTATATTAACTGCTGACAAGTTGCTTTTCAGCTTGTCTTTGTATCTTAGCCATGCGCGTCCTACATTCCTGTAGCCCTGATCTATCTGGCTGTACATTAGGATCTTGGGTATCCTGTCATCAGACATTCTCAAGACATGACCAGTCCAGCGAAACTGAGACTGTATGATAAAAGTCTCGATTCCTCCAATATTACACCTGTTAAACAGATCTACGTTAGATGACCTATCTTGAAGCTTAACTCCACAGATTGCACGCATATATATATATATATATATATATATATATATATATATATATATATATATATATGATAGAAATTATTAGGAGGATTTTGAGATAATTATAATTAAGTAATTCATCGAGTCTAGAAGAAACCTCAACAGAATGCAGGAAGCACTGTATGGCCGTTTCGTCCAATATTTGGAACTCATCAACAGTGCGCATCCGCTACCGAGATGAAACCCGGCAAACATCATACCAACTGTTCCAACGGGCGTCGGTGACGATGAGGTAGCGAATCAGACTCGATATAGCGCCGCTCGATCACATCCTAGTCGTCCAGTGCTTTCTGCATTCTGTTGAGGTTTCTCTTGACTCGATGAATTACTTAATTATAATATATATATATATATATATATATATGCACATTTCATTGAAAACGACAAACAAGGTGCTTTTATTTAGTTTTTTTACACAATTTCTCATACGATCTAATAATTTTTTTTCGGGTGATAAATTATATAAAAACTGTCCGAATGTTCTTTTTATCCGAGCGCTTTCGGCTATACATTTAGCCATTTTCAAGGATTATGTTTAAGCTGTTAAAATAAGAAATGGTTTGTTGGATGTATGTTTTATAAAAGGTTGACTGTGTTTTGAAAAATGAAAACATTTTATAAAACATACATACAACAAACTATTTCTTATCACGCGAAGGCTCGGAATAAAGGATCCTATTTGTATTGAAAACAGCATAAAAATAAAATAAACTTTAAACAGTGAAAACATGAAGAGAAGTCAGCACTACCTAAAACAACCCCCCTTGAAAATGGCTAAAGAAATGAGTGAAAGCGCTTAGGACAATAGACAATATGGACATTTTTTTGCATTCCCTTACTCCCACCAAACGGAAAAAATGTAAGAACGTTGAAAAGACTAAATAAAATATTAATCAAATTTTCCTTGTCTGTCATATTTAACGAAACATGTTGCTCCTAAATATACATTAATATATATATATATATATATATATATATATATATATATATTATGAAATGGACAAATTTCTCGGACATTCAGGCCGGTAAATGTTGTTTAATACTGTTTATTATAAACAGAGCATTTACTTAAATATTTGTATCTATAAAAAGAATGTATAAACATAAAAATGTCTTAAAATACTTGTCGGACTTTGTCCATTTCATAATATGTGACGTCATTTGTTTACATTTGATGCGCCATGAGCAGTTATGAATGTATGAGATTCATGGAAGATTGAAGTTTATAAGCAGTAAATTCAGCCTTGCTAACCGAACGATCCTTTGTGGCACAATCGGTTAAGGCACGTCAAGCTAAATGATGGTTCCGTCATAGGATAAAAG
>OZ010615.1:45264124-45266624 GCA_963932145.1 Acanthosepion lycidas | reverse complement strand
AGCGGCGTGAAGTAGGTATACCACTGCTAGTGGTGGACTACTTATACAGCATATTATCCCCACTTAAAATAGTGTTCAATGTATTCATGACGATTGGAACAAACCCATTAGTGTTCATAGGTACGATATATAACAACGATATTTTTATTTCGAAGAATTATCATTTGTGTATTTCCTCCTTTCAATTTTTAGATTTTCATTGCACCAGAGAATTTTGCATTTCGAATAATAATCATTTTTTTGTAATTGTCATTTCGATTCATTTTCATTCAAAGAATTTACAATTTGAATAAATCTTTTTCGAACCATTAATCTCGAACAATGTTCACCTAATCTTGAAGACAACTGTCCTTTATAAAATGTCTGCAGTAGATTTGAAAAGCGGTCACGAGGCGTTTATTGGGGTTTTCCCAACAGCTTTTCAGATATTCTCAGTATGTATCGTCTAATCCTGAATTCTGTATTTTTTTTTTAGACTTTTGATATCAGATTAAACTTAACACTTCAATATGGAAGATATCTTCTGTTGCGTCATTAACAAGGGTACCAGCGAACGATCCGACAAAAGTTCTTTAAATTTGGCCCCACGCTCAAAGATATAAGTTGTCTATATATCAGATTATCTACGTAACGTGATACAAAAACACACACACAAACATGTACACGCATATATATATATATATATATATATATATATATATATATATATGTATGTATGTATGCATGTATAATTTTTATAAAATTTATAGATAGTGTGTACACGTGTTCGACTAGACAACCCAGTTTAAACAGTGAAATTAATATTCACTAGCGTAGAGAATTTCCCTTCTTAAAAGTTACAGATGTCTCCTCAGACACCTATATGCCAATCTCGTACAGGGCCGTAGCAACTGGCGAGGGAAGTACTGGGCTTGGAACCCCATAATCTTTTTTATAAATTTTAGTATTTTTTACAGGGTTTTATTTTAAAAAAATACAAGAAAAAATGAAATACAAGAAAGATAAAGATTATCAAAGTAATGAAGTATAATACTTTTCGTTTTTTCAGTATCTGTCTATATTTCGGAGATGAGGTATTATGTACACTATTTACATTATTCGGACTATTGTCCACATCTTTGTCGCCATATTTATTACAATATTTCGGCCTTTCAGTATCTGTCTATATTTCGGAGATGAGGTATTATGTACAATATCTACATTATTCGGACTATTGTCCTCATCTTTGTCGCCATATTTATTACAACGTTTCGGCCTTTCAGTATCTGTCTATATTTCTGAGATGAGGTATTATGTACACTATTTACATTATTCGGACTATTGTCCGCATCTTTGTCGCCATATTTATTACAACGTTTCGGCCTTTCAGTATCTGTCTATATTTCGGAGATGAGGTATTATGTACACTATTTACATTATTCGGACTATTGTCCTCATCTTTGTCGCCATATTTATTACAACGTTTCGGCCTTTCAGTATCTGTCTATATTTCGGAGATGAGGTATTATGTACACTATTTACATTATTCGGACTATTGTCCTCATCTTTGTCGCCATATTTATTACAACGTTTCGGCCTTTCAGTATCTGTCTATATTTCGGAGATGAGGTATTATGTACACTATTTACATTATTCGGACTATTGTCCTCATCTTTGTCGCCATATTTATTACAACGTTTCGGCCTTTCAGTATCTGTCTATATTTCGGAGATGAGGTATTATGTACACTATTTACATTATTCGGACTATTGTCCTCATCTTTGTCGCCATATTTATTACAACGTTTCGGCCTTTCAGTATCTGTCTATATTTCGGAGATGAGGTATTATGTACACTATTTACATTATTCGGAATATTGTCCTCATCTTTATCGCCATATTTATTATAACGTTTCGGCGGTTGTACACTCCGGCCTTCTTCTGGTGGCTGGGATGTCGAACTGAACCCTTTATTCCGCTCACTGGTGTAGACTGATCTAGTTTCACGTGCCATGTTTAATGGACGTCACTTATCAGTTATCTCCTGTTAATTCCCCTCTACATGTTTACTGCACTGCCTTAACGGGGTATTGAACTCACACTCTTTGGGTCCTCTCACTGGATCTAACTAACGCTTTTATCCACTGTGCCATGCGTCCTCAAGGATAGTGTAAGTTCAATACCGGGGAGGAGGTAGACAGACCTGATCCCGTTTATGCGTGGATTTTTTGGCCGAGTCTACGGGCTCGAGAATCCCAGATTGCTAAATATCGTCGATCTGGGATCTGCGAGAACTAGCAGCCTTCCGATAGCAGCATGCACAGAACTGTACTGACTTGCGACGACCGTGCGCATGACTATTAGGTTGGCGCAAAAATAATGTCGTTTAACATATGTGAGAAAACGGCATTATTTTTGCACCAACCTAATACTACTTCCTTGTCTGCTGTACTGGTTTCTACAATAAACCTATTTATCCTCCGTGTTTGATAAGTCATAACGATTTCTTTAATGTTTAGGCG
>OZ010615.1:45164124-45259124 GCA_963932145.1 Acanthosepion lycidas | reverse complement strand
TTTTTACTTTTTTTTCTACCTAAGTTATGTTGTCTGACATTAACGATAATAATCGACAAAGCCGGTGGGTATCTCAAACCTCCCAATCGCGTGGGGGCCCCCCATTCCTAACTTTGGTAGCACTTATTTTTTTAAATTTTAATTTTCTTCTTGAACAGTTCTTTTAAATCAATTAAGAGTGGGGGGGGGATATATCCCAGTAAAACCATTTTTGATTCTAAGATCATCCGCTAAGGAGGACCTCTAATTTTTTTTTTACTAATATTAAGTTGGTGCAAAAATAATGTCGTTTTCTCACATATGTTTTTATGTCAAAAAACGACATTATTTTTGCACAAACCTAATAGTAATACTAACCAGACGTCCACAGATAGTAATAAAAATAAAAATTCTGGTTCTTAATTATTATATTTCTAGAAATATAAAACCGAGAAAATGATCGCTTAAAAAAATAAAAATGTTTAAAGATTTCAGCTGATTAAAAAATTTCCCGAAAACTGAAATACTATTTTTAAAACAAAATTTTTAAGACAATCCCGTTTGTGTTGTGTTGGAATCTTTGTAAAACTTTTTTTTTTCAGCGGAGTAGCGCCGGCGATTAATCTTTATGGCAAAGTAAAAATTTGCTCATATTGTTTTTACAATAAAAAAACCTATTCATTATAAAAATAAATAATTAATGAAAATCTACTGAAATTTTCATTTAAATTGGATAATTCCCCGATTTTTAGTAATTTAAAAAAGCGCAGTTCTTAGTCACCAATTTTCCTTCAAGGGTTTGTGCCCCCCAGGTTAGGAAAATTTGAAATCGACATGTTGTAGATGGGGTGGGGGTATCAAAGTTTTGGGAAGGGGGTGAGAACCTAGGCCAGCCCTGCCTACGTACATAAGATTGTCTTCAAATTAAGTAGCGACAGAAGGATTATCGTTGAACTTTTAAAAGGTAAGCTTAAATATTAATCCAATACTTAAATGAAGCGATCAATTTTTGTGTTCTTCTGCAGTTTATTGTTGCCTGTCGCATACGGCAGCAGTATGCCTCGCAAAAAGAAATCTCCGTCAACAGAGGACCAGATTGCAATCAAAAGAGTCAAGAGCAGCGAGGAAAAGAAAGTCCTGTGCAAATGAAAACCCAGATCAAATGGCAGCCAGGAGAGCTTCCAATGCTGAGAATATACAAAGACTTAAGGACTCTCAAACTCCTGAACAAACCGAAGGAGCTAGTTTAAATGCCGTCCGATAGGGCGACTTTTAAGCTAGTTTTACTATAAACATCTATTTTTGATAAGTTTACTATGAATTGATATTGTTGGTAATTTTATTATAAATATGTATTGTTAGTATCTTTTTTTATATTATTGTGGGAACCTAACCTACCTACAAATGGACTCTTCCACACTTATATAATGTGGCTACCAACTATGAATAAGGGAGAAGTCACCAGGTGTGAAGTCACCAGGTGACGTCTGTCGAGCTCTCTGTGTTGGCAGAGAGGAACCTGGACGAAGCTTTGCCGAAATGCAAGTTTTCGTCCGGGGACAGGCTCTGAACCCGTCTAGGCGGGTTCAAAGAGTATATTTTTGGCTGAGACTACGGGCTCGGAGAAACCTACTTTAAACTCGGCCGTGTGCCACATATATTCCTCCTGGGTGGGATATTAAAAACTGAGATACGTCGAGATATAGTCTCGACGTCTGTCGAACTCTCTGCGTTGGCAGAGAGGAACCCGGACGAAGCTTTACCGAAATGCAAGTTTTCGTCCGGGGAGGTAGACAGGCCCTGAACACGTCTAGGCGGGTTCAAAGAGTATATTTTTGGCTGAGCCTACGGGCTCGGAGAAACCGACTTTAAACTCGGCCTTGTACCACATATATTTATCGTGGGTGGGATATTAAATATTGAAGTCACCAGGTGTGAATCACCAAGAGTATATCACTGAGTGAGTGAATAAGTGAATCAAGACACCAGTGAGAGAAAGTACTCTCCAGTCGACATTTACCTTTTGTACTACGTTTCCGAGAATATACTATTTAACCTTATATTCTGGCCCGTGTTATCTTTCTATGGTCCGACACCATAACATATATAAAAATGTATTTTTATACATTCCTCGTGTTCTGATTTTTGTTTGCTGCGTTACCTATTTGCCTATGTGACAGGGGCTATCAACCTCGAGTCAGGGTGGACCTGAGAACAACAGCAATTAAGAGGTGGTTCTACGCTCCACAAAAATTCCAATTTCCCGATCAGGGGCCTGGCTGCCGGATGTAGTTTATCGTCATACCGAGGACTAGAGAAATTAGTACAACGTGACCTAATCGAGATCCCGAACATTTTGCTGTCCTTTGTAGCTCTTAGCAATATTTGTCTTTATTCTATCTTTCCCAATCTCTGTTCAACTAACCATTTAAATCGTTAAGTATAAACAAGCTTCCGGAGAGATTATTAAGTGCTACAAAGGACAAGAAATTGTGGAGAGCCATGATGGTCAACGTTGGGAAGGGACACTAAACAAAGAAGAAGAAAAAAAAGAAGAAGAAGAAGAAGAAGAAGAAAAGATAGAAGAAGAATCAACGAAGAATAAAAAGGGAAAATTGAAAACGATAAAAGGAAAGAAAAAGTGGGGGAAAGAGGAATGAATGAAAGAAAGAAAGAAAGAAAGAAAGAAAGAAAGAAAGAAAGAAAGAAAGAAAGAAAGAAAGAACGACTGGATTGGTAAGAGTGAAGAGAAAAGGAAGAAAGAAATTTTGGATAAAAGATAAGCAAACAAATTGTAGAAGTGAAAGAAAGATAGACAGAAAGAAAGAAAGAAAGAAAGAAAGAATTAAATGTTAGAAGAAGAAGCAGAAGAACTAACGAAGAATAAAAAGGTAAAATGAAAGCAAAAAAAAAGAGTGAAAAAGAAAGGGAAAGAGAAAGAAGATAAAACAAGAACGAATAAATAAATAAATAAATAAATAAATAAATAAAGAAAGAAAGAAAGAAAGAAGAAACAACGAAGAAAGAAATGTGAAAATGGAAACGGTAAAAACGAAAGAAAAAGAAGGGGAAGGAAAAAAAGATAAAGAAGAAGAAAAAACAAAGAAAGAAAGTAAGAAATAAAAGAAATAAATAAAGAAATGGAAGAAGAAGAAGAAGAAGAAGAAGAAGAAGAAAAAGAAAAAGAAAAAGAAGAAGAAGGAAGAGGAGGAGGTGCTTGAGTAAATAGATGACAGAACAGGAGAGATAACACAAAATATTGAGCTACAAAGGATAGGAAATTATGGAGAGCCATGGTCGCCAACGTCCTGTAGAGACACGGCTCACAGAAGAAGAAGAAGAAGAAGAAGAAGAAGAAGAAGAAGAAGAAGAAGAAGAAGAAGCATGTGACGTCGCTTCATCAATCACAACGAAACTGGGTCTGTAATTCAGCAAAGGTTTTTTACTTTTTTTCTTTAAAAAGTTTTACACTTTCGACCATCCGTACTATCATAACAGCAATCAAACGCAAAAATCCAAATGTTGGTTCTTCGTAGCAAAAAGCCGAGTCGGTAACGATAAAAAAAAAAAAGTCAGGCGCGCAAGCAGCACAAATAAAATACCTCACTTCAACCGCTCCTCCCTTCTTTGCAAACAAACAAACAAAAAAACCCCTACTCGACTCACTCTCAACCTTACTTCTTCCATTACTACTCAATCTCCATAGATATCGGACGCGTTTATTTTTCGTAACCCTCTCCGTTTCTTTCTAGTATCTATCGGACACGCCCTTTCTACCCCTCTTCGTTCTTCCTATATCTGTGTAATAGTCTCCGCCGTTCGTTTCTAACGAAGACTACAGTACACGCACTGACGTTAATAAATTCAGTTTGCAAGTAAGCCAGTCATTGAACTTCGTTTGTGTGGCAACAAAGTCCGTGCCCTCAGTCCAACTCCAAACTTTCTTTTCGTCCTCCATTTAAGTTTTAGAAAATGCCTCCAAAATTCGTAAGTAATTTAAATTTAATTAATTTTTTTGTTCTTTTTTTTAATTTTTTTTTTTTTTTTGTATATGTTATTATTTTTATTGTATTTGTTTTTTAAGTCTTTTTTTTTGTTGCTTTTCTTATATTCTTTCATAACTGTCTCAGGGAACAATAGAAAAAAAGCGTCATTTTTTTTTTATTACAATCAGGTTTTTTAAAAAAAAAGAAGAAAGAAAGAGAAGAAAAAGAAAAGAGAGAAATAAAAACAAACATTTAAAAAAAAAAAATATCAGAAAATATATATATTATATATTTTATATTTTGAGTGTGGCGACAACCGACGTTGGATTTTTTTTCTGTAATGACACGTAATTCTCGAAACAAAAAACTAAGTAAATAAATAAAAGCGGGAAACTGAATACAGGATCTTAATATTTGTGTGTGTGTGTGTGTGTGTGTTATTCAGTTATGGTTTAAAACAAAATTACACACACACACACACACACACACACACACACACACACACACACACAGATAATCGAAGTTTTAAAAGGGTGGTAAGATATTTTCAACTGATTTTCTATCGAAGTCATTATCTATCTATCTATCTATCTATCTCAGAATTCAATATCTATCTATTCTAAACAAAATCTGCTCATTATCTATCTATCTATCTATCTATCTATCTATCTCAGAATTCAATATCTATCTATTCTAAACAAAATCTGCTCATTATCTATCTATCTATCTATCTATCTATCTATCTATCTATCTATCTATCTCAGAATTCAATATCTATCTATTCTAAACAAAATCTGCTCATTATCTATCTATCTATCTATCTATCTATCTATCTATCTATCTATCTATCTATCTATCTATCTCAGAATTCAATATCTATCTATTCTAAACAAAATCTGCTCATTATCTATCTATCTATCTATCTATCTATCTATCTCAGAATTCAATATCTATCTATTCTAAACAAAATCTGCTCATTATCTATCTATCTATCTATCTATCTATCTCAGAATTCAATATCTATCTATGTATCTATTCTAAACAAAATCTGCTCATTATCTATCTATCTATCTATCTATCTATCTATCTATCTATCTATCTATCTCAGAATTCAATATCTATCTATGTATCTATTCTAAACAAAATCTGCTCATTATCTATCTATCTATCTATCTATCTCAGAATTCAATATCTATCTATGTATCTATTCTAAACAAAATCTGCTCATTATCTATCTATCTATCTATCTATCTATCTATCTATCTCAGAATTCAATATCTATCTATTCTAAACAAAATCTGCTCATTATCTATCTATCTATCTATCTATCTATCTATCTATCTATCTCAGAATTCAATATCTATCTATTCTAAACAAAATCTGCTCATTATCTATCTATCTATCTATCTATCTATCTATCTATCTATCTATCTATCTATCTATCTATCTCAGAATTCAATATCTATCTTCTATGTATCTATTCTAAACAAAATCTGCTCATTATCTATCTACCTATCTATCTATCTATCTATCTCAGAATTCAATATCTATCTTCTATGTATCTATTCTAAACAAAATCTGCTCATTATCTATCTACCTATCTATCTATCTATCTATCTATCTATCTATCTATCTATCTCAGTTTGCTTCTATATTTATTTTCTTTTATGACGGGAACATCAATTCAGATCAATAAATGCCCTTTTCTAAGAACTGTTCGAACGAGTGAATTCTTTTTGCCACTTTTCGTTATTACCGAAACATTTCGGCCGATACATTCTGCAGCCTGCTTCTGGCATGCGAGCACACATTCTATGTTTCTGAGACGAGTCATTATCCTTCCAAGGGTTGAGAAGTTTATCTGTACGGTGGAGTAATGGAAAGCGGCTCGGATTGAGGAATTGGAGAGCCGAGTTCGAATTCTAGTCGAATCCATTACATTCATTTACGTGCTAATACCCTTGAGAAAGGTATGAATCCTCTTCTTTTCCCCCCACCCAGCTACGGGTAAATAGCAGCAAATACCGGGTTCTATAGCCTTGGATGGCAACTGGTCTATCGCAGAAAGAAATGGCAACCTACTGCGGAAAAAAAATCTGCCTCGTCAGTCATGTATCGAAAGATACATGATCTCCTAAGCGTGTATCACGCATGACACATAAACTGACTGACTAACTTTGGGTCCTCTTCTTCTCTCCTCAGCTATGGGTAAATAGCAGGACAGAACGGGTTCTATAGCCTTGGATGGCAACTAGTCTACTGCAGAAAGAAATGGCAATCTACTGAGGGAAAAAATCTGCCTCGTCAGTCATGTATCGAAAAATGCGTGTATCACGCATGGCACTGACTTGTAACAGGCAGATTGTGCAATTTTTCATTCAACTGCAAGACTCTCTTCCTCTCTTTCCTCCTCTCTCCTCTCCCCCTGTCTATTTCTCTCTATTCCTCCCTCTCTTTTTCAACTACAGAGCCAGGGATTAATGAGATAGTAAACATGAAGGAAGTGTTGAGAGTAGTGAAAAGAAAAGAAGAAAAAGACAAAAAGTGTATAAAAAAAAAAAAAGGAAAAAAAGGGGGGGGATTTTTCTTGGATGTAATTTCTTCATTGTTATGTGTTTTTTTTTTTTTTTTTTTCGAAATCTTCACAGTGAATATCTTGTCCGTTAAAGACTTTGTCCATTCCACTGTTTTTCTCTTTCTTGGCTCTATCTTTTTCTTTATCGTTTTTCACTTTTCTTTCTTTCTTTTTAGTTGTCATTTCATCTTTCCATTTCTTTTTTTTGGCTTTCATTTTCCATTTTAATTCTTCGTTGTTTCTTCTTCTTCTTCTTCTTGCCCCACTTCTTCTTCTTGCCCCTCTTCTTCTTCTTCTTCTTCTTCTTCTTCTTCTTGCCCCACTTCTTCTTCTTCTTGCCCCTCTTCTTCTTCTTCTTCTTCTTCTTCTTCTTGCCCCACTACTTCTTCTTCTTCTTCTTGCCCTACTTCTTCTTCTTCTTCTTGCCCCACTTCTTCTTCTTCTTCTTCTTCTTCTCCCACTTCTTCTTCTTCTTGCCCTACTTCTTCTTCTTCTTCTTGCCCCACTTCTTCTTCTTCTTCTTCTTCTTCTCCCACTTCTTCTTCTTCTTGCCCCACTTCTTCTTCTTCTTCTTCTTCTTCTTCTATGGGCCGTGTGTCTTCACGACGTTGGCGATCATGGCTCTCCATAATTTCCTGTCCTTTGTAGCTCTTAATAATTTTTTTTGTTATCTCTCCTAAACCCTGTTCCGCAATTCATTTACTCAAGCTTCTTCTTTTACCATTTCTTTCTTTCTTTCTTTCTTTCTTTCTTTCTTTCTTTTCGTTTCATTTTTCCCTTCCCCTTCTTTTTATTTCTTCTTTATCACTTTCATTTTCCCTTTTTATACTTTGTTGGTTCTTCTGCTTTTTCTACCATTTCTTCTTTCTTTCTTTCTTTCTTGTTTCGTCTTCTTTCCCTTTCCTCTACATTTTCTTTCTTTTTTACCATTATCATTTTCCCTTTTTATTCCTCGTTCTTCCTTCTTCTTCTACCTTTTCTTCTTTCTTTCTGTTTTTCTTTCTTCGTTGTCGTTTCATCGTCTTTCTATTACCCTTTCTTTTTCTTTATTCTTTTATCGCTTTTTTTTTCTTCTACCTTTCTCTTCTGCTTTACAAATTCTAAATCGGACTTGTTGGGAATACGAATACGCTTGTGCATTTAAAACCCTTCTTCTTCTTCTTCTTCTTCTTCTTCTTCTTCTTCTTCTTCCCCCACTTCTTCTTCTTCTTCTCTTCAGGGCGTTGGCGATCATGGCTCTCCATAATTTCCTGTAATTTGTAGCTCTTAATAATTTTTTTTGTTATCTCTCCTAAACTCTGTTCAACCATTCGTTTACTCAAGCTCTTTTTTCTTCTTCTTTTATGCGTCCCTTGATGTAAGCGATCACGGCTCTCCACAATTTCCCGACTTTTGTACATCTTAATAAATTTTGTCTTTTTTGTTATCTCTCCTAAACCCTGTTTCGCAATTCATTTACTCAAGCTCTTTTTTCTTCTTTTATATGCTGTGTCCTTTGACGATATAAGTGATTACGGCTCTCCATAACTTCCCGACTTTTGTAGATCTCAATAAATTTTGTCTTTTTTCTTTCTTCTTTTATGCGTCCCTTGACGATGTAAGCGATCACGGCTCTCCACAACTTCCCGACTTTTGTAGATCTTAATAAATTTCGTCTTTTTTCTTTCTTTTTTTATGCGTCCCTTGACGATGTAAGCGATTTAATGTTGCAGTCTTAAGTTATATTTAATTATTAACGGCCATCGTACGTCATAAAAAAAATCGTTATCTTCTGTCTTTTAAATCTATGTTCTTTTTATTGTTCTCGCTCCTTAGTAATATTTTCTTTTTCTTATATATACTCACATGCAGTACCGCCCTCTCCCCCCCCCCCCCGGAGTCTTAGTGGCTCTATTGCCTTGATTGAGAATAAATGATTAAAAAAATCAAATTAATGAGAGAGAGAGAGAGAGAGATAGAGAGAGAGACAGAGGGAGAGGGAGGGGGAGAATGAGAGGAGAGAGAGAGAGAGATAGAGAGAGAGAGAGAGGGAGAGGGAGGGGGAGAATGAGAGGAGAGAGAGATAGTGGGGAGAAGGAAAGACGAAGAGAAGATACAGAGCGAGTGAGCGAAGAAGAAAGAGAACAAAAGAGAGAGGGGGGAAAAGGAAGAAGAGTGAGAGGGCGCTATACACACACACACACACACACACACACACACATATATATATATATATATATATATGCAGATAGAGAAAAAGAGATAAAATGAGACTTGAATTTCCCTTGGCAATAAATCTTTTCATCAAACACCAAATTCCGTCAAATTAATAGCTAAAAATGCAACCGTACGTTCTATGCTAACAGTTTCTTCTCGCGCACTTTTCGCTTGTAGAATTCTCTTCCAGTCTCTTGTTTACCAATCAACTTTGAGTTTCAAAATATTTAAATGCAATCGTTATCTTCTGTTTTTTTTTTAAATGTCTGTTCTTTTAATTGTTCTCGCCCCTTAATAATATTTCCTTTTCCTTGTATATATATTCACACGCAGTAACCCTCTGGCGTCTTAGTGGCTCTATTACCTTGCTTGAGATGAAATGATTAAAAAAATAAAATAAAGAAGAAAACTACTTTTTCTGCATGTGGAAAATGGCGATTTCGCTCAAGACCTCTCCGCGCTTCAAACTGCGCCTGCCTTTCGAAACGAAACGATTTTGGCGCATATATGCAAACAAAGTTAGTGGGTTAGGATTAGCACCCAAAACCGCGTCTTATCATGTCCGGGGGTCGAGTTGACTCAATCGGGTCTATACACTCTAACTACATGGCACACCCATGTCGACCCATTTCTCAAAGTTTGCTTAACAAATCCTGACCGGGCTATCCCACGCTACAAAAGACTTTTACTAAATGGTTTGTTTATGCAAAAGTTCGCGGCGAAATGTTAAGGTGATGGTAAAAGAACCTGAACATTTGTCAGCTGGTAAACATGTTGTTCATTAACTTATTTTCTTTACTATACAAGTCTCGATAGCCACTCAAGGTAGAGGGTTACTAAATGATGTGCGTGATATGAATGAAAGAGGAAGTGGAAGGAAGTAAAGCATAAGGGGTGGGTATATAATGATTGATCCATCACTTGAAGTGGTTAAGATTGGAACCACCCACGTAGGAGCCTCTTCAACGAAATAGCAGCTTTAGAGGAAAATCTTCCTCCTTGTAATTGAAGTACGGGGGAAATAAAGGGGATTCGACTCCGTGGACGAAGGACAGCGTGACATAGCTGTAAAATTCTAAACTGGTGGAGCTAAAGAATGGAGCGGTCATCTGAACATTTGCCATGGAAATAGCGATAGGCTGGCGATGTTGAGTCTGCGGAGAAAATAAGTCATCATCCAGAAGACCACGTAAACTATTTTACCCCCCTGTAGGGTAAAATAGTTTACGTGGGAATTCGTTTTACGGCATTAATGGGTTGTTTAATGCCGACAAGATTTTTAGGATAGGTTCGTATGAATAGAATATGTATTCTTTATAAGAAATCATTTTGTAGATCAGGTTTGGTTTATTTTGTTTTACGGCATATCAATCTCAATGGGTTATTTAATGCCGACAAGATTTTTAGGATAGGTTCGTATGAATAGAATATGTATTCTTTGTAAGAAATCAGTTTGTAGATCAGTTTTCATTGACGTATTTTTGTAAATATGAAAATTGAGATGTAGTAGAGTGTGTGCGTGTGTGGGGCACGTATCGTAGATTCACAGGATGCATCATAGATTCGGGAGTGCAGACGAGATACTTGCACCGGCCCTGGTTGGATATTACTACTGAGTGATGAGATCGATCCACACCAGGTACCCCATACTTGTGGTCTTGTGTCAAACTAAGCTAAGCAGAGCAGTTAACGTTGTTTCTGCAAGCCGCACATTGAATGTAAATGAACTGTGAGCGCCTGGTGATGAGCGGACAAAGTTTGCAGCAGAAAAATAATGTTAGCTCGTTAACCATAACTACAAGTCTAGGCGGCCAACGATTCTCGGATATCCGTTTGGGTGAAAATTCTCTGAAAGAAACGGGTTTCACAAACTGGTGAAAATGTGTGAAGAAATCGAATCAAGATTACAAAAGAGAATGGGAAAAATAGGCTGAAAAGTACAGGGTAGAATCGGGTAGAATAGACCGAGTAGAATCGGGTGGAAAGGAGAGGTTAGAATCGGGTGGAAAGGAGAGAGTAGAATCGAGTGGAATAGTGAGGGTAGAATCGGGTGGAAAGGAGAGAGTAGAATCGAGTGGAATAGAGAGTAGAATCCGGTGTCAAGGAGAAGGTAGAATCGGGTGGAAAAGAAATAATAGAATCGGGTGTAAAAAAGAGGGTAGAATCGGGTGGAAAGGATATAGTAGAAACGGGTGGAATAAAGAGAGTGGAATCGGGTGTAGAGGAGAGAGTAGAATCGGGTGGAAAGGATTGAGTAGAATCGGGTGGAATAGAGAGAGTAGAATTGAGTGGAATAGAGAGAATAGAATCGCGTGTAAAGGAGAGGGTAGAATCAGGTGTAAAGGAGAGAGCAGAATCGGGTGGAAAGGAGAGAATAGAATCGGGTGGAAAGGATAGGGTAGAATTGGGTGGAATAAAGAGAATAGAATCGGGTGGAAAGGAGAGGGTAGAATCGGGTGGAAAGGAGAGAGTAGAATCAGGTTGAAAGGGGAGAGTAGAATCGGGTGGAAAGGATAGAGTAGAATCGGGTGCAATAGAGAGAGTAGAATCGGGTGGAATAGAGAGAGTAGAATCGGGTGTAAAGGAGCGGGTAGAATCAGGTAGAAAGGAGAGAGTAGAATCGGGTGGAAAATACAGAGCAAAAAAGAAGAGTTTGGCATTTACGGGTGGGTTGGAACGAACGTGCACCGAGTCAATTGTGTCGTTTTTGGGAGGATACACCCGATAAGCAAACAAACGATTGTGTTTTGCTTCTGACGTACAATACAACAAAGGCATATATATATATATATTAAAGACATTTTTATGTTTAACGTTCTTTTTATAGATACAAGTATTTAAGTAAATGCTCTGTTTATAATAAACAGTATTAAATAACATTTACCGGCCTGAATGTCCGAGAAATTTTCATAGAAAATATTCGTCCTTTGACAGGATTCGAACCTGCATCCTATAATTTAGCTTGACGTGCCTTAACCGATTGTGCCACAGAGGATCGTTCGGTTAGCAAGGTCGAATTTACTGCTGTTAAAACTTCAATCTTCCATGAGTCTCTCACGTATTAGGTTGGTGCAAAAAGAATATAGTTTTTTGACGTTAAAAAATACGTCAAAAAACGATATTATTTTTGCACCAACCTAATACATTCATATCTGCTCATGGCGTATCACATGTAAACAAATGACGTCATGCATTAAGAAATGGACAAAGTCCGACAATTTATTAAAGACATTTTTATGTTTAACGTTCTTTTTATAGATACAAGTATTTAAGTAAATGCTCTGTTTATAATAAACAGTATTAAATAACATTTACCGGCCTGAATGTCCGAGAAATTTTCACAGAAAATATTCGTCCTTTGACAGGATTCGAACCTGCATCCTATACGGAACCGTCATTTAGCTTGACGTGCCTAACCTCTTGACGCTATATATATATAGTTAGTTTATGCAAAACTAGGTAATCCGTATGGGTAGACCGAAGGAGGATGATATCCGGAGAGCTCAATGTAAATTCAGAGCAAATATGTTTGAATAAAAAAAACAGACCACTTTAAAGTTCCATGTAATAAATTATTTCACCACAGCCTTTTAAAGGGCTCTGGATCATCAGACTTTGCTTCCAAAGGTTGAAATGAAAAATGTCATATGAATTGAGTTGGATCTTTTCTAACTGGTCTCTTTAGCTCTAAATTGAAATGATGATCCCTCTTCCTGACGTGACCTCCTGAACCACTTTTCCTCTATACTGTTCCCTTTTTTAAAACTTATTCACTTTTCTCTTGATGGTTCGTGAGTGAAATTTAAAGATGGAAGCCAGAGTATTAATGTTGGTAGCATTACTGAATGATGTTTTTCCTCTCACCATTGCTCATTTGGGAAGACAGTGGGTCGGACACAAAACAATTTTAACCTGCTCTCTTTTTAGCTGAATAGCTGAAATGATTTTTCAGTGATTCTTACGAAAAATAGTGTCAAGAGAGATAAACGTCATATCTGAAAAGCTGGAAAAAAAGAACCTCAATTAGTTCAGTGGTTAAACATTTCGTGGGATTGGTAATTATACTGTTACACGATTTAGACAATTTTGCTGCTACACCCAGTATATATATATATATATATATATATATATATAGATAGATAGATAGATAGATAGATAGATAATTTTAGTGGTCAGTATACATATATATATATATATATATATATATATATATATATATATATATATATATATATTAAAACGCAGATTGTGTGTGTGTGTGTCTGTACGTTTATATATTGGATCGTATTTCCTACATTTTTCAACCGATTTCAACAAAACTTCACAGGACTACGTAAAATTACCTTGCGGTGGTTCTGACAGCGCCCAAAATTGAAAAACACAATTGCTTTTGCACGAAATCAATTTGAAAACACGATTAAGAGGCATTAATGAAAGGGGGATAACTCGAGTTATCGAGTTATACTTATTATAAAACCCAGGTTGTTTGTTTGTTTGTTTGTTTGTGTGTGTGTGTGTGTGTGTATGTGTGTGTATGTGTGTGAGTATGTTCGTTTATATATGGGATCGGATTTCCTACATTTTTCAACCGATTTCAACAAAACTTCACTTTTTTTTTGGCAGGTAGTGTTTCTTATTGTCTTGCACACTTTTTTCTTTATTTTTACATTCAGAATGCTTTAAAAATTTCATTTACAAGACAATTGTTTATAATAAAATTCTATTCAATCGATAGACTCATAACGATTGAAAACAATGTTTTTGTTTGAGTTTGGGTTTGACCAATTCGTAAAAAAACAAAACAAACAAAAACTAATTAATACATGCGTATCCGTCAACCTTAAACAATAATCTTTGTCAATTTTATTTTTTAGTCTTTATGATGGTCGATACTTGATCTATCTCTTAATGTTACATCCCCGGGCAACGCCGGGCTCTACTGCTAGTATATATATATATATATAAGGGGATAGAATCAAGGTAAAACTCGATGTCTAGGACAGAGTAAGAATATAATAAAAAAAGGCTCAAACACTAATATCCATGGTTATAATTTATTACATTGGAATATATATATATATATATATATATATATATATATATATATATATATATATATATATATAGAGAGAGAGAGAGAGAGAGGGAATTTGTATGACAAAGTGGAAAAAGTTTACCTGTGACGCGTTTCGTCCTTCAGGACTTTATCGAAGTAAATTTGTTATGTTACTGCAACTGCACATGCGCAGGAACGAGGTGTGCTGGGAATTTTCGGATATTTTTTCATATTTAGTTGAATTCATTTAGTTTTTTTCTTTTTCTTTTCATCACTTTCGTTTGTAGATATCCTAAATTACCAGGATTGGTGAAATGTTGTAAGAGCCAGGGTGCAAATTTACTGTACAAGACCCTTGCGATCAAGGCAAATTCTGAGACATTTAGGCCGTAAGGAATTGTTTTCTCTTTTGATCAGCGTAGCATTTTTCATGTCGAAATTTTGGCCAGTCTTGAGTGTAATCGGCCAGACATTAAAAAAAGCAAGTTGACGGAGAAGAGTTATTGCGTACGATTAAGTTGGTTGTATTAAATGTGGTATAGTATATCAGGAGACACGGTGGAGTAATGGATAGCAGCTCGTTTGAGGAATCGGAGATCCGAGTTCGAATTCTAGTCGAATCCATTACATTCACTTACGTGCTAATACCCTTGGAAAACGTATGAATCCTCTTCTTCTCCACCCCCCTATGGGTAAATAGCAGGACAGACCGGATTCTATAGCCTTGGATAGCAATTGGTCTACCGCAGAAAAAAATGGCAACCTGCCTCGTCAGTCATGTATCGAAAGATACATGATCGCCCAAGCGTGTATAACGCATGGCACATTAATGACTGACTGACTTGTGTGAAAGTCAGTCAGTCGGAACTGCTGAAATTAAGAATAATGGACTGAGGAATCGGAGAGCCGAGTTCGAATTCCAGTCGAATCCATTACATTCACTTACGTGCTAATACCCTTGGGAGAGGTATGAATCTTCTTCTTCTTCTACTTCTTCCCCCAGCTATGGGTAAATAGCTAAATTCTATAGCTTTGGGTGGCAACTGGTCTACTCTAGAAAGAAATGGCAACTTACTTCGGGAAGAAAATCTGCTTCGTCAGTCATGTATCGAAAGATACATGATCGCGTAAGCGTGTATCACGCATGGTACATAACTGACTCCATTTTAGATTTGATCTGGCTATTGTAAAATTAGAGGATAGCACAAGAATTCAGTTATTTACTAGAGTGGTACAAAGAAACAAACAATTTTCCAGCATCTTTGGCGATGGATCATATGTACGTGCTCGATTTGAGGCATGCGTTGAGTTTAAGGTTCAATAGGCGTTCAAGACACAGGAGTTTCCTGAGGGAACAGCCATCGATCATGAATTCGGATGACCTCTTCGCCATGGCACTTCAAGAAAAAATCTGCCTCGTCAGTCATGTATCGAAAGATACATGATCGCCCAAGCGTGTATAACGCATGACACATAACTAACTGATAGTATATAATTAGTTTTATTTATCTTTTTATTGGGATCAGTGGGAGAATTAGAGTAAAATTAGAGGATAGCACAAGAATTCAGTTATTTACTAGAGTGGTACAGGGAAACAACCAATTTTCCAGCATTTTCCTTGAATATTAGGAATTACTAGTAAGATATTTTAGGATTTTTTCATCTTGTTTATAGTTAGAATGCATTTGATTAAATTACGGTATAGTAGGTTTATATATATATATATATATATATATATATATATATATATATATAATTATTTAAAAAAAAATTTGATTCCTTCGCTACATAAGAGTTCTCATGTTTCAAAAACGAGAGCCGAAACCCTCAATATAATTATTAAAATTAAATTGAATTAAAGTAACAAGCCCTATTTCATAGTTTAATGAAAGGCTAAAAAGCTTAACCCAATCATTAAAGGGAAAAACCCTTTATGAAGTCGTCAAAAAAACAAATTGTAGTTCAATGCGACGTACTGTTCACTGTACTTTAAAAATAAAAACAAAAATACTACTCCGGATTATTTACCTAACGTGTTCTTTCCTATTTTTCTACACACACACACACATACACACAGACACACACACACACACACACATATATATATATATATATATATATATATATTAATGAGAGAAGAGGACGGTAAAAATATTCTGGCAGATGGTTTATATAACAAACAGCATTTGTTAAATAAGATGGATGGTCAGTTTATCTGCTTATTAATTTGGACTAAAAAAAAAGAGAGAGAATAAACTTCCCGCCCCGCCTACACCGAGAAGCATTCATAAGAAAACCTACACCCAAAGCTTGTGAGCAGAATTGTTTCCTCTTGGTTGCTATGGTGACAAGTGAGGAGCGGCGATTGGTTGGGAGGGAATTGCAATGTCAAGCAAATACGAGGGGAATTTGGAAAAGGTCTTGGCCTGACCAAGAAAAAGATTAAAAAAAAAAAAAAACATAAAAAATCAAAAAAACAAACAATAGCAACAACAAAAAGCATACATCTAATGTTCGGTCAGATTTTAGGAAGAAGGTCGGACCAAGAACTTTACACTACCCTCTCGTCCGTTCAGGACGTGGGTGATTATGGCTCTCCACAACTTTCTTTCGTTTCCCGAAGTAATTTTTTCCTATTAAACTGCCCTGCTCCTTGTTCTGACATCCATTGAAAGAAGCTCGTTATGAAGGCAACTCCTCATTTTTCACTTCTCCTTTTGCTTTAAATAAGTTATGTGAGTATTAAATTCCCCAAGCCACCTTTCCTCGGTGTCTATCCCGGAAATTTCAGCAGTCTCTTTTTTTATTGTTAATAGCAATTTCTTTTTAGTTCCGTATCTTTTGTTCATTGTATTTTCTTCGGTATAGCGACATATCTGATGTCTATGGTATTCCCAGCATCCTTCTGTAGAACCACATCCCTGTTGCTTCAAGTCTCTTCTTTATCTGAGTGAAGATTGTCCAGCATTCATTGCCATATTGAAGATTAGATATTACAATTTTGTTTTTAAGGGCGATTTTCTATCCCCTTAATATTTTGTTTAGTTTCTGGAAGACCGTCTTTTGCTATTCCTGTGCCCCGTCAGATACATTGGACAAAAAGTGAAAAGCTTTGAAAATTTAAAATCGCTCATAAATATTCTTCAGGCTAACTGTGAAAGTCAAGGTAAACTACGGAGAATGCTAAGTGTTGTAATTTCTTCTTCTTTGTAATGGGTCATGGTGATCATGGCTCTCCCCAATTTCCTGCCCTTAATAAATGTTGTCTTTTGCTATCGCTCCAAAACTCTTTATATAAATTTTATTTTATATCAAATTTATTTTTATTTTATTTTTATATATATATTTCGTCTTTCTATGTGTCATGACCCATCAGCACGTTGGCGATCATGGCTCTCCACAATTTCCTGTCCTATGCTGCTCTTAATAAATTTTTTCTTTTTTGTTATCTCTCCCAAACCATGTTCTGCCATCCATTTACTTAAGCTCCTTTTTCTTTCTATGTGCCGTGACCCATCAGAATATTGGCGATCATGGCTCTCCACAATTTCCTGTCCTTTATAGCTCTTAATAAATTTTATCTTTTTGTCATCTCTCCCAAACCATGTTCTGCCATCCATTTACTTAAGCTCCTTTTTCTTTCTATGTGCCGTGACCCATCAGAATTTTGGCGATCATGGCTCTCCACAATTTCCTGTCCTTTATAGCTCTTAATAAATTTTATCTTTTTGTCATCTCTCCCAAACCATGTTCTGCCATCCATTTACTTAAGCTCCTTTTTCTTTCTATGTGCCGTGACCCATCAGAATTTTGGCGATCATGGCTCTCCCCAATTTCCTGTCCTTTGTAGCTCTTAATAAATACTGTCTTTTTTGTCATCTCTCCGAAACCATGTTCTGCCATCCATTTACCCAAGCTTCTACTTCTTTTTTGTATTTGCCGTGACCCATCAGAACGTTGGCGATCATGGCTCTCCACAATTTCCTGTCGTTTGCTGCTCTTAATAAATTTTGTCTTTTTTGTTGTCTCTCCGAACCCCATTTCCGTCATCCATTTTATGTCAACAATTTTATTATATTTATTTTCTCTTCAAGTTACACGTTCTATCCGTTTTAGTTGTTGCTGCTGTTGGTTGTCTTTAATTGATGTGGTTTCTGTTATTCGATATAGCTCTTTGTTCGTGAATGGGTTTGGGCGCCATGCATGCGTTCCATGTGAAAGTTTCGATCTAACGAGGTTATTTAAGAACGTGAATCGAGTTTTCAGGTTGATGTTTTAGTTTTGTAGCAACTTGCGGTATTGGGCGAAACTACCTCTGGTGCAGCATCGATGTTTTCAAAATATATCAATATAAAAATGTTCCTACCGAAACATATCTTTTTTTTTTTTTGATATTTTAGCAAAAATAACGATCATTGTTTTGTTTTTTTTTTGCGCGTGAAAACTTTTTTTTTTTTTTTGTATTTTTATTTTTATTTTTTTTTGGCAGTTATAAATAGACTGGCAACTTACACCACTAAAAAGCCCATTCTGAATATGAAGATATCAATTGTTGATTACTCGACCTTTTTTTTCTAGGTTTGGCATATTTCCGGTCAAATTCTCTAGAAGTAGATGGTAATTGGAAATAAATAAATAGATGAATAAAAAAAACAAAACAAAAAACGAAAAGCAAAGAATGAAAATCCATAGAAACAATTCAGTATTTTTAGTTTCAGACATAAAACCTCTGGCAGAGAATCAAACAGTCAAAAGCAGGAATTCAGATGATAACCCGAAAAAAAAAAAAAAAAAAAAGAAAAGAAAAAAGAACAGATACTTTAGCTAGAACGCCGTGTTAAACAATTTTTCTCCCCAGAATCTATCTTACATATCTATAAGTCTACCATTCGTCCATGCTTCGAATACTGCTGCCACATATGGTCCAGTGCTCTTGTTATATATTTACACCCTTGTGCAAATGAATTGAAACAACCGCTTTAGTTTCCTTTCTTTCAATATACGGTCAGTTTTAGACCCACTGGAGTGACAGGGTGTAATCGATTTTCTATTTTCCCCACGGATTAGGTCATTTGCAGTGTTGTGCAGTAATATGAGTCTATTTTTGAGGTGTATGATGAAATTTGTTTGGCCTTGAAAAATATTGCATCATCCGTGATTAAATCAGATTTTTATCACGCCCAGACACTACTATCTCGACTGTCGATTAGTTGTCCTACGGCCATTGTCTGTAATGGACGTTGCTCTAAGGAAGCATACGAAAATTGTAACGCTGCACGAACACAATGGCAAGCCTTACCAATGGTCAAATCAAAGTACTATACTAGATCGGAAAATCTCCTGATTTAAATCCAATTGAAAATTTGTGGTGAATCTGCAAGGAAAGACTTCGTGGAATGGACATACGAAGTACTAACATGTGCACTGGGTCATGTTTTATCGGAAAAATATGAAAAAAAGTAAATAATAACGGAATTATTCGTTTTGTTTCAATCAATTTTCACAAGGGTGTAGAGATCCTGGACAAAAACCAAAGAAGAATCAACAATATTATCGGTCCTGATCTGGCATCTCGGCTTCAGTCACTTCCCTACCTCCATGAATTTGCTTTCCTGTGCCTTTTCTGTAAATACTTTCATGGAGTTCTGATCTTATGAATTTAAGTGCAGTACTAGATTGGCAGCTAGGTCTCATCGATATAAAATCGTGTTGGCTAGATGTAACCGTAAGTTTTATGTTAGCAGTTTATTTCTCGCAGTTCTCGCTTGTAGAACTCTCTTCCGGCTCCATACTTTTCAGCTAGTTTTAATCTGTTATATATTTAGAGATTCTTGATAAAATCCATAGAAGAATCAGCAATATTATTGGTCCTGGCCCGGCATCTCATCTTCATTCTCTTTCCCTGTGACATTTCTATAAATACTTCCATTGTTCGGATGAGCTCTTCGTTATGGTACCTAGACTTTATGAATTTAAGCACAGTGCTACTAGCTTTTGGAACACTCTTCCAATTTCAGGCTTTCCAGCCAACTTTGATTTTTAAAAAAAATTAAATGCAATGTCAGTTGCTATCTACTATCTTCCTGATAACGCTTCTATTGTTCTCGCCCCTTAGTAATGTTTCTGTTTTCTAATTCTTCCACACCCAGTAACCATTTGTGTCTTAGTGGCTTTATTGCCTTGCGAGGGGAGAATTCGATTTAAAAAAAAAAAAAGAAAGAAAAAGAAATAGACTAGCCCCAAAAAGTATTTCAATCTTCAAAAATCTAAATTTAATGTCAGTTTACAGTTTTCCTGATAACCCGTCTGTCAGTTCTTAGTAATGTTTCTGTTTTCTAATTCTACCACACTCAGTAACCCCTTGTGTCTGCATTGCGAGTGGAGAATTCGATTAAAAAAATAGACTAGCCCCCCAAATTAATCTAATCTTCAAAAATGTAAATGTAATGTCAGTCTCTATCTACTGTTTTCCTGATAACCCTTCAATCGTTTTTACTCCTTGGTAATGTTTGTTTTTTAATTCTTCTACATCCAGAAACCCCTTGTGTCTGGGTACTTTTACTGCCTTGCGAGGGGAGGATTCGATTTAAAAAAAAACAAAAAGCAAAAAAAAAAAAAAAAAAACAAAACAAAAAAAACAAAAACAGTTTAGCCAAAAAAAGAATAAAGAGCGCCATCTAGCCCAGTATTTTTTTCTTCCGGTTTAACAACTTCATTCCATATATTTATTACTGATAAAATTATATCGGCTTCATCGGTTCATCCCAGTTTGACCTTAGATGATACCGGTTTGATGTTTCTGCTTTTTGTTTCTTTAGTTATTTTATATTGGCCTGCCTTGAAGCTAAAAGGGCTGTTGCTTCATGAAAATACTTGATTATACAAAACGAAAATAAAATACAATAATATAATCCAATAATAAAAGTAATTTTCGAAGCATTATTCGGACTATTGTCCTCATCTTTGTCGCCATATTTATTACAACGTTTCGGTCATTCAGTATCTGTCTATATTTCGGAGATGAGGTATTATGTACACTATTTACATTATTTGGACTATAGTCCTCATCTTTGTCGCCATATTTATTACAACGTTTCGGTCATTCAGTATCTGTCTATATTTCTGAGATGAGGTATTAGGTACACTATTTACATTATTCGGACTATAGTCCTCATCTTTGTCGCCATATTTATTACAATGTTTCGGCCATTCAATATCTGTTTATATTTCTGAGATGAGGTATTATGTACACTATTTACATTATTTGGACTATAGTCCTCATCTTTGTCGCCATATTTATTACAACGTTTCGGCCATTCAATATCTGTCTATATTTCTGAGATGAGGTATTATGTACACTATTTACATTATTTGGACTATAGTCCTCATCTTTGTCGCCATATTTATTACAACGTTTTGGCCATTCAGTATCTGTCTATATTTCTGAGAGGAGGTATTATGTACACTATTTGCATTATTCGGACTATAGTCCTCATCTTTGTCGCCATATTTATTACAACGTTTCGGTCATTCAGTATCTGTCTATATTTCTGAGATGAGGTATTATGTACACTATTTACATTATTTGGACTATAGTCCTCATCTTTGTCGCCATATTTATTACAACGTTTCGGTCATTCAGTATCTGTCTATATTTCTGAGATGAGGTATTATGTACACTATTTACATTATTTGGACTATAGTCCTCATCTTTGTCGCCATATTTATTACAACGTTTCGGTCATTCAGTATCTGTCTATATTTCTGAGATGAGGTATTATGTACACTATTTACATTATTCGGACTATAGTCCTCATCTTTGTCGCCATATTTATTACAACCTTTCGGCCATTCAATATCTGTCTATATTTCTGAGATGAGGTATTATGTACACTATTTACATTATTTGGACTATAGTCCTCATCTTTGTCGCCATATTTATTACAACGTTTCGGTCATTCAGTACCTGTCTATATTTCGGAGATGAGGTATTATGTACACTATTTACATTATTTGGACTATAGTCCTCATCTTTGTCGCCATATTTATTACAACGTTTCGGTCATTCAGTATCTGTCTATATTTCCGAGATGAGGTATTATGTACACTATTTACATTATTTGGACTATAGTCCTCATCTTTGTCGCCATATTTATTACAACGTTTCGGCCATTCAATATCTGTCTATATTTCTGAGATGAGGTATTATGTACACTATTTACATTATTTGGACTATAGTCCTCATCTTTGTCGCCATATTTATTACAACGTTTTGGCCATTCAGTATCTGTCTATATTTCTGAGAGGAGGTATTATGTACACTATTTGCATTATTCGGACTATAGTCCTCATCTTTGTCGCCATATTTATTACAACGTTTCGGTCATTCAGTATCTGTCTATATTTCTGAGATGAGGTATTATGTACACTATTTACATTATTTGGACTATAGTCCTCATCTTTGTCGCCATATTTATTACAACGTTTCGGTCATTCAGTATCTGTCTATATTTCTGAGATGAGGTATTATGTACACTATTTGCCTTATTCGGACTATAGTCCTCATCTTTGTCGCCATATTTATTACAACGTTTCGGTCATTCAGTATCTGTCTATATTTCGGAGATGAGGTATTATGTACACTATTTACATTATTTGGACTATAGTCCTCATCTTTGTCGCCATATTTATTAAAACGTTTCGGTCATTCAGTATCTGTCTATATTTCTGAGATGAGGTATTATGTACACTATTTACATTATTCGGACTATAGTCCTCATCTTTGTCGCCATATTTATTACAACGTTTCGGCCATTCAATATCTGTCTATATTTCTGCGATGAGGTATTATGTACACTATTTACATTATTTGGACTATAGTCCTCATCTTTGTCGCCATATTTATTACAACGTTTCGGTCATTCAGTACCTGTCTATATTTCGGAGATGAGGTATTATGTACACTATTTACATTATTTGGACTATAGTCCTCATCTTTGTCGCCATATTTATTACAACGTTTCGGTCATTCAGTATCTGTCTATATTTCCGAGATGAGGTATTATGTACACTATTTACATTATTTGGACTATAGTCCTCATCTTTGTCGCCATATTTATTACAACGTTTCGGTCATTCAGTATCTGTCTATATTTCGGAGATGAGGTATTATGTACACTATTTACATTATTTGGACTATAGTCCTCATCTTTGTCGCCATATTTATTACAACGTTTCGGCCATTCAATATCTGTCTATATTTCTGAGATGAGGTATTATGTACACTATTTACATTATTCGGACTATAGTCCTCATCTTTGTCGCCATATTTATTACAACGTTTCGGCCGTTGTACACCCCGGCCTTCTTCAAGTGTTTGGAATGTCGAACTAAACCCTTTATTTCGCTCACTGGGGTAGACTGTTCTAGTTCAACGTGACATGTTTAATCGATGTCAGTTATCAGTTATCTCCTGTTATCTCCACTGCCTTAACTGGGTATTGAACTTACACTCTTTGGGTCCTGTCACTGGATCTAACTAACGCCTTTATCCACTGTGCCATGTGCCCTTGAGGTAAGAAGAAGGCCGGAGCGTACAACCGCCGCAACGATGTAATAAATATGGCGACAAACATGGGGACAATAGTCCGAATAATGTAAATAATACCTCATATCAGAAATATAGACAGATACTAATTTTCTATGCGTTGCTTAGATGTGGCACAAGGTCGAAAGTATGTGGCACCCAGTGAGGATCGAACTTACTACTCAGTCGTAATTGTTCTAGCAAGATAAGCAAGACACACCACGTCAAGATGTCCCGAAAGGGGACGTGCCGAGGGAAGTTGAAAATATTTTCACGGTACTGACGATAAACCCACTTTAAAAAACACGATTCTATGTCACATCTGGTTGCGTGAGGACACGCTGGTAAATACTTATAACATTTTGAGGTAAGAAAAAAAAATTTTAAGACAAGGAAATTATAGCAAGCCAACAATGGTAATGGAAACATTTGGCATTCATTGACCGAGCTAGCCAGTGTTACACGTGTTGTGGTTTCCTTCACTCCCTGGCCATCAGGCTAGAATCAAAGTGTAGTATCTGCTCTGATCATCTCTTAAGGTAATTGTAATAGTAGTAATTTCCTTACAAAGAAACCTTTGGCATTCATTGACTGAGCTTTCCTTGCTTTAGCACCCATGTATACTATTGATTCTTTCTTTCGTTCTTTCTTTTAATAAGGTGCTCTTAATTCGTTCTTTCTTTCTTTCTTTTAGTATCTCCGGCTTCTTTCTTTCTTTAGAATCCATGTATATTATTGGTTCTTTCTTTCTTTTTTTCTTTCTTTCTGTCTTAATAACATGCTCTTAATTCGGGCTTTCTTTTAACACCTCCGGCTTCTTTCTTTCTTTCTTTCTTTTGCATCCGTCTTTATTAATTATTCTATACTTCTTTTTTTCTTTGTTTGTCTGTTTGTTTCTTTCTTGCTTGCTTGTTTCTTTCTTTCTGTCTTCTAATAATGTACTCTTAATTCGTGCTGTCTTTCTTTTTGCATCTCCGGCTTCTTTCTTTTTTCTTTCTTTAGAATTCATGATTCTAATGAAAGAAGCCGGATTCATTCATTTTTTTCTTTCTTTCTTTCGCATCCATGTTTATTACTGATTCTTTCTTTCTTTCTTGTTTTTCTTTCTTTCTTTCTTTTGCAGCCATGTTTCTTATTGATTCTATATTTCTTTTTTTCTTTGTTTGTCTGTTTGTTTCTTTCTTTCTTGCTTGCTTGTTTTTTCTTTCCTTCCTTTTTTTCTGTC
Organism: Acanthosepion lycidas; assembly: GCA_963932145.1. Lineage (NCBI taxonomy): Eukaryota > Metazoa > Mollusca > Cephalopoda > Sepiida > Sepiidae > Acanthosepion > Acanthosepion lycidas. Next base: position 45,234,521 of record OZ010615.1, on the reverse strand, counting down.
TTCTAATAAAGTGATCTTAATTCGTGTTTTCTTTCTTTCTTTCTTTCTTTCTTTCTTTCTTTCTTTCTTTCTTAATAACATGCTCTTAATTCGGGCTTTCTTTCTTTTAACACCTCCGGCTTCTTTCTTTCTTTCTTTAGCATTCATGCTTATTATTGATTCTTTCTTTCTTGCTTACTTACTTTCGTTCTTTCTTCCTTCCGGTCTTTCTTTCTTTCAGCAAATACTTTTTATCCTGCAGATATATTTTTTAGACGCTATGGGCGTTTGGTGTAAAGTTTCTTTAGTTAATGATTTATGCATCTTTTAAAGTAGACCTTTACAATCGAGAATGGCGTTTTCTTTTTAATGTCACGTCGTTTCAGCTGAGTGTCTTATTGTCTTAATCATGGCACCTGCTTGTCTTTATGGCATTCGTAGCTATCGTTATCTTACATAAAAATGGCTATAAAAATTGTCTGCATCATAAACCAGGCGCAACCAATTGTTTCTCTATTTTGTATGTTTAGGCGGGAACACGTATTCTCAAAACGAGGCTCAGAGTGTCTCTCATTGCACATCATATTTACAGTGTTTTTCACTTCATCTTGACATTTGTACGACCATACCTGGTGATCGACGATCCTTATCCCAGGTGAGTGTCAGTAATAACACAAATATATTTGGTAATGGCGCATGGAACCTGGCTATTTTTAAAAATGATCGGCCAGAAAACGTGAACTTGAATATCGGGAGGATATCTGAGTTTTTTTTTTTTTTTAGATTTATCTTGTACAAGGCCCAGGAGAGTTACAAAGTAAGAACCACACTTTATGAGTAAGAATGTGGAAGATGACGGTTAACCCTAGACTTGAACAGGTAAAGATTGTAGTGATCAGGAAAGCATCCTCATGAGAGTCGGTTCCACAATGCAGGGACAGGTTTACAGAGTAAGATGCGCAGTTTATGCGGATATGTGGGGAAGATAACGGTTAACCCTAGACTTGAACAGGTTAAGATTGTAGCGATCGGGAAAGCATCCTCTTGGGAGTCGTTTCCACAAAGACAATAGAGGGTCACAGGGTAAGAGGCACAGTTTATGCGGAAATGTGGGGAAGATAACGGTTAACCCTAGACTTGAATAGGTTAAGATTGTAGTGATCAGGAAAGCATCCACTTGGGAGTCGGATCCACAAAGCAGGTAGAGGGTTACAGAGTAAGAGGCACAGTTTACGCGGATATGCAGGGAAGATACGGTTAACCCTAGATTTGAATAGGTTAAGATTGTAGCGATCGGGAAAGCATCCTCTTGGGAGTCGGTTCCACAAACCTGGTAAAGGGTTACAGAGTAAAAGGCACAGTTTACGCAGATATGGGGAAGATACGGTTAACCCTAGACTTGAATAGATTGTAGCGATCGGGAAAGCATCCTCTTGGGAGTCGGCTCCACAAACCTGGTAAAGGGTTACAGAGTAAGAGGCACAGTTTATGTGGGTATGTGAGGAAGATACGGTTAACCCTAGACTTGAACAGGTAAAGATTGTAGTGATCAGGAAAGCACCTTCTTGGGAGTCGTTTCCACAAAGCAGTGGCTCACGGGAAGAAGCTGCTTAGGTGGAATTTACTTCTCACCGGTGAAATACGGAGGGAATGAGGTTGGTCCGCTGCAATGTTCGTAGACTGGCGGGTCCTAGCCGTGAATTTGAGAACTGGTGGAACTAAGGAATGTAGTTCGCCTGAGCACTTTCCATGAAAGTAGCGATAGAGCAGTGAGAGGCTTGGTACATCTCTTCTGTGAGAAAGAGTTTTCAGGGAAAGATAACGGTTAACCTTAGACTAGAACATGTTAAGATTATAGTGACCGGGAGAACATCCTCTTGGGAGTCAGTTCTGCAGAGCAGTGGTACGAGGGAAGAAGCTGCTCGAGTGGAACTTATGTCTCACCAATGGAATACGAAGGGAATGAAGGTGGTTCATCTCCTATATTGAAAACTGTTTTTTTTGTTTCGCTGTTGTAGGATTACATTTATAAGATAATGTTTGCTAAGTGAGTATCCGCTGCCCAGTCAGCACCTCCCCATTGTAATTAACAGTGTGGGATAAAGAAATACAACCAAAAGATAAAATAATAAAGAAGTAAGAAAAAAAAATAAATGAATTCATATTCCCATGATGCTATTAATAAAGAAACCGGTTGGGTTTCTGGTCACATGTGCGATATTATGACACCACTTCCGGAAAAGAAAGAATCTTTCTCTTTCTTTTCAACGAGATCCAACGTGTTTTCAGCAGCCCTATTCATGAAGGAGAGGATCGGTCTTCCCAACTCAGCGCGAGGCTGACTTAAGCTCGACCATCTTTACCCGTTCTTATCCCTACTTCCCGTGAATTACTTCTGAGCCAAAAATGGACATACTCAAGCAAGTAACATTTAACTTTGTTTCAATACAGACAATATAAAAGAAATAAATGTCTGTAGCAGTTTTTTTTTCTGTACGCTTCTTGTATCTTCTTTGTTTATATATTGAACACGCACCTTCATTTTTAAAAAAAATACACACAAAACCCACAACCTTGTTAACCTCTGCGATGGTAAATGCGCAGGGAATCACTTGAATATCGGGTGGGTTACATACATTGTCTCCACGTTTTAGTTGGCGACGAATTATTTTCATCTTTGCTCATATGTTCAGTCCATGGCAGTCTCAGCGTCTTTCTGTAGAACCAAATTTCCGTTACATCGTTTCCTCTTCATCTGTGAGGAGATTGTGATACAGGAGGATCGAACTTACTTCTGTGTGTACGTGTGTGTGTGCACGCATGTACGTGTATGAGAAAGACGGGGGTTGAAGAGATATATTCAAGGAAACAAGACACCAAAAAAAGACTGGAGGGTGCACAGTAAAAAAAAAAAAAAAAAAAAAAAAAAAATCGAAGTGACTGCATATTAAAGTGAGCATCCATAAAATCCACAGCAGTATCTCTTGGTGTGGTTACAGCCCTCCCCATACTCCACATAGAGTCTGTAGAAACAAATAAAAATAACTACAGAGTGATTAATGTTTTTCTTCTAGCAATATTCAAGCAAGAACTAAAGGATCATTCTTCTATTTACATGTTTTTTTTTTCCAATTCATGTATGACCAGCTCACAGGCAAATTTTAAGTTATTTACTTGTAAATGGTTGGTAAAGAACATAAGCAATTCGTAATGTATTTCTTATGATTATAGATTATAAACTTCAATACTGAAGTACCAAGATTCAGACTTACATTAGCCGACCAGAAATTAAGCTTTCGGAAGAAAAAAAACTTCTCTTAGATGATTTTGGTTATAGCAGTTCAAAAGATAAACTTAAATCTTTCTTGAACTCCTTCCAGCCATATTGTTCTTTTAACGTCGAAACTGATGTTCATAATGTGTTTCAAGAGCAACTTTTAAATATATTTGGTAATTCAGAATTTCCAGAATCACTTGTACGTTTCAAATTTGAGAGGAATTTTCCTCTTCTAAATGTCCGAAGTCTTCTTAATATAATTTCATTTTTTAAGTTACAAAATATTTTGAAAGCTGGAACTTTTTATCTTACATCTTTTGATAATTTTTCCAGCAGATTTTATAAATAAATTATTCCAATGTCATTTATCCATATCGGCAGTCATATAATGAATGTATTTGAACAGTAATATTTAGTTTATTCGTTGCTTTCTTCCGTCCCTCTTCTCTTCTGTGTGTGTGTCAGATTCTCCAAGCACTCTTTCCTCATTATGTGTCCTAGGAATTTCAACTGTCTTACCGATTCTAAGTGCACGTTTTGTTTCCATTTTCTCTAAAACTTCATCTTTGCTCATATGTATTTCTTATGATTGATAAGATAATGCCTTGTAACTGAGAATTCGCTGCCCAGACAGCACCTGCCCATTACAATTGTCTGCCAAGTCTTCACTTTCCACTTTCGATAGAGTCCAAAATCGTCTTTACGTCTTTGTTGGTTAACAAATCATCTTCCACCCTGCAATCACTTTCCCGCAGACGAAACGTCGCAAGCCTCTCTCTGCACTATCGCTATTTCCATGGTAAGCGTCCAGGCAAACTACGTCCCTTAGGACCACCAGTTTTAACCTACACGGCTAAGACTCGCCATGCCACGCACGTTGTAGCAAACAACCCCCATTTCCTTCGTATTCCTTCGAGCAAATTCTTCCCACGTACCGCGGATTTGTGGAACCGACTCCCAAGTTGATGATCCTCTGATTACCACAATCTTTGCCTGTTTAAGTGTAGGCCTGTTATTTTTCCCCACATGCCGAATCCACTTTTAGCGCAAACGAACTGGCTCCTGTTCTCTCTAAACTGTACAATAAATGCCTCACTGTTTCTTGCTTCCCCGCTTGTTGGGAACCTCTTCTGGCGTTTCTGTCTTTAAGAACTCAGGCGAACCGCCTGATCCTTTCAACTATCGTCCTATTAAGCGTTTACCGCTTTTTGGCAAAATTTTAGATGCTCTGATCAGTTCTGAAGTCTCTAAGTCAGTGGTTCGTAAACTTTTTGAAATCGGGGTGAACTTGAAATCCTACTAAAAATTGTGGGCGGACCATATATAAATTTCGTGAAAATATGTTATAATGAAGTCAAATATTGCAGAAAAGATGTAATACGATAAAAAATATAAAAGGAAACATATCTTAGGTTTATCCATTCTTGTATTTATGAGAAACATGAACCTGGTGAGTCTTAGCGATTTCTTCAATGTTTGATAGCCAGACTCTCCTTTTCTCCTCAATACATTGAAGAGTTCCTCTCTTTTTGCACTTAATTGTGGTGAGAGCAGAAAAAAGACTAATTCACGTAAATATGATATTGCAAACTGTAGTAATATGGTCAGAGCTTTTTTAGATATTGACGCATATTCTACTTTTTATAGAAATCCAAAACTCTTCCAGAGAAAATTCATTAAGTTTAATCATCAACCCACAATCAGCGGATATGATAAAGTAACTAATTTATCAAATTTGCTTAGAAACAAATAAGTGATCAATTATAAATGATAAATGACTATGAAAGTATAAATAAGACAACTTTTAAATAAACAATCCTAATCCTCGCCTTCATTTTATGTTAAACAATACATCTTTTAGCAATCAACTTTCTCGAACTAGGCACGGAGGATCAACCAACAACTACCAGTTCAATGTAGCAAAACAAAAGCTTCCTATCATTGAAGCTTTCCTCGAGGGCTATCCGTAACGAGACGGGTACCGCAATGGAATAATGTATATATATATATATACAATATACTCTTGCGCAGTAATTGAGACAAGTTACACCAGTAAACAAGGCCGTTAATTACGTTATCTTCCGCGCTTAGCTTTCCGCGTCGAATGTATGCAAACAACGCTAGTAATAGCTGTCGCCAACGACGCGAATTAATCCGAACTTTTCCTGTCGATAACTCCAAAACGGTAGATTTTATAAAATTTATCAAGCCAGCTTCGAATGAAGCATGCACATTTACACTTAAATGTAAATATTCGGGAAATTTTTTATTGCAAAATGAACGCGGGTGCTAAACTACAAATTAACCTTATAATGAAGTCAAATATTGCAGAAAAGAAATAATACAATAAAAAAATAAAATGAAACATACCTTAAGTTTATTCATTCTTGTTTTTATGTGAAACATGAGTCTAATTAGTCTTAGCGATTTCTTTAATATTTGGACGTATATTTGATAGGCAAACTCTCATTTTCTCCTCAATACACTGAAGAGTTCCTCTCTTTTTGCACTTAATTGTGGTGAAAGCAGAAAAAACCTAATTCACATAAATAAGAATGAGACGGGTACCTCAATATAATATAAAGTAAATATATTTATTTCTTATATCTGGACACATATTTCTCGGGAATGCCAGGGCGCACCTAGACATCTTCCAAGGCGCACCAGTGCCCAGGCCCACCATTTGAAAACCACTGCTCTAGGTCAACTGTTGATATGCTATTATAAATAAAAGAGTCTATTATGCTTTAGATAATCATGGTGAAGCTCGGGCCGTTGCTTTGGACATCTTGAAATGTGTCCTCAAAAAGGCAAATTATTTGTGTCCTCAAAAAGGCAAATTATTTGTTTGCTGATAGAATAAGGCACCGTATAGCCTCTAATAACTTTGGTTCTTATGAATACTGGATGTTCTGTAATAGTGTGTTAAATAAGTGTTAGTCTTCTATCCCTCCTCTGTTCATTCAATTTGAGGTGTTAGCATCTGCTGATAAAGAAGAATGTTTTGCACGTAAATTCATTCACTTCAAATTCTACTCTTAATTAATGTGAAATCCTTTGATTGATTTTCGGTTTAGAAACGAATTTCGATTGAATGATATGCATATACCTCTGTCGATGGTCTCTGTTATCGTCTGAAAACTGGACCCACACAAAGCGTGTGAACTTCGTGGTATCCCTGCAATAGTTCCTAAGAAATGTGCTCCTGATCTGGCTTTTGTTCTCTGTAAACTCTAGAATAAACACCTTGCTGTTTCTTGTTTTCCTGCTTGTTCGAAATCCTCTTCTGAAGTTCCAGTCTGTAAGAACTCAGGCGAACCGCCTGATTCTTCTAACTATCGTCCTGTTAACCTTTTACTTCTTTTTGGCAAAATTCTAGATGCCCTAATCAACTCTGAATTATCTAGGTCAACTGTTGATGCGTTAACGATTATTGCTATCAAGCTTTAGATTATCTCCTCCTTAGTTCCTTAACCCTTCCACCAGGGGTGTCTCTTCCCTGGCTATAAATACTCGCTGACCCTTCTCCTCTTCCTTTTTTCCCCTCAGGCCTTTGAGCCGCCACCTTGAGGTAAATCTCTTGCCTCAGGCTTTCAGCCTTATACCAACTCGCAGATGTGAACGCTCACAGATACAGCATTTCCCAAAGAACAATACACGTACGTACGAACACTAACCACAACAAAACACACACATATAATATTCCCCACGCACACTCTGTCCATGCAACTTGTAACTTTTCTTGTTATTAATACATATATTTGTTTACATATATTTATCGGTCTTGTCATTGTTTTTCTTTGGACTTAATTAAAGTTCAACTTTCTCATGTAGTTGGACCGGCTAGCAGGAAATTTCTAACCCACATGTGTTCTTCTACTTCTACTCAACATCGGCGACACGGTCCTCTACAAGATAAAAACGGTGAAGCTAGGACTGTTTCTTTGCATATCTCGAAGGCATTTGACAGAGTTTGACATATTGGTCTTCTTCCAAAGGCGAAAGGTTATGGCACTTCTGGATTAATTTTTGAACAGATTCGGTCCTTCTTATCAAATCGCAAAATGAAAGTTATCTTGAATGGCCACTCTTCTGGATCTTTTTGCATTGATGCAGACATCACATAGCGCCCGATCCTTGGATCTATGTTTTTTTCCTAATGTTCATCACCGAACTTCCTGATGCCATTAGTTCTCAACTAGGTACCTATTCTGATGACACAACCATTTATTCCTGTCTTAATAGTAAGTCTGAGTAGTTCGATAAGGTCAAACTGGAAGATGCTCTAAAAAAAAAAACGATCTACTTTCTGTTGTTAACTGGGGCAAGCAATGGCTTGTTAATTTTAACATCTCCAAAACGAAGCTGCTCTCTTTTAATCCTTTGGGAGAACCCTTTTAGTCTTCCATCAGCCAGGCTAAAAGGAGCGAGATTCATTGCGCCTTCTCGGACTAACACCGTCTGCTGACATGAAGTAGGAAGATTAGATCGAATCAGCTGATAGGTCTACTGCTAGGAAAGCTAGTTGAAACTATCTTACATATTTATAAGTCATTGCTTTGAATATTGCAACCACATCTGGCCTGGTGCTTCTGCTATATATTTAGAGATGTTTCATAAAATCCAAAGAAGAATCTGCAATGTTATGGGTTATGACCTGGCATTTTGTCTTCAGGTATTTTCCAAACGCCGTAATGTAGCTTCCCTCTGTCTTTTCTATAAACACTTTCATGATAATTGTTCTGATGAACTTTCCGCTATGGTACATAGACTTTACGAATTTAAGCTAGATTTGTGGCATGGTCTCATCATTTTACAGTTGACATTGCTAGATGTAACCGCAGGTTCTATGCTAACCGTTTCTTCTATCGCACTTCTCGCCTGCAGAACTCTTTTCCGGCCTCTTGCTTTCCAGTCAACATTGATCTTCAAACATTTAAATCCAACGTCAATCACTGTCTTCTGAATTCTTGCTCTTTTAATGTTCTCTCTCCTTAATACCGTTTTACGTATATTCTCGACCACTTAGTAACCTCTTGCGTCTTAGTGGCTTTATTGCCTTGCTTGGAGTGAAATGTTAAAAAAAAGGTTACACTGCTCATACACCCAGTTTGGTCACACCTTTTGTCTTATCAGCTTCAAGCAAGCCAGGAAATCTTGTTTAGATATGGAAAGAGCAATTGAATAGAAATTCAATGGTGGCCCCGTTACAACCAATCCTGTGAAAAGAAACACGGTCTATTAATTAAGTCCATAATCGGAACTGCCCGTGAATTCAATTTAGAGCTATAAATAAAAAATATCGATTTTCTATATCGAGATGGGCCCGAGTGAGGATGCTGGCGCTTTCCCAACTAATTAAGGCATTAGCGTTATGCCTATATCAACCGGATTTTGAATGTCACCATGGTCGATAAGTCATCAAGAAAATGTCTGCCTGATAATATCGTACTGGGGAGTCGGTTCCAGTAGGCAGCCCCGTTGGGAAGTGTCCGCAATCAATACCAGAGAAAGGTTGCATATAGAGAAATGATAGAATAAACATTTCTAAACGTGTTGATTATAGTATAAATGTCTTTAAACGTGTTGATGACACTATAAACATTTCTAAATGTGTTGATTATAGTATAAACATTTCTAAGTGGGTTTATGACAGTATATACATTTCTAAACGTGTTGATAGTATAAATATTTCTAAACGTGTTAATGACACTATAAAAATTTCTAAACGCGTTGCTGACACTATAAACATTTTTAAACGTGTTGATTATAGTATAAACATGTCTAAATGACAGTATAAGCGTTTCTAAGCGTGTTTATGATAGTATAAATATTCCTAAACGTGTTGATGACACTATAAACATTTATAAATGTGTTGATTATAGAATAAACATTTCTAAATGGGTTTATGACAGTATAAGCATTTCTAAACGCGTTGATAGTATAAATATTTCTAAACGTGTTGATGACACTATAAACATTTTCGAACGTGTTGATTATAATATAAACATGTCTAAATGGGTTTATAACAGTATAAGCATCTGGGGCTGGACAATTTCCTCAAAGATGAAGAAGAGACTCGAGGCGACGGAAATGTGGTTCTACAGAAGGATGCTGAGGATATCATGGACCGTGTTTGTGAGCAACGATGAGGTCTTAGAGAGGTCGCAAACAAGGAGGAGGCTTATACTTAATATCAGGAAGAGGTAGAGAATGTTGAACGATTTCCTCAAAGATGAAGAAGAGACTCGAGGCGACGGAAATGTGGTTCTACAGAAGGATGCTAAGGATATCATGGACCGAGCGTGTGAGCAACGATGAGGTCTAAAGAGAGGATGCAAACAAGGAGGAGGCTTATACTTAACATCAGGAAGAGGCAGTTGAGGTTCCTGGAACACATAATTTGGAAGGAGGGCCTGGAGAATCTGATACTCACGGGTCGAATAGAGAGAAAGAGAGACAAGGGAAAACAACGCTTGACATACTGTCGTAACCTAGGGAAGGTTACGGAATAGAATAATCACACGAAGGTTGGTAATGAACGGTAATACTTAGGAAAAGAACAACACATATAAGATTCGCCAGTGGCGCGTAGAAGTAGTAGTCAACTGCCAGAAGTGAATTCCACAATGAATCTCCAGCTGTAGGATATCTACCAACTGTCACACGTGGTTAGATATGGCACAAGGCCGAATTTAATGTGGGGTATCCGAGCCCGTAGGCTCGACCAAAAATTCCCTGAAGACCTCGTATAAAACGGGTTCGGGTAGCTGTTTCTCGAGACGAGACTCTGCTCTTTGACATTGCCTCACCTGGGGATCCTCTCTGCTTTAGAGGCAGAGAGTCTGACCAGCACAGCTGGAGACAAATCTCCAACTGTAGGATATTTACCAACCGCCCCACGCGGTAAGGCCGAATTTAATGTGTGATATCCGAGCCCGTAGGTTCTGGCAAAAATTCCCCGTAGACCTCATCCAATACGGGGTCGGGCAGCTGTTTCCCGAAAAGAGACTCTGCCCTTCGACATAGCTTGGTCTGGATATCCTCTCTGCCCAGAGGTAGAGAGTTTGATCAGCACAGCTGGAGGCGAATCTTCAACTGCAGACCAACATACAGTATTTACTACTATATTTAAGCGAATGGGGACATACCCATTATCGTTCGCAGGTATGCTACAACACATACCTAGCGGCCTTAAGCAAGTAGATGACAGAACGTGGTCTGGGGCAGACGGAAGGAACTTGTTGAGAGCTGCAAGGGATAGATGCAGGTGGAGAGCCATGATCGCCTACGTCCTGAAAAGACACGGCACATAGAAAGAAAAGAAACATGTTGATGATAGCATAAAGATTTATAAGCGTTTTGAAGTTAGTATAAACATATCTAAACGTGTTGAGGATAGTATAAACATATCTAAACGTGTTATTGATAGCATAAACATTTCTAGACATGTTGATAATGTAAACATCTCTAAACGAGATTATTTAAGAACAAGTTTAATTTTTTGTTGTATTTTTACAATAAAGCGTTGAGTATTAGGATCAAAATTCTCTTGCCTCAACTATGTCCGGTGAGTCTTAAATTCTCCAGGCCTTCTTTCCTCTTAGCGTATCCAAGAATTTTAAATTTTAAAAATATTTAATTTTGTATTGAATCAGATTCTTCAAGCCTTCCTTCTTAATTATTTCAAACTCTCAGTAAGTCTTTTGAAATTTACACAAATTATCTACAAACATAAACTGTTTTAAGTTCACTATAAATACCTAAATATTGAAATATACTTTCTTATATTTGAACATACATTATAATAAAACACCATCTTTTGATGCTTTATTACAGTCCAACGCAAAAACAAAAAACACATTATTTACGAAACATGGCTTGGAATTTACACATATTTTAAATGAATTCTTTGTCAATTTGATATATATATTTAAATAAATGTTTACTTTTATAGCGAAGAAAACGGCGAGTTAGCTCGTCAAACCAAGGAACAGCACGTCGCATGTATCCTACGACGAAAAATATGGCAAAAAAGAAAATTACTTACAAAAAAAAAACAAAAAAAAAACGAAAAAACGAAAAAAAAAAAACGGGCACGTATTCCACATGACATGCTGAAGACGGAATATGTAAATTAAAAATAAGTCCGTCGCAGGAGTAAAAGTATTTTGATATGCAAAAATTGGGCGTCCTCTGCCAGTTGTCGACGAATGGAAAAAATTCTCGGCAGATAAAAGCAGTTATGTGTTCTCGAATCGGGAGGGAAAATTCGGGCATTTAGGCTACGGCGTTTGTCGGAGAGTGCGTTATTTTTCTGATTGGTTGCGTGCATTGTGATTTTTGAGATAATACCTGCGAATTGAGTTTTCGGCATTTCTTTCTGCCACCGATGTTCGAATCTGAACTTAGTGATTTATTCTCTGCGTTGTGGAAGTAATCTGCGACAAATACTGCCTTTGCAATCCCAGATCGCTTACAACTTTTTAATTTCTGTTCTGATTATATAACCATGTAAAAAAGACATATACTTGATATATATATATATATACATATATATATATATATATATATATTAGGTTGGTGCAAAAATAATGTCGTTTTCTCACATATGTTAATATATGAGAAAACGACATTATTTTTGCACCAACCTAATATATATATATATATATATATATATATATATATATATATATATATATATATATATGTGTGTGTGTGTGAAAGGTGTGTGTATATAAATATAAATAAATAAATAAATATATATATATATATAATTATTTATATATTATATGCGCGGTACTTATTAGAAAGCGCTCAATATCAGAGATAGAGCTAACATATTTGGTTGGATAGATGTGAGTTTGTGACCCTGGGTTTCACGCTTTTGCGTGACCCAGAGTCACAAACTCACATCTATCCAACCAAATATATATATATATATATATATATATATATATACTTGATAACAAGGAACTTCGCATATTAAACTGAACATTACTCCAAAAGGGACGTTCAAGAAAAGGGTATCGAAATAAAGAATGCGGCGAAATATTCTTACGGCGAAAATTCCTGTGGCGATTTTTTCCTACGGCAAAGATGTTTATGGCGAATGTTCCGGAAACGGCTCGTGGTCAGGTGAAGGGAAGGAATTTGAATGCTAGGTTTTTAAATATAATCTTCCTTTGTGTATCTGGCGCAACAAAATCTTCCTAGTCTTTTTTTTTTTCTTGTGTCAAGCTTAATAAATATCAAGTGGATCATAAACGCTTTTATCGAATTACTAATTGTTGGGCGGAGTAGAGTTTGAGAATTTCAAGTATTCAACAACTGTTTTAGAATCTCAAGTGGTCACAGGAAAGGATGCGGTCTGTGATAAAATGAATGTTAACAAAAAAAGAAACAGACTTAGATATTTAGAAATTCATCTATATCTATAATTATCAAAACGTGTGTGTGTATGTATGTGTGCGTGTGAGATCGGATGTTGTTTATGCGTTTCCATAGTTTTCATCTGATTTAGATTAATTTTTTTTTCTTTGATAGACAATTCTTCAGTGCCGGTTTTGAGTCCAAATTGGCTGGAAAAAATTATAATCTTGAAGGTGAAAAATCGAAAAAAACCGATATTTTACACTTTGCGCAAAAATCAAAGGCAAAATTTAATGTCTGTAAAAAACAGCATACAATCAATTTAGAGAGTTGAAATCTAACGTAAAAGATTATTAGAATTATATAAAAAAAAAAAAAAAAATTGTATTATAAATAAAAATTACCGTATATTATTATTATGACGGTCCATGGAAGAGGTTCTTTTCTTGCAAGATTGCAAGAACACAAACACGGCCCTTTTCAGTGCCACCCCCCATTCAAATTGTTACCCCTCCCCATTTGGGGATGTACCTCAGTTGCACCCAATTGTTGTTACTAATATTGATTTTCGGGTGGGCTGACTTTAAACTTAAATTGCATCAATTGTAAGGTAAAAATTCCTAGTAATGAAAGACCCGGTCGAAGACTGCTAGTTTGGAATAAATACGTGTCCTGTTTTATTTTATTTTTACCACGTCTCACCATTCTTAGCAGATCTTTGGCTTGTTATCTACAAGGAAAAAAAAATATCTACACCGGAGCAATATATGTTGGTGCCAATTATAAAGAACTCTATTTTCTCCGCTGGCTTTCTTTCTCTTTTCTGGCGAGATCTGCAAAGGCACCGGACGTCAAAATCGTCTCTGATTCTACCTGCAGTTTTGACATGAGAGCAGTAGTACGTAAACCATTTTGCTAAACCAAGGACTTTAGTTAAGTGGATTTGTATTGTTTCATTATAATATATAGCTGCAAACAGAACAATTTGTTTGCAACAAGAACTATTATTTCAATAGTATTTGTAGAAATGACTTTTAATAATATTCCTTTTAACTTACAATGTGTTTTCCGTGTTCTTCCTGTATTTGTGGCTTAAATCGCCATATTTTGCAAACAAATTTTTGTAAAAATCTCATATTTACAATATTATAAGATTTGGGGTTGAAACGGACCTCGTAATGAATGTCCACTTGTCATGAAGTAAGTTGTATCGGCTGCTATGTCTTTCCACGCCCACATTTTATTCGCCTGTGATTGGCTAATAAATTACTACTACCTTAATATAGGACAATTTAGCCATCACAGTCGCTTTCTTGGAATCCTTTGGTTTTGAGCTTGCTTGCCTGTTCTGTTAGTACGAGTATAGTGATTGGTTAATTTTTAACCAATCACATATTTTTAATGCAAGATTTTTACCTGCGTTTCTGTGAGAGCTTACCTTTTCTCCTTAAAAGGGGTGACCTTTTCACAAGTCGCCAGTAAAATCCAAGAAGATTCCGGCCATCAACACAAATCTACGATCTTGCTCATAACATTTCAAACGCACACACAGACAGAGAATTTCGTAATATAAACTTACACATCTCTCTTGTTGACTTTCGCCAAGTTCAATCAACCAGAACTCTGTTGATTCAAACCATTCTATAACACAACACATTTTTGATTAATTGTATTCTTGTGTTATTTATTCTTAACATGCAGACTTTGTTCTAATATTGATTCCTGAACATTTTTCTCTCACGAGAACTTTCTTCGAGCAATCAATTACAAATAAATCTACAGTTAAAGGGGAACAACTTCTTTCCCTTAATCTATATATTGAACACAATTTTATTGCATGTTTGTTCTTGTATGTTATTTCAATATATATTTGTTGATTAAAAATTTGGAGTTATTGTTGTTTACTTGAATCCTGTATGTTGAAAATATCGTAATATATATATAGTAATAGCCCATCTACAATTCACCCATTACAAACCTTTCAAAAAGTGGGAAATGTTGACCATGTTCGCCATAGTCTATGAATATAGAATACAGCGCAGTACGTAATCTGTTCAATGAAACAACATTAAAGATTAACACCCACGAGTCAGACACTCTACTGAATCTGACTATATGGCCAATACCACCAGCAGCTGTTCTGTAATTCTTCGATATCAAAGGCTGGCAGTGGATATTCGGAAAAAAAAACCAACATGGCCGTCTTTATACACGTCGCATTGAATATTCTGAGCCTTCTGATTGGTTAACCCTTTTATTGGTGAACTATAAAATGAGTCAGCTCATTTTGGCTAGCTCACTAGTACACCAGGGTACCCAAAAATTTCAACAGGAAATTTATATATCAACAGTTAAACATATAGATAACCGTTGTAACTAGACCCAATAATAATAATAATAATAATAATAATAATAATAATGATAAAAACCTTTATGAAGTCGTCAAAAAACCAAATGTTAGCTAATTATGAAGTTTTTTATATACACAAAAGTTAAAACCCTTTCAGGAAGGAAAATGAAATAAAAAAAAATAAATAAATCTCCATAGACACTTAACCAGATTAGACGATTTCATCTTTCGCTTTAAATTTAGACACCCCAACCTTACTCTGACTTGACCTCTTTAAATGTAACTGAGATATTGATACAAATTATTAACCCTTACGCCCCCTTTTTTTTATATAATTTTTCTAGCCGTTACCATAGTAATTTTAATAATGGATATGCTTATAAAAGCGCCTAAATTTCAAGAATTAGTTATTCCATAAAAAAAATTTCGCTTGAAGATGGAACAGAGCTTGGTACTTTAATTCAATTTAATTCAAATAATTATATTGAAGCTATTGTTTTGAAACATGAGAACTCTTATGTAGCGATGGAATCATATTTTTAAATAAATAATTATATATATATATATATATATATATATATATATATATATATACAGAAAATTTTTAGATTGTTTCCTTTCAGCAATACAAGTGTTAAAAAATAATTTAAAACATTAACTTTCAATTTGTGTTTCGTATGCTTCTTGTATTGATATTATTTGCGGCTTAAATCGCCATATTTCTTTCCTTATTATATGTCCATATAGTTCAGTAGAAGTTTCCTTTCACGTGGCTATTTATTTGACGGTTTTTTTTTCTGTGCACTTCTGTGCATTAGTTATTCTGTTAGTCGGAAGTACTTGATGTAAAGAAAGGGAAGGATAGAAAAACACGCGCTGATTAGGCGCGTATCTTGCTCCAGTGACACGTGATAGTTGTTCTTGGCTCAACCTACCAAGATCTAACCGCATGTAAGCTGGGTTTAAGCTGTAAGTTCGCCAAGCAAGCAAATATGCTTCCGCTTACCCCAACCCTGCTCCTGATCGCCTTTCAAGTGTTTTTCGTCGACGGGCATACGTAAGTATTTCGGTTGGCTTGTTAATTAGCATTAAAAAATAAAAAGTAAAAAAAAAAAAAAAATGGCGAATCGCTTGCCGAACTTCGAGGCCGATAAAAGGACATCGATAAAAGAAAACAAACATTTTTATAGTTTTGACTATTAACAGAAGAATACTTCTGTCCTCTCCCATCTAAGTCCCTTAATACATATCTCACTGTATTTCGGTATTTACCCGAGCTCCCCACAAAACGGGGTGTGACACAAAGCCGGTTTTTAACGTGGAGCTTTCCGAGCATGTACGCTCGGGTAAAAATTCCGCGTAGACCCCGCATACACGGGGTCGGGTGGTTGTCTACTTCTCCGCAGACGAGACTCCGCCCGTAGGCATAGCCTCATCTGAGTTCCTCGCCTCCCGAAAGCAGAGAGTCCGACAAACTGAGAGATATATTCTATCTCTCTCTGTTCATCTATCTATCTATCTATCTATCTCAGTCTGTTCATATCTATCTATCTATCTATCTATCTATCTATCTCAGTCTGTTCATATCTATCTATCTATCTATCTATCTATCTAAGTCTGTTCATATCTATCTATCTATCTATCTATCTATCTATCTATCTATCTATCTATCTATCTATCTATCTATCTATCTATCAACCGCATGTGGAATTGTGTTTAATAAATAAATAAAAAAACACGGACACACGCATAAAAATTTCAGTTCAACTGTTTATATGACGTCATCTTGAGTGACTTGAAATTTGTTCCATTCAAACGTGAGAACGCCGGAATTACAAGTTAAATACGTAAATTACAAACAGTACAACCATTGAAATCAAATGAAGTAACATCTGAAAGTACTCGAGAAGAAAATATAAAATAAAAGTTAATATGAACTTTGGCAAATTTACCAATAACAGAAAACGCTTAATTCTGAAATTTGAAAAATTAAATAAAATCTTCGATAGACAAAACTTGTCCATATATATATATATATATATATATATATATATATATATATATATATATATATAAAAGTGAACATAGAAAAGTGTTGACTTCTATGTTCACTTTTATATTTACACACGCTCTATCTCTGATATTGAGCACTTTATTCCATAAATATAGCACACCTTAAGACTATATTTCTTTATATATATATATATATATATATATATATATATATATATATATATATACGTTAATTTTATAGATACAAATATTTAACACAATGCTCTGTTTATATTAATCAGTATTAACAACATTTATCCGGCTGAATTTTTCAGAAATTTCATAGAATATATGTGTCCTCTGACAGGAATCGAACCTATATCCTTCATGAAACCGTAATATAGCCGGATGTGCTAAACGATTTAGCTACAGGGGAAGCGTCTGGTTAACAAGGTCGAATTACTATTTTCAAACTACAAATTTCGCATGATTTCTCTCGAACGCTCATATCTGCTTGAAGCGTATCTTGACGTAAACAAATGACGTCATATGTTATGAAATGGACTAAGTTCAACAAATATTTTAATATATTTTTTGTTTATACGTTATTTTTATGGGTACTATAAAATAACGTATAAGCAATAAATATATTAAAATAATTGTCGGACTTAGTTCATTTCATAATATATATATATATATATATATATATATATATATATATATATAGTAAGAGGATGTAATCCAGAGAGCTGAATGTAATAACAGAGCAAATATTAATTAAATAATTAAGAAAGAAACAACCTTAAGGTTCCATGACTATAATTTATTTCCCCAGAAAATATGTTTCATGGTTTATTAAGTCACATCTCTAATGAGAAAAGAATTTGGTTTCTTTTATTTTTAATACAATACTTTAATAATAAAAATAAAAGAAACTAAATTCTTTTGTAATTAGAGATGCAACCTGATGAACCGGGAAAATTCTGGGGAAATAAATTATAGTCATGGAGGGTCGTTTGGGAACCTTGTGGCATTCGGTGCACCAGGTCTCTGTATTCGTCCCTCCAAAAAGTGTGAATGGTCACCACTATAATCAAATCTCATGTGCCGGTGTCGGGCAGTCGGTTTCCTGAAAACTGATCTGCTTGACCCTCATACATCGAATCTCGACGGGAGAGTCGATCATATATATATATATGTATATATATATATGTATGTACGTATGTATATATATATGTATATGTATATATATATATGTATGTACGTATGTATATATATATGTATATGTATATATATATACGTATAAACAGAAATATATCAAATATTTGTCGGATTTAATCCATTTCGTTTAATATGTTTTCATTTTTTACGTTAGGTTACGTTTCAGAGTAGAAATGATATATCGAGAAAGATCATTGAAGACGTGTGTTTAAAAGCAGCAATTTGGACTTTGCTAGCCGGAAAGTTCTCTATGGCTGAATGTTTAACAGCACGTCAGGCCAAATGACAGTTTCCGCATGGGATACAGGTTCGAAGAACGCATATATTTTACGAAATTTCTCGAAAATTCAGGTCGGTAAATGTAATTAATACTGTTTAATTAAAACAGAGCATTTACTCAAATATCCATAAAAATAACGTATAAACAGAAAATATATATATATATATATATATATATATATATATATATATATATATATATTAGGTTGGTTCAAAAATAATGACGTAATGTCGTTTTTTGAAGTTAAAAAATACGTTAAAAAACGACATTATTAAGTCATTATTTTTGCACCAACCCAATATATATAAAGGTAAAAGACGATAGGAAAACTGTAATATTAGCCGACGCTAATTCATAGAGGTACCCTTTTTTCATTTGTTCAGTCCACTTGTTTTTTAAACTGTAGGCATTACTCTTAATAAAGAATGATCCTTAATTTTCTCTGGTAGGGATCGAACCGATGTCCCCCTTTGTAAGAGAAACCGCCTTGGCTTTACCACTTGACTACAGAGATCTTCACAGTTTTCCATTTTTTCTCTTTTTAAGCAAAGCGCACTCTCTCGTTCCCATCTTTTTCTCAAAGAGCCCATAATAACGTTTAAAGTAATAAAAAAAGGTCGTATAAAAAATAAATCCATTAATTCTTTAGAAATCGCTTCATTTACGTTTCGGATACGAAACTGAGCAAGCCCGGATCCGAAACTGGACAAGCTGGCATACAAAACTGAGCAAGCCCGGATACGAAACGGAGCAGGCCCGGATACGAAACTGAGTAAGCCCGAATACGAAACTGAGCATACCCAGATACGAAACTGAGCATACCCAGATACGAAACTGAGCATGCCCGGATACGAAACTGAGCAAGCCCGGATCCGAAACTGAACAAGCTGGCATACAAAACTGAGCAAGCCGGGATACGAAACGGAGTAGGCCCGGATACGAAACTGAGCAAGCCCGGATACGAAACGGAGTAGGCCCGGATACGAAACTGAGCAAGCCCGGATACGAAACTGAGCAAACCTAGATACGAAACTGAGCAAGCCCGGTATGCATGTTCTCCATTCTTTCAGTATCTACCCTCAGTTCTGAGCAGTTAAGAATTTTTCCAACTTCTTTACCTGTAATCGCAAGGGTGTGCCACGTCTGTCAGCAGACTATCATGAGAACATTTTCTTTGGTCGTCGATGTTATGTCTGGTCTGTTAGTCTGAAATGTCAAGTTTCTCATGAGTTTCACATGTTCGTTTTCCAATATCCGCTTATGTTTATACCGCTTGTCGGAAGTTTTGAATCCATACTTCAGCTAAAAAGCATCAAAAGAGATGTAAACATTTTTGTCATGGCGTCTCATGTATTCTCTCCGCGTTAGCATTTTACAGGTATTTATGATGTGTCACAGTCTCCATCTTCTTGCCCCAAACGCCTACACTTATCCGATTCTGTCATTCTGGTGTTATTTTTATATTATGCCTTTTCCGGCTAACGCTTCCGATGACGTGCAGTGGAAAGATGACATTGAATCAATTGATCGGTCTGCTTTTGGTCGTACCAGGAGTTTTTTTTTTATCGACAGAATCCATCCTTCGTATTTATAAATCTACCATTCTTCCGTGCATTGAATACTGCTGCCATACCTGTTCTGGAACTCTGGCAATATATCTCGAGATTCTTGACAAAATTCAAAGAAGGGTCTGTATTGCTATCGGTCCTGACCTGGCATCTCGACTTCAGTCACTTTCCTACCGCCGTAACATAGCTTCCCCGTGACTTTCCTACCAATAGTTTTTTTAGATAATATTTTAGTGATACATGTCTTACTAATTAACCCATAGCTGGGGGGAGAATAGGAGGATTCATACATTTCCCAAGGGTATTTGCGCGTAAGTGAATATAACGAACCCAACTGGAATTGGAACTCGGGCCTTCGATTAACAACTCCGAACCATTATCCATAACACCACCCGCACATCCAAACTTACAACACTTGGTATTCCTAAGCAGACACCGATCTAGGTATTGCCCAGGCACAGAGTTGGCGTTTTGTAGTAATTCTGGGTGGAGGGGGATCAGTTTATTACATAATAACAGTAGGAAACAGTTAGTTAATAAGCTAGTTAATAATTAGTATTTATGATATGTGTCACAGTCTCCATTTCTTGCCCCAAAAGCCTACACTTTCGTTTTGGGTAAGACGTTAAACTACATCCGCGTTCTGGGTAAGACGTTAAATTACGTCCAGCAGGAAGGCCTCTGATCAGCAGGTTTTGAGGAGCGTGCAACCACCTCTTAATTGCTGGTGTCCCCAGGTCCACCCTGATCCGGGGTGGTAGCACCTGTTACGGTCCCAGTTATGGGCAAATAGTTAACTATTACCAGCAATACTTTTTTGAAAAATTTTATTGCCAGCAATACAATTTTGAAGGAAATATATTACCAGAAACAGATTCTTGACAAAACAAAATATTACCAGCAATAAAAATTATTGTCGGCATTAAATAACCCATTGAGGTTGATATGTCGTAAAACAAAATAAACCAAACCAATCTAAACCAAAGAATACATACTCTATTCATACGAATCTATTCTAAAAATGTTTTCGGCATTAAATAACCCATTGAGGTAGATATGCCGTAAAACAAAATAAACCAAACCAATCTAAACCAAAGAATATATATTCTATTCATACGAATCTAAACCAAAGAATATATATTCTATTCATACGAATATATCCTAAAAATGTTGTCGGCATTAAATAACCCATTGAGGTTGATATGCCGTAAAACAAAATAAACCAAACCAATCTAAACCAAAGAATATATATTCTATTCATACGAATATATCCTAAAACTGTTGTCAGCATTAAATAACCCATTGAGCTTGATATGCCGTAATACAAAATAAACCAAACCAATCTAAACCAAAGAATATATATTCTATTCATACGAATCTATCCTAAAAATGTTGTCGGCATTAAATAACCCATTGAGGTTGATATGCCGTAAAACAAAATAAACCAAACCAATCTAAACCAAAGAATATATATTCTATTCATACGAATATATCCTAAAAATGTTGTCGGCATTAAATAACCCATTGAGGTTGATATGCCGTAAAACAAAATAAACCAAACCAATCTAAACCAAAGAATATATATTCTGTTCATACGAATATATCCTAAAAATGTTGTCGGCATTAAATAACCCATTGAGGTTGATATGCCGTAAAGCAAAAAAACAAAAAACAAATCAATATATACTGAAATAGATAGATAGATAGATAGATAGATAGATAGATAGATAGATAGATAGATAATATTACCAGCAATAAAAATGTTGATTTTAAATAACCCATGGAGTTTGATATGCCGTAAAACAAAATAAACCAAACCAAACCAAACCAAAGCCTACACTTATCCGATTCTGTCATTCTTATGTTATTATATTACGCCTAATCGGGCTAACGCTTTCCAATGACGTGAATTGGAAAAATTCCATTGAATCAATTGATCGGTCTGCTTTTGGTTCAATAGGTCGGACCAGCAGTCTTTTCTTTCTTTCGACAGAATCCATCCTGCGTATTTCTAAATCTACCATTCGCCCGTTCATTGAATACTGCTACTATATCTTGTTCCCCCAGCTATGGGTAAATAGCAGGACAGATCCGGTTCTCTAGCCTTGGATGGCAACTGGTCTACCGCAGGAAGAAATGGCAACCTACTGCGGGGAAAAAATCTGCCTCGTAAGTCATGTATCGAAAGATACATGATCGCCTAAGCGTGTATCACGCATGGCACATACCTGACTGACTGACGTGCTAATACCCTTCGGAAAGGTATGAATCCTCTTCTCCCCCCAGCTACGTGTAAATAGCAGGACAGACCGTGTTCTATAGGCTTGGATGGCAACTAGTCTACCGCAGAAAGAAATGGCAACCTACCGCGGGGGAAAAATCTGCCTCGTTAGTCATGTATCGAAAGATACATGATCGCCTAAGCGTGTATCACTCATGGCACATAAATGACTGACTATACCTGGTCTGCTACTCTGGCTATATATCTCGAGATTCTTGGCAGAATTCAAAGAAGGGTCTGTTATATTATAGGTCCGGACGTGGCATCTCAACTTCAGTCACTTTCCAACGAACTTGAGCATAAACAACATAAATTAACATTTAATTTAATATATCAATTTATTATTATTATTATTATTATTATTATTATTATTATTATTATTATTGAAATTTGTGCGGAAATGGTTTCAAGCAACAGAAATAATTTTAATTTGACTTTCAAGCAAATACTTTCCGCAAAATTGTTGCATGGCTTAAGACAGATTTTTCTTTTTTTGAGTGGGTGGGTTGTTTCCTTGTAACATTGTTATAAAGTTTGCGATTTTGATGGCAACAAGGTGTTTCTGGAGATTCTTTGGAATCGGTCCAAAGACTTCAATAACATTTGGCACAACCTTGCCAGGTACATTCCATGCACTTTCAGCATCCACCGTCAATACTAAATAGTTCACAATCTTTTCCATGAGTTTCACACGCTCACTTTCCGTTTTTTTTGTTTTTTTCTTTTCTTTTTTACCACTTGCCGGATGTCTGGAATCCATACTTCCGGCACAAACACCAATAGAGATGCAAACACTATTTATCACAGTGTCTTTTGTATTCTCTCATTTTAAATATTTTACAGGCAATTATGATGTGATGATCTTCTTCCCATCAGCAACCTACACTTAACCGATTCTGGCATTTTTATATTATTCTTGTGAAAGATTATATTGAATCAATTGCTAGATTTGCTGCAAAGAAAGTTGGTTCACTGTGTCGTGCAAAGACAATTTTCACGCTAGACTCTGTTGGGTTATAAATGGCGATTATCTCCCTTTCATTGAGATAGTCACAAGGATCACGTGACGGCCGATGAATGACGTCAGGAGGATATTAACGAGACCAGTTATCATGTAGAGCCCAGAGACGAAGGACGTCTTTGGGCCACAGCGGTAGGTTTTACAGGAAAAATCCCATGGCTTAGCCCAGTTCGTAGAGAAGCGGCCGTAACCCCAGTTTTCCCTCCGGGAAATATAACAAGGTCTCACTTTCTTACACAATGTTTGTTGAGGCGTATGTTATAATTTCTATGCGTGGGACACTTGTATATATGTATATATCTAATTTTGTGTACGAGGTAGCATTATAAATCTCTCTGGGAACTAAGCATGTGTGTTATGCTTTTCTCATTCAGCTCTTCTGTTCTGTCCGTGAAATATCGGTGTTGTTATATCATGGATATAACAATGCCCATAACGAGAGAAACGTATTAGGGAAAATACACATTTCTTTAATAAATATGGCGACAATAGTCCGAGTAATGAAAATAGTGTACATTTAAACGTTATGAAATAAAACCATAGATTTACACACACAAATATGAACTTTATTTCAATGTCTTTATTCAATTTCTTGGGTAACAAATAGCGATTCTCTCCCTTTCATTGAGATAGCCACGAGGATCACGTGACGATCGGTCAATGACGTTAGGAGGGAGATTGACGGGAACAGTTCTCATGTCGAGCCCAAAGACGAAGGACATCCTTAGGCCATGCCAGTAAACCTTACAGGAAAAAATCACATAGCCTAGCCCAGTTCGTAGGAAAGCAGCCAGTTTTCCTTTCGGGAAATATAATAAGTAAGGCTCTCCTTTCTTACAGGCTATTGAAGTGTATGTTATAATTTCTATGCGTGGGACACTTGTGTATATGTATATATCTAATTTTGTGTGCAACGTAGCATTATAAACCTCTCTGTGAACTAAACATGTGTGTTATTCTTTTCCCATTCTGCTATTCCGTTCTTTCCGTGAAATATCGGTGTTGTTATATCATGGATATAGCAATGCCCATAATGAGAGAAACGTACACATTTGTTTTCCACGCTTTCATTACAAACTATTTGCGCAGCTTATTTAGTTCTTGACAGAGAGCACATTTTTTTTATTAAGATTTCTCAAATGCACAGGTAGACATAATAAACACTGTTTAAAAACAAAGAATAAAATAGGGGCATCTATTTAAAATACGAGTATCCGCTATAATAATGTTGGATTAAAAATAAATCCATTAATTCTTTGGAAATTGGTTTATATATATATGTTGTGGTGTCCTCCCTCTAAACAGTCTATGTTGGACTCTTCCGCCTAGTATTAGATTAGTAGAGGAGAAAGCTTGGGGAACAGTCAAGATGTTGTGACCAAGTAAATGCTTAAAGAAATAACAAGTGTTACAGATATATCATATATTAAACAGTAAGTACACCAGAAGAGTATTACACGACTAGTGAGTGTGAGTCGGTTGACCCAGCGTTCAATCTATTCGACTGTTCCACCAAGGACTTCTCTCCTACTAAACTTATACTAGGCGGAAGAGTCAAACATAGACTCTTTAGAGGGAGGACACCCCAACAATATATATATATATATATATATATATATATATATATATATATATATATATATATATATATATATAACGACAGACAAGTTACTACGATTAAGCTTTTTATTTAATTTTTCTTGTGTTCGAAAAAGTGCTTTCTTTTTTGGACACAGAGCGTGTAGAAACTGTCCAAATGTTTTATAACCCCGAGCGCTTTCGGCTATACTTTTAGCCATTATCAAGGATGATTTCATTTCTTCAGTTTCATTGGGTGCGTGCGTTGTGTGTATGTTTTTAGTGTTATAGAGATGTTTTATTTTCCGAACACAGTTAGGCGTATGTTATAATTTCTTTGCGTGGGACACTTGTATAAATGTATATATCTAATATTGTGTACGACGTAGCATTATAAACCTCTTTGTGAAATAAACATGTGTGTTATTCTTTTTCCATTCAGCTATTCTGTTCTGTTCGTGAAATATCGGTGTTGTTATATAATGGATATAGCAATGCCCATAATGAGAGAAACATATTCGGGGAAAATAAATATTTATTTCTCGCGCGACTCGTTCCAACTCTATCATATACATTTACTAGCAGCCATACCCAGCTAGTCGATCAGAAAAAGCGTTCAATTAGAATGGAGCAAAAACAGCATCATGTTTATGTGTAACAGAATCTTCTTCAACTACTTTAAAGTACTTTCATTAAAAACATTTTGAATTAATACAGTTACTGATATAACAGAAGTAGTCTGTATTTATTCAAAGTTAGCCGACCACATGAAGGGACGAAACAGGCAACATGAAGACCCACTTCAGATCACAATTATTTTGGAGGTTTTCAAATTCAACCTCTCACTGTACTAGCAGGGATGTAAGAGAGGATACATTTATAAAGCAATTGCTTTGATGAAAATTGGTTGAAAGATCAACGAAAAATAAGAAAGAAACCAGTAAAAATCGCCATTTTTTTGCTATTTATGCAGGTTTTCACTATATGGATGGACTGAATTATCAAGTTAAATGAATGTTAAAACAATCAATTTATTGTTGGCTACAATTGAGTGAAGTTTGTATTAGATTGCTTGAAAATTGAGGGAATCTTGAGTTTAAAATTTGTGTTGAAATCGATTTTTCGTTTTTCGCGATTTTTCGCTAAACGCAGTGGTCTGGAAATAAAAATTGTTGAGCTCGTCATGATGTAAGTAACTTACATACCGAGTTTGAACGAAATCGGAGGAAAAAGTTGAATTTATCGATTTTTTGATCGGCTTCATCGATTATTGATTTTAAAAAATATCGGTTTTTACGCTTATGACCCTATCACTTACATTGTACAATGTATATACCAAGTTTCATCAAAATCAGGATGGATCTCGAGTGAAAAAGTATTACACAGACAGACACACAGACATTCTCTGTTTTATATATATATATATATATATATATATATATATATATATATATAGTTAAGTCTACCATTCGTCCGTGCATCGAATCTTGCTGCCACATCTGGTCTTGTACTTCCTGTATTTAGATATTATATATATATATATAAACTTCAATTATTATATATTTTATTATTATATATATATATATAAACTTCAAAATAATATTTATTTTGAAGTTTTCGGCTCTTGTTTTGAAACATGAGACCTCTTATGTAGCGAGTTGGAATCATATTTTTAAATAAATAATTATATTTATGCTCTACTTTCGTATCGAGCACTATTTTTTAAAAATAATTACAAAAATACTAAGGAACTTTGGATTATTTACCAAACCAGTTTCTTTCCTATTTTCTACAATATTTTCACACATATGTATGTATATATATATATATATATATATATATATATATATATATATATATATATATATATATTATATATATATAAACAGAATAACAATGAAGAATTTGCAATGTTACATCTCGGTTTCAGTCACTTTCCCACCGCCGTAACGTAGCTTGGCTGTGCCTTGGTTATGTACATACCCCATTTTCTGAAGCTATACCCTCAACTATGAGTAGTCTACAATCGTTTCAGCTTGTTTACCTTCAATATGCTCACATCCGGGGCATGCCACATCTATCAACAGGCACTCATGAAAACATTTTACGATCAATGTCATGTCTGGAGTGGTGAGTCAGTCTGAAGTGTCAAGCTCGACAGACGTTTGATGTGTTTATTACCAGTTCCTTTTCATAAATTCTCAACCGGGGTCCATATGGTCAAGTATATATATATATATATATATATATATGTGTGTACGTTTGCTTAGGATAGTAATTCTGTCAGGAAAGGTGATAAAGGGGAAAAAGCAAACGTACACAACTGTATCAAGACGTCAAAAGAAAATGGTTGAATCCGTCAACACAACAATAAAAAACAATATTTCCACACGTGACAGTACTTGAGGTAATTTTCCGTTATAGCGTTTTCTAAATTCTTCCAGTTGTTAAGGACATTTTGTTTTGTTGTTAATAGTTACTTTGTTTTAATAAAGTCATTTCGTTTTTACCTTGAAAAAGTCCACATTGGACGAAACGCGTCGGCTAACATTACAGTTTTCCTATTGTTTTTTTTTTTTTTTTACCTTTATATTAGGTTGGTGCAAAAATAATATATCGATACTGATGTAGCCGAGTTTTAAAAAACAAACAAAAAATCTTGCAGATCAGCATCAACCACAGAGATCTCATTGAATAAATCTGTAGTATTTTAAAATTTATTAATTACACACATTTTAAAATGGTTTATTCTGAGTTATAGTACATAAATATTCCATAGAATTTAGTTGTTAAATAAAAGTTTCATTTCATTAATTTAGTTTTATTTCGTAATAAAGCATATATATTTACTATTTCTATAATATAATTCCTAAAATTATCTATTAGTAAAAAATAAAATATTTTTTATTGAATGGTTATGGGGGGGGAGGGTCTATATGTGTGTGTGTGTGTGTGTGTGTGTGTGTGTGTGTGTGTGTGTGTGTGGAGGGGGCGCGTGCAAATATAAAGAAAAATAGGAAAAACCGTTAACTTAATAATCGGAAGTTCTTAAGTATTTTTTTTTATTTTGAAAATAAACAAAACTGTGCTCAATACATAAGCAGAGCCTAAATTATGGGTAAAACAAAAAAGAGGTTAAGAACCACCGCTGTCCTACTTGCCGGAAGTTTGGAATCCATACTTCCGGCACCAGCATTGATGTAAATGCAAAAAACACTTTTTCATGACGTCTTGTAAAGGACCGTGTGTGTTTGCGTGTTGCTGTATTAGAAACACGTGTTTAACTCCTAGTAGAATATTAAAAGGTCCAACTACAAAAAAATTGCCGGACTTGAATTAAGTCCAACTGAAGATGTAAAGACAAACAAAACCTATATATATATATATTTAATTAATCCGTCGAGTCTGATAGAAACCTCAGCAGGAAGGACTGGACGGCCGTTTCGGCCTATATTTGGGACTCGTCAGCATTGCGCACCCACTACCGAGAATTGAAACCCTGACAGTTAGGTTGTCAAGCAAACATCATACCAACTGTTCTAATGGGCTTTGGTGACGAAGAGATTGCAAATCAGACTCAACATAGCGCCGCTCACTCACATATTCCGTGGTGGAACCATACTGCGTTCTCTGTAACCATAGGACTGTGCCCCCTGGAGCCACGATTACTATCTGTTTAAATATAATTATCAAATCCTCCTAATAATAATAATAATAATAATAATATATATATATATATATATATATATATATATATATATATATATATATATATATATATATATAAAAACAAATATATGTACTAAACGAAACAGTTTTACAATGGACAATAACGTTTGTGTGTGTAAACATTGGTGTCTGTTCTTTGGTGAATGTTCGTATGTACATGTAAGTGTGTATAATGTTCATGACGTCTCCCACAAATGGGAAAACGCGGATTTTTTTAAGAGAGCTTACATTGTAGTCGCTGTAATGAAGAAATGTAAAAGAGAACAAGGCGAGAAGTCTCCCAGTATTTATAGTATAGGGAGAGTGACCCCTAGTGACAATTTGGGAATTGAGGAGGAGCTAACTCCGACAGTCTTTTGTACTCTCTCTGCGTAAGCATTTTACAATTATTTAAAATATGCCTAACAGTTTTCTGCCATATGGTAAATGTGTTTTTGATTTTGTAATTCTACAAAACTTAAGGAGAAGCAAGATAAGTCAACATTTTAACTTTATTTATTAATTTATTATTATTATCCTATTATAAATTTCCTTACCCTTCTCATCGATAGTTCGCACGACCGATGCGTCCTGCCAATGCCTTATAAATAATGGACTATTCCGTTTTGATCACGTGGAATTATTAGGGAGCTTGGCGAATTTAATACTCACACGATATATTGAAGTCAAGAAAGACCAAAGGAAACACCGAGTGACCAACCTAACATGAATTGCACACCGATAACAAAAAGAGGGGTGGACAAACGTTGCTTAACGTTACAAGGAATGGAAGCTATGGAGAGCCATGATCGCCATTGTATAAAAGAAGAACCTTTGTAATTATAAAGACCGCTATGGTGTAATGGCTAATGAATTAATGTCATAAGCCAATCCTACTAGAATGAGTTCGATCCTCACTTGGTGTGTTATATGTTTTGCACTTCTTACTTCAACCGTGGGATTAAAAAAGATAGGCTTAATCTGCAGACCTCAGGGCGTGCCCTTGATCCTTAATCTTTTTAGTGTATATATGGGTGGAGAGAGATTTCTATTTGTCATGCGAGATATGTTTTTTTTTTTCTAAGTTTCGGAAATATATCAGAATTACAAGAATGTAAAGAAGAAGAAGAAGAAAAAAAAGCAGCAGAAGAAGAAGAAGAAGAAGAAGAAGAAGAAGAAGAAGAAGAAGAAGAAAAAGAATTGTCACACCAACGCAAATCACTTTAAAAAAGAAATACCAACGCCCATAAAAAATAATTTTGTGTCTGCCTACCTGCTTCTCTTTCTTTCTTTTGCTCTTTACTGATTCTTTCTTTCTTTCTTGTTCTTTCTTTCTTTCTTTCTTTCCCATTCGCTCGCACACACACATATGCACATGCATAAGGAAATCAACTATTTGGCGCCAGGGTTATTTTATTTATAGGAATCTACTGACGTCACGTAGTAATCGGTGTTGGTTGCCGTGTGCAAAATGACACACATATTTCTTTCTAACTTTCTTCTTTTTTTCTTTCTTTACTTCTTTCTTTCTTTCTTTTTTTGCTTTTTTATGCATTTCTTTACTTTTTTCTTTTTATTCTTTTTACCTTGCTTGCTTTTTTTTTTTATACAGTCCTGATTGCAATTGTTTTCTTTCTTTCTTTTTTTATTCTTTCGTCTTGCAATTGGTTTCTTTCCTCTTTTATTCTTTTTTCTTTCTTATTCTTTCTTGCTTGGAATCGTTCTTTCTTTCTTTCTTTCTTTCTTTTGCTCTTTCTTTCTTTTGCTCTTTCTTTCTTTCTTTTGCTCTTTCTTTTTTTCCTTTTTATTCTTTCTTGCTTGCAATTGTTTTTTCTTCTTCTTTTTTTCTTTCTTATTCTTTCTTTCTTTCGCTCTTTTTTTATTATTTCTTGCTTGCAATTGGTTTTTTCCTTCTTTTTTCTTTCTTTCTTATTCTTTCTTGCTTGGAATCGTTCTTTCTTTCTTTCTTTCTTTCTACCAATCAGTGCTTAGAATAAAATATACAGTTTACGAGAACAACAAGAAACTTTTAAAAAAAGGAATTAAGAGAAAATTTATGCTTACAATCAGAAAGAGACTGTTGGACAGAGGAAAGAAAGCCTAGAGATTTTAACACTCACATGACAGTGAATGTGAGAGAAGCAGGAAGAAGCATCGAGTCGCCTACTTTAACGAGTTTGCGTGAATGGATGCCAAAAGAAGGACAAATCGGAATGGTAAGAGCCAACCAAAAGAGGAAGTTATGGAGAGCCATGATTACCCATGTCTTGAAGGGACACAAGATTTTCGACTCCGATTAACATTGTATTGTATGTTCACCTCAAGCAAGGCAGTAAAGCCACTAAGACACAAAGGATTACTGGGTGTGACAGAATTAGAAAACAGAAACATTACTAAGGAGCGGAAACAAAGGAAGAGTAATCAAGAGGACAGTAGATAGCGATTGATATTGCATTTAAAGTTTAGCAGATTAAAGCTCGCTGGAAAGCATGGAACCAGAAGAGAGTTCATAAGCGAGAAGTGCGAGAAAGAATCTGTTAGGATAGAACTTCTTTCTTTCTTTTTTTTTTTTGAGAGTGAATATTGCATTAACGATTTCTTTTGGAGATAACAAAGATTTTTCCAGACACAGTTCCTATTATTTAACCCATAGTTAGGGGGAATAGATAGAATATTTCTCAAGGCTATTTGCGCTAAGTGAACGTACGAAACCGACTGGAGTTCAAACTCGGCTCTCCAGTTTCTCATTCCGAGCGGCTATCCATTTGCACCACCCGCACATTCTCGAAAGGGGAAAAGAGAAAAAAATGACAAGAAAGAAAGAAAGAAAGAAAGAAAGAAAGAAAGAAAGAAAGCGAGGGAAAAAAAGAAAAAATATAAGGAGGGAAAGGAGAAATAAAAGAAGACAGCGAGTTGAGAGAGAAAGATAGAGAGTGAGAAAGAGAGAGAAAGAGAGAGAGTGAGAAAGAGAGAGAGAAGAGTTATTGCAAAGAATTGAAGAAGAACGTGAGAAAGAGATGAGGTCATGCTGTATGAAGAACGACAAGGAGACTGGAGTAGACTGAAAAAGAACGGTCGAAAAGAGAAATGCTTTTTCTTTCAAGGTCTTTGAAGTAACGAGCTTAGATAACCCCTGGTTTAAATGTAGAAAAGAAACCAAACAAAACGCCGAACAGACAACCAATCCTTCATAACGAGATGCAACGCCTTCGGTAGAAATAAAAATGAACCTGTAGTGACCCAGACGATAAGGTTACAATAGTGTCTTTCATTCCAATATCTTAAATATTTTCGAAGGCTTCTCTCGAATACCATGAGGCAAACGAAACCTTTCCATAAATTAAACTCCATTTCGTAATAATAATAATAATAATAATAATAATAATAATAATAATAATAGTTTCTTGGCAGTTTTTATTTTTGTTTGTTTTTTTTTTTTACAAAAATGATCAGTGGAAAATATCATGAAGTCATTTATGACCTTAGGTCTCTAGTTGGGACCCGGAAAGAAATGTGTATACAAAAGAAATCAAAGGAAATAATAATAATAATAATAATAATAATAATAATAATAATAATAATAATAATTTAGAAACAATTGATCATCTTGTATCAGGTTGCAAGGTATTGGCACCCACTGAATATAAAACCCGGCATGACAGAGTGGGCCAATATCTGTACTGGAAAATCTGCAACTTCTACGGGAAGGAAACTGAAAGAAAATGGTATGAGCATCACCCAGACCTAGTAACGGAGATAGGACCTGTTACATTTTTATGGGACTACACAATACACACAGACAGAACAATCAAAGCCAACCGCCCAGACATTGCTATTAGAGTCTGCAAACAAAAAATCGCCTCATTATTGATATGGCAGTCCCTGCAGACTGCAATGTATCTTCGTTGTGGCGTCTTTTTCGTGGGAAGAAATGGAACATGCTTCGACAGCGAGTGGACACAGCTTCTTACGACATTGACCGATTGTTTATAGGGACTCTCTTTTTCACCATCTTCCTCTTTTTGTTACCCACAACAATGGTCTACTACACCCTCTTCACAGCTGTAAGTTTTTCATTCTGGGATGCATTATTTCGTTTTCACCACATATTGTTTCATAGAAACAATCAAAATAAGAGATTTTATATATACTACAGGGAGACTGAAAAGTAACTCCCTATTTTATGAATGATGGACTCCCCTGTTTTGTAAAAATTATAGTTAAACAGGAGAGTCCATCATACATAAAATAGGGAGTTACTTTTCAATCACTCTGTAGTTTTAATTTCACGGTTTTCCTATTTGAATATTCTGATGAATCTTAATTCTTTAGTTAAGTGAACTTATAGCACGTGCTACGACAATAAAATATCTGTAGAAATTCCACTATCGCATCATTAAATATTTGAGCTTAACAACTTTAACAATTGGTTCTGACATGGCGTCTTGGCATCATTTTCCCACAACCGTAAAGTTGCCACCCTGTGACTTTTCTAGAAATACTTTTCACTATGGTACCTAGACTTTATGAATTTAAGCGCAATACTAGACTGGCAACAAGGTCTCATCAGTTTACAGTCGAATTGGCTAGATGCAACCGTAACTTCTGTCGGGTTACCTCCTCCTAATTTTCGAAATCGCTACTAAAGGACGCTTTCCGGTCTATAAATACTCGGCGATATCTTTTCTCGCCTTCTTTTTCTCATTTTTCCGCATAAATGTAAACATGTATATTTCTTGCGGAAAAACGCGTTCCCTTTTTGGGATACGCATGAACAAACACTCACACACGTGCTTACGCATTTTTCACTTCATTTTTTTCTAGGACATTTTCTACACCAAACTACACATACACAAACAATTCACTAGCTTAATTTTTTTCTCCATTAATGTTCATCTTTCAGTAACACACAACAATGTTCCCTTGTATATGTAACCCTTTATTGTGAAAATATTATCATTTGTTTGTACACATATATATTGATCCTTGTTGTTTCTTACATTTTTTTAGGTGGACTCATACTCAGAGTCTGCCATGTTGGTTGTGGGCATTTCAGGAGACACGCCTCTTTATCTCTCAATGCATACACCGGTCCGCAATATTTCTATGCTAACAGTCTCTTTTCTTGCACTTCTCACTTCTGGAGCTCCCTTCCGGTTCTATGCTTTTCAACCAACTTTGATCTCCAAAAACTGTCAATCGTTATCTACTATCTTCCTGACTACTCTTCTATTGGTTTCACTCCTTAGTAATGTTTTTGTTTTCAAATTCTTTTAGACCCAGTAACCTCTTATGTCTTAGTGGCTTTACTGCTTCGCCTGGAGTGATTTCGATTAAAAAAAAATATTGCAATCATAAATACGAATCCGGGGCTTTATTTTAAGAAGTAGGTAGAAATCAAACCATCTGAAATTGGCAACTTTTTCTATTTCAATGAAACACTTCTTTCTTTCTTTTTTATTTTCATTTTCTCACTGAAACAATGCGGCGTATGTCTTTTGTTTTTCTATGTAATCAATAGTACATTATTTATGAGGCTTTAGCAAGGGGAGTAAAACGCTTTTAACTTTCTTTTTTCCTTTCTTTTTTCTTTCTTTCTTTCTAAATCCGTGTCTTACGACCATTTCTGTTAATAATAAATAATTTAGAAGACGAAGTTAGTTGATTTGGATTTTTCGCGATTGCCTTTCTTGGATTCCTTCGTTCGATGCTAGCATTCTTTTCTTCATTTTTCCATTTTTTCCTTTAACTGTTCTTCCTCTTGCCCCCTCCTCCTCCTCCTTCTTCTTTACTAGCTTTCTTTTCTTCTTTTTGACCATCTTTTCTTTATAAGTTCTTCCTCCTTCTCCTTCTCCTCCTCCTTCTTCTCCCCTCCTCCTTCTTCTTCACTTTCTTTCTTCTTTTTGACCATTTCTTTCTTTATATGTTCTTCCTCCTCCTGTTCCTTCTTCTTCTTTAGTAGCTTTCCTTTCTTCTTTTTGACCATTTTTTCTTTATCACTTCCCCCTCCTTCTTCTTTTCTTCAATTTTTACCATTTTTCTTCTTTTTAAGTTTCTTCTTTTTCTTTACTAGCTTCTGTTTCTTGATTTTTTACCATTATATTTTGTTTATCATTTTCTTCGTCTTCTTCTTCTTCTACTACTACTACTACTACTACTGCTACTACTTCGTGGCTAACTTCCCTTCTTCTTTATTATTTCCTTGCCTTTTTCTTCTTTATGAATATCTACTTCTTCTTCTTTACTAAACTCACTTGCCTCTCCTTTGCTATTTTGTTTTCTTTTTCTACTTTTTCTACCAATATCTTCTTTTCCTTCCAAATTTACTTTTTGACCAGCTTGTTTTCTTATACTTTATAAGTTTTTCCTCCTCCTCCTCCTCCTCTTCTTCCTCTTCTAGAATATTAATTTTCATCCTATTTTTGTCCCTTTCATTCATCGCCCACTTCTCGTTCTTTTAATTTTTTTCTTCCTTAGTACCAATTTAATCTCCATTACTCTCTCTCTCTCTCGCTCTGTCTCGCGATCTCTTTTTTTCTCATGCCCCTCCCCACAAGAAAAGTTTCGGTTTCAGCACAATAAAACCTGAATCTCTTCCGACTACCACTCAGTAACCTTTAACGAATGCACTTTTCTGCTACAAGTCAAAATAAATTTATTCCAGGTTGAAATAAAGATGTAAACCAAAACATTTCCGGAGCTGAGGTTTCGTTTTTATAAATCAAAATGAAAATCATCTGAAAGATTGATATTGTAAGATTGACATTAAAAGATTGACATTGTATGATTGTCATTGAAAGCGTGACATTGTAAGATTGACGTTAAAATATTGATATTGTAAGATTGTCATTGAAAGCTTGACATTGTAAGATTGACATTAAAAGATTGACATTGTAAGATTGTCATTGAAAGCGTGACATTGTAAGATTGACGTTAAAATATTGACATTGTAAGATTGTCATTGAAAGCTTGACATTGTAAGATTGACATTAAAAGATTGCCATTGTAAGATTGTCGTTGAATGCTTGACAATGTAAGATTGCCATTGTAAGATTGTCATTGAAATATTGGCATTGTAAGGTTGACATTGTAAGATTGTCATTGAAAGATTGACATCGAAAGATTGACATCGTAAGATAGTCATTGAAAGATTGACATCGAAAGATTGACATTGTAAGATCGCCATAGAACGGTTGACATTGAAAGACTGGCATTGAAAGATTGCCATTGAAAGATTGATATTGTAAGATTGACATGAAAGGATTGACATTCAAAGGTTGCCATTGTAAAATTGACATTGAAAGACTGACGTTGAAGGATTGACTTTGAAAAATTGGCATTCAAAGATGTTGACACATCCCCTCCAAAAAAGAAAATGCGTTAATGCTTAAAGAAGATCACCTGAAGATACTTTTATCTTATTTTTCCCACGTATATTGAGCATTTTTAATGCTACTCTTTCATGGATTGATTCAACTTTGACCACTAAACTTATATATATATATATATATATATATATATATATATATCTTCAAACGAATTGAATTGAGCTCTCCACTGATGTATTTCACATAGACAACGTAAAAAATTTCCTTCCCCTCTGCCGTGCGACGATAGCAATCGGATGTCTAGCCACATTGATGAGCCGTGATACAGCGAAACAGACTGTCTGTAGCTGACAATATATATCTGGATGAGCTCTCTTGAGAAAAGGGTAATTTTAAAAACATTGGCTCCTACCGCTATTAACGCATTGCTCTCCAGCCGAACTGAATTGAGCTCTCCGAGCCACTGACATATTTTGCATAGAAAACGTTAAAATATCCCCTTCCTCTCTGCTGTGCGACGATAGACTAGGGGTAGGATCTCTGACTGATACGAGATCGGTCGGGTTTCGAATCGGACATCTAGCCACATTGAAGAGCTGTGATACAGAGAAACAATCTGCCTGTGGATGACAATATATATATATATATATATATATATATATATATATATATGCATACCAATTTGTGACTGTAGGGATAATTTCAAGGAGGATATTAATCCAAAGAGAGCTCAATGTAAATTACAGAGCATTATAATAATGAATAATAAAAAAAAAAAAACAACCTTAATACATTACTCAGCTTTGGTCAGAAATTTGCCACTGGATGCCGAAATATGATACTACGGATTACATAATTAAAACTCATCACCACAATGACTCCGATTTTACCAAGGGCTATATTCAGGTCCTAATCACAGCTACACACAAAAATACGAATGACACCGCATTTCCTCGAAGATATATCAACGCTTTGAAAGAATTATCTAACAACAGAAACATACATATATCTACTTCTGATAAGGGCGGGGGAATTGTAATTATGGATAAACACATTTACCAACAGAAGATAATAAGATATGAAAAAGTAAATGAAAGCATAGCTATAAAAGAAACACAAAAGTTTACAAGCAACATTAAAAAACTACTAAAAAATGAAGACTTCTCCTGGTTAAAGCTCATTGAATACCATCCAAAAACACCCATATTATATGGATTACCAAAAACGCATAAACCGAACATACCAATGAGACCTATCATATCAGGGATAGGTAGCGCTCCACATAAAATAGCCCGCAAAATAAGCAAAATTTTAACTCCACTTCTCGGCACTATTAGTCCATCACACATAAAAAATTCAGGCGACCTCTTAAACAAGCTAAAAAACATAGACATTGAAAATAAATATATGACTAGTTTAGATATACAATCTCTTTATACAAACGTCCCCATAGATAAATGCTTAAATTTACTAAAAAAACACCTAACAAATGCAAAAATCAAATTACCTATATCTACACACAAAATTATAAAAATGTGCCAACTAATTACCAAGCTATGCTTCTTTACTTTTAATAACCATTATTACAGGCAGAAATTTGGTTTGCCAATGGGATCTCCTCTCAGCGGCGTTCTTGCGTGTCTATTTTTAGAATTTCTAGAAAGTGACTCATTCAAAAATATTTTCCCTACAAACTCTTCATATTTCAGATACATAGATGACTCATTATTAATAATTCCAAAAAATACCAATTTAACGGATCTTCTCTTCAAACTTAACAACATTGAACCTACAATAAACTTCACTTTCGAAACTGAAACCAACCACACTATTCCGTTCCTGGACATTTTGTTAATTAGAAATAATAACGAACTCAATTTTGACGTTTACAGAAAGGCTACAAACAAAAATCATCTGATCAGCTTCTACTCAAACCACCCTTCAAAAATTAAATCTGGAATTATTATAGGTTTCTATCTAAGAGCATTAAGAATCTGTAGTCCTCAATATTTATTTAAAGAAGAAACATACATAGAAAACACATTCAAAAACCTACAATACCCATATCATTTCATCCACAACGCAAGAAGAAAGGCATACAAAATATACAACCGCAACAAGACTAATAACATAATCCGCAATAGTAAATCACATGAAAACATACATAATACTACCGACCAATTCTGTCACGTCCACTATCCAGAATAACCTATCCCATCTAAATAATCTTGAAATAGTCACAAACACTTCCAAAACCATTATGGATATACTAAGATCTTCAAACAATAATAGCACTAATATTTCTGAAGCAGGCATTTATAGAATAAATTGCCAAAACTGTTCCTCTCAATATATTGGAGAAACAAGTAGAAGTTTGAAAAAACGCATTTATGAGCACAAAAGAGACCTCACAAAAAACAACTTAGCTAATGCACTAGTCATACATAGAAATAAATTCAACCATAATTTTGATTTTAAAAATGCTACACTCATAAAAAAAGAAAATAACTCACTCAGAAGGAAAATTCTGGAGAGTGCCGCCATAGTAAACTACACAAATATTAATCTACGCCCGGGTTTTTTCCCTATTTCACCTTTCTTAACAAAACAAATATACACAACAGATTCATAAAATCAAAAGAAAATGGTTGAATACATCAACACAGTTATAATGACAATATTCTCCACACGTGACAATTACTGACGTTATTTTTCAGTGAAAAATATGAAAATAGCGTTTCTCTACATTCCAGTTGCTAGGTACATTCTGTTTTTGTTTTTATTAGTTACTTTGTTCAATTAATTTCATTTTCGTATTTTGCTTTGATAAAGTCCACATTGTCCACAGTGTTGTTCCTGGCCTGCATCCCGGCCGTTCTTTGGTTATGATCCAAGTCGAGATTCCCATCCTCCCCAGTTTGTTTTGACCCCCGCCCAATTTTCATCTCGACTGGGTCAGTTTTATATTTTCCCATTCCAGCCTAATATTTTATACTTTTTCCCACTCCCTTAGCGAGAGCGTCTCTTGATTTTGTCCCTTGGCAGAATACAGCGGCCTCTCTGTTTTATGGGTTGGACGGTCCCTACTAACATCAATTATGTTTAGTTTGTATTTGTGTTTCTTTTAAGTTTATTATTGGGTTCATTTCCCTCCCCTCTCATTTTATCATTATTAGAATTGTATATATATATATCATCATTAGAATTTTCATGGTATGGGGCGCGATTTTGGTAGGTCTCCCTTGAGAGCACGTGGTATTATGGTGGTTGAAGGATTGTTTGGTGATGGACGAGTTCTTTTGGTGAATGTGTAAAATGTAATGTACGAATGGGTCGCAAATCTGATTAGCTAGGTATAAGATAGTTAGTGTTGACCAGCTTCTACCCCTCCCCTTTATTGGCCTCGTGCCACAATTTGTACTTTTTGTACCAATAAATACCAGTCCACATTGGACGAAACGCGTCAGCAATTACCAGTTTTCCTATTGTCATTTTTATTCATAAATATTGTCTCTCTACTGATTAATTCGGAGAAATTTTCATATATATATATATATATATATATATATATATATATATATATATATATATATATTGTCATCCACAGCTCATCAGTGTCGCTAGACGTCAGAGTGTTTCCGGTCTCGCGATCTTCATCAGGCAAAGAGTGGTTATTTTCCACATTTTATTAAAAGGAATTATCCTTATATTTTCTGATATTTAACCATTGTCTATTGTGTGTAGTAGTAATCCAAATTTTTCTTGGACTTGTGGAGAAAAGAGTCTTCTGCTTAAGGGGTAATAAATCAATTAGGATTGATCAGAGAAAGGGCGAAGGAAGGGGGTATTTGTTCTTTTTCTTTTGATGTCCTCTGTATCTTTTTAAAACCTATCTCCATTTTCGTGTATTGTGTGTGCGTGTGTGCGTGTGTGTCTTTGCTAGTATGTGTATACATATTCCTTCTCCATACATATATATTGTTTTATTATAAGCAATTAGTATATATATACTAGTGTAAATCTTCCATGTAAACAGAAACAGACTGTCATCACATTCTTGTCCGTGTATTGCTTAATATATTGTACTGTAATTGTCATCTTTGATAATGGCTTATGTAAGCCGAAAGCTTAGATAGGATTAAAAAAATATGGATTAATATTGTAATTTTCTTTCTTCATTTAATGATAATGTTATTAAGCTTATCAGACGATATGAAAAGAATTTACATAAAATGAATAGACAACACTTGTCTATATTATTTAATGAAACATGCATCAACTTATATATATATATATATATATATATATATATATATATATATATATATATATATATATATATATATATATATATTCACACTTCCTATGTTGTGTAGGGTTCGTGTGTGTGCTTGTGGTTAGTGTGTTGTATCTGTTTTGCCAGTATGTATATACAAGTTCGTTCTCCATAGATATTTGTGTGTGTATGTATTGGAAACTTAACCATGAACAAACGGTGTCGATTCTGTTTTTCTTTATGTTATTAAGGAACTATTGCAAACACGATCTTTGTACATATAACAAAATTAAATATTCATTTGAGAATAAGACATTTTTCAGTTGTACAATTTTTTCCTTTCGGAATATATTTTTCATCGTGTTTTTGTTGTCTACTTTTTCTGTTGCATGAGTTTATCTTTCGCTTTAACAATTACGATTTGCAACCGTCCAGTATAAAACTATATCGGACCTTTTCTTCATTATGGACACCCAGATAAGATAAACTATTTACATGCCATGAAAAAAACAATTTCATTGAGAAAATATATTTTCTACTTTACGTATACAAATTTCTTGTCTGACGACAGGACTGATTGCTAGATTGTTGGACTGCGATAACATATTAGTCATCAAGTACTTCAGTGATTCTTTGTGGCTTTCTTTCAGGGTGGTGGTGACAAATGCGGCAACTGCCAGAAGGCTGTGTACCCCCAAGAGAAAATAGAAGCGGGTGGAATTAAATTCCACAAACTTTGCTTTAAGTGCTCTGAGTGCAAGATGTCTCTGAAGTAAGTAACACATTTTCCTAGAAATCAGAAAGTTATATATATATATATATATATATATATATATATATATATATATATATATATATATATATATATATTCTAGTATATCTATCTCACGCACGGTGAATACTAGACCTGGCTTCTTTAATATTTCCCCTTTTCTAGCAAGATTAATGCTCGACAAACGTACATATAAGTTTTAGATTAAAATAAAATTCTTTTCATTTTTAATTCAAAATACTATATTTTAGGAATACGTTTTCACTCCATCGCCCACGTGACGCCGACGTAATCATATTGAAACAGAAAGCTGATCCTGAAAAAAAAATTTCAGTTGTCTGTTTTGATTAGTCTTACTCTTATTTCCATCGTCTTTTCATGTTGAATTAAATATAGTCTAATGTTAATTATGTTTTATGAATATGTCCTGAAGATGGTCTACTAGACCGAAACGTCTGACGTTGACATTATATTAACATTAAAACAGCATAATTGCATATTAGGATTTTTGTTTGATTTTCCTTATATTTTTCTTCATATATATATATATATATATATATATATATATATATATATATATGAGTAACATCAACTATGAACACGGTCACAATGTGTTGACAGTGTTTGGAAAATAAAAAAAAACATTCCCTTAACTGTAAAAATCTACACATCCAGTTAGAATTAAAAAATAAAAATATCTTTGATAATGGCTAAAAGAATAGCCAAGTCCACTGAAAGATTTATGGAGCAAGCGAAACAAAATATAAGAGACTGTACAAAATATAACTATGCCGGATCGGTTGAGACCCGTATTAAACACG
This sequence comes from Acanthosepion lycidas, assembly GCA_963932145.1. Classification (NCBI taxonomy): domain Eukaryota; kingdom Metazoa; phylum Mollusca; class Cephalopoda; order Sepiida; family Sepiidae; genus Acanthosepion; species Acanthosepion lycidas. The sequence goes on along the minus strand of OZ010615.1, from coordinate 45,192,697 downwards.
TCCCATTGATTCGATCGAAGTACAGACTGTACAAATCGCTGGTAGTCTCACTTCTATACGGATGTGAAACGTAGACACTATTGACAGAAACAGAGGGAAGGCTCCAAGCGTTTGAGGACAAATGCACGAGGACAAATCTCCTTGGCATCTTATGTTGGGAACATAAAATCAATGAGTTTGTGCGGAAAAGGGTTGAAAGTTTTGCGGGCCACTGTCAACCTTTTCTTGCCACTGGTCAAATGGGGGAAAATGTCGTGGTTTGTACACATTACAAGATAGCTTGTGCAAGACCATCATACAAGGTACCGTTGAAGGCGGGCGTAATGGAGGGCGCCAACGTAAAAAAAAGGTTGCACAATGTCAAACGATGGACAAGTATGACTATACCAGAATTGCTGCTGGGTGCCGTTGATAGACTGTTGTGGGGGAGATTTAGTGTGGCATTCGGACCCCCGCCTACGATTACAAAAGTCAGGGAGATGATGATGATGATGAAGATGATGATTTCCATTTAGATGTGTTAAACTGCTTAGGACATACCACCATTTGTATCAGATCACCTCATTTCAAGGTGAGTAGAAGTAAAGGAACAGATAGCCTTAAGTTAAATAACATTCATTATTTGCTTGAATAACCCTTGCTTAAAATAACTGCATCAAGCCTGCGCCATAATGACATCACCAAACTGTTGAATTCTTCGTTTGTGATGTTTTTCCAGTCATTTGACGCGGCCTCTTTTAGTTCTTGTTTGTTTCGAGGGACGTCTTCCTTCAGGATCCTCTTCAGGAGATGAAATACATGGTATATTACGTTAAGGTCCATTAACTATTATAGGTCTTTCTAATATTGATGAGAGAGTGTTTTCTTCCAAATCGTTTTGTTTAAAAGCATTATTGTTTATTTTCAGTGTATCTTGATTATGCCATTATCATCTTTTTTGAAAGACTACACTGAATAGAAAATCGTGGAGAAGGCAAGAGAAAACAATTTCGCTGTGCTTCCCAAGAGACCGCGGAAATTTATAGATAATAAAGAAAATGGAATTCGTGGAGAGCCATGATCTCTAATATTCTGAAATGACATTTAATTAAAAGGATGGATTAAATAACAGGGTAGACTGGGCTCTCTAGCCTTGACTAGCATCTAGTCTAGGAGAAAGACTGCCTTGATTTGTAGCAAATTTAGGAGAAAGACTACCTTGAATTTCCCAAGAAATAATTATCACAGATAATAAAGAAAACTAGAGAGCCATAATCCCCTACGTTACATAGTGTTTAAAAAAATGGTTGTAATAATGTTGATGCAGATTATAATTTCATTGTTTTTAATAATTTTTTGAATTTCATTTTTCTTTCTTTGTAGTCTCAACAACTATGCTCAGGCTGATGGCGTCTTATATTGCAAGAAAGATTACCAAGACATAGTGGTGGCTAAAAACACGCAGACCCCAGTCCTCTAAACGTTCAGATAACATTATTAACAAGATGGCGGCCGCTTCCTATTTGGAGAGTGATAAAAGAAAACAAAATATTGAAACAACCATGCGATATCAGGAGAAAAATGCCAAGAAAACAAAGCAGAAAATTTAGCGTCTAAGTATATATGTATATGTATATATATATATATATATATATATATATATATATATATATATATATATATATGTAAATGAAATGACAATAGGAAAACTGTAATAGTTACCGACGCGTTTCGTCCAATGTAGACTTTCTCAAAGCAAAAAACGAAATGTTCGTTTTTGTTATTAGTCAATTTTTTTTAAATAAATTCATTTCGTTTTTTGCCTTGAGAAAGTCCACATTGGACGAAACGCGTCGGTAACTATTACAGTTTTCCTGTTGTCATTTATATTTATAAATATTGTCTTTTTCTACAGGTTAACTCTGAGAAATTTTTCATATATATATATATATATATATATATATATGGGGAAAATGTATGACAAAGTGGAAAAAAGTTTTCGGGCGACGCGTTTCGGCCTTTCGGACTTCGTAGGACTAAATTTAGTCCGATGAAGTCTTAAAAAAAATGGGTCACACGAAAACATTTTCCATTTTGTCATGAATTTTTTTTCCCCAATATTGTTCTTGATATATAAAAAATTATATATCGTCATCCTCCCTCACACACACACACACACATATATATATATATATATATATATATATATATATATATATAATTCCACCGACAAGGTCTGTCGAGTCAACTTTATCTTTCCAATTTCCAAAAAAGTTGTCGTACATCGGGATTGAAGTTATGAATAAACTGTTCAAAGTTCGTATTTATTTTTCTGTTATATTCGAGTACTATTTATACTATCACAGTCATAGTCAAGAACGGTTTCTTTTTTTTTTCTTATTTTCAATATGGTAAGTCAGATTTTATATAGAAACAATTATAGAAAAGAAGTATAGAAAATTATAGGAAACAATTATAGAAAATTATAGAAAAAATAATTATAGGAAAGAATTATAGAAAAATTATAGGAAAACAATTACTGGAAGGAATTATCGAAAAATTATAGGAAAACAATTATAGGGAAGAATTATCGAAAAATTATAGGAAAACAATTATAGGAACTAATTATAGAATCCCCTATTAAGAAAACAATTACGAGAAAGAATTACAGGAAAATTATAGGAAAACAATTATAGGAAAGAATTATCGAAAAAATTATAGAAAAAGAAAAACAATTATAGACAGAATTTAGGAGAAGTTACAAAACCAAATTTCACTAAAAATCTTTTACTTTTTCAAACAATATTCACACTTTCCTGGGTATGACGATAAACTACATCCGCGTCATGGGTAAGACGATAAACTACGTCCAGCAGCAAGGCCTTTGATCGGGAGAATGGAACCGTCTCTTAATTGCTGGTATTCTCATGTCCACCCTGACACAGGCGGGTAGAACCTGTTAGGGTCCCAGCTATGGTAAATAGTTAACCCCCCAAACTAATATACCAGAAATACTTTGTAAAAATTATTACCAGCAATACATAAAAAAATGAATATTACCAGTAATAAAAATTTTCTCAGCATTAAATAATCCATTGAGGTTGATATGCCGTAAAACAAAACAAAACAAAGCAACAAATAAACAAAACAAATAAGAATTACTAGAGTTTTAAATATTTTAGATAATTTTTTTTTTAAATTGTACAATTTTACTTTTTTTAATGATCTTGTCTTACTGTATTTTGTCTAACTTGTACAAATGTCGAGCAATTTTTTACCTCTTATTAGGTTGCTGCAAAAATAATGACGTAATAATGTCGTTTTTTGACGTATTTTTAACGTGAAAAAACGACATTATTACGTCATTATTTTTGCACCAACCTAATATATGCCCGTGTTCAATGAAGTGTAAAATTCAGTAAACAGACAAAATTATGAAAAAGTAAAAAAGCTACATAAAAAAAAATCTATAGGCATATAAAAAAAATACGTCAAAATCTAAATAAATCCCATCCAAGGTCCCTCTTCAAATTTAAAAGACCCACTCCAACTAGTGGTACCCAATTTCTCCAAATAGTTTCAAATTAGTCACAAAGGAGCTCATTAAATCTGAAAATAATCAAATCTTCTTTATTCTTATTTCTTTATTTTTTTGAAGTTTTATCAGGGGCCCCAAGACTAGAGGGTCCTTGACTGGGAGTTCCTCTAGTTTTGGGGTCCTTGGACAGAAGCCCATACTAACTCATATATAAATCCAGCACTGCCACCGAAGGTGTGTAGTCCTATGCTATAGCTTAGACACGTATAGACAATGCTGGATTTACAGTACCGATGGGCATTTATTTAACTCATACTTAAATCCAGAAATGTTTGTACGTATTTTTTTTCCTATGGAAATTAAAAAGATAGAATAAAAAGTTGAATAGGTATTACCTTGTCAGCGGAGTTGAATAAAACTTGTCTGGATGAATTCTTGCTAAATAAATAAACACACACACACACGCACGCACACGCCTATACATATATATATATATAGCGGGGAAATTGTATGACTAATTGGAAAAAGTGTATTTGTGACGCGTTTCATCTTTCAGGATTTCATCGGACTAAATTTAGTATTTTGGTACCACTACATATGCCCTCGAACGTGGGGTACTAGGGATTTTAGAATTTTTTTTACAATTATATATATATATATATATATATATATATATATATATGGTATCTCATTTAGAGTTTTTTTCTTTTCTCTAAATGAATTCGGCTATATATATATATATATATATATATATATATATATATATATATATATATATATGAAAATAAGAAATTCTAAAAAAAATTCCCAGCATTCCACGTTCGTACTAATGTAGTCCTACCAACGTAACAAATTTAGTCCGATGGAGCCGTGAAGGACGAAATGCGTCACAAGTAAACTTTTTTTTTTCACTTTGTTCATACAATTTGCCCAATATTGTTTTTGATATATAAAAATATATATCTTTATCTCATATATAAAAACCAACCTGACCTAAATTCATAAATTCTCTGATTGATAACTCAGCCTGGAAATCATGTTATCAAAATTGAGGGCTCTCCCTACCAAATAAAAACAGGTGATTAGTTTTTTTGTTTTTTGTTTTTTTTTAGTTTATTGATGAGTTCGTTTTTTTTTAATTTTCACTTTTTATTCTGAATGTTCTAATTTAAATTTGGCTTTGATTATTAATTTTTTTTTAAAAAGCGTTGGATGGGTAGAATTTCGTTCACCGTTTTTGTAAGTCTTCATTTCACAAATTTTCATTTAACATTAAACATTAAAGCAAAAAAAAAAACAAAAAACAAAACAACACAAAATAAAACATAAAACTTTTCTTTTGTTGGGTTAATCCAGGGTTACATAAAAAAAAAAAAAAAAAAAAATGATGGCTATATTGAAAAATCTTTCCACCTGCCAACTCGGGTTATTTATGTCGGTAACAACACTGTCGCCTGAAAAAGAAAAAAATAAACTTGCTTTTGGAATAATGTAAACTTTATAGGTACCTCCACTTTTTCGGCATAAATTATCGATACCTAAGTTTAAAATGCATTTTTTAAAATGAAAAAATATGCTTGAATATTTCATTTTAGTTTTACTTGAAAGTTGAATCATTAAATTTATTATTTCCATTAAGTAAACAATTCTGGTATATTTCAGATAGAAACTATATACATTGGAATGTCAAATTTAATTTTAAATTTTTAAATTTTCAAAAAACCCGCCATTTTCTTAATTTTAAGAAATTTGTAAACAAACACAAATTTATCGATTTTAAAAATATTTAAAAAAATTTCTGACACGTCATTTTAGTAAAATTAGAAAATTTAATGTTAAATTAATCTGATTTAAAAAAAATATTACTTAATTATAGCATAAAAAAGAAATATACAACGAATTATTAACGATTGGTACCGTAATTTTGATCCGATACTTGATCCACGTGTTGATTGACAAGTGATGACAGCTACGACGGATGACCATAAATGAAAATTACTAGAAATCTGAGTGAACCCTTTTATTTTTAGTTTTACTGTTATGTCTATTTATTAGAATAAAGGGACAAAACTCTTTTTATAATAATGGCAATTTCAGTCTACCGTACATGGAAATAAGGAATGTATTAAGTAGAAAAATACAACATAAAAAATTATTTGAAAAAAAAGTGGAATCACTAAATTTATTAATCTTGGCAATTTTGAACTCGTAAATTTTGTTTCTACTTAATTACTAATTATCAAAAGGAAATAAGCTAATACAGAGTTTTGCACGATTTTTAAACTATTATAAATTATTATAATCAAAATGTAAAACAAATAAAAAATTCTTGTAAAATTTAATTATTCATCAGAAAAAATTTATTTCTTCAGGCAATAATGACCTTAATATTACTTATTTACAAAAGCAATTAAAAGCTTTTCTAATTAAGTAATATCATTGTAAACAATTTTGGTCAAGTTCGCTTTCATTGAAACTTGCAATTAACTTAATAAAAAAATAAATACAGTCGTTAAATATGTTTGCCTTGTCGATTGACTTCAGTATTAAAGAAAAGAAAAATAAATAAAGCGATTTTCATGAGTTCATTTCTTATTGTGTTATTATTACTGTGCATTTGAGAAACAAATGCCTTTCAAACAAAAATGTCTCTTGTTTTCCACATGCCCTTGCATTTCGAATCAGAAAGAGTTGAAATTTCTGGGAAAATTTCTGCGCGTGTGCTGGAACGGGATTGTTCATCGGAGAGCCGAGTTTCAATTCCAGTTACGCGAAAATACTCCTGAGAAAGGTATATAAATCCGCCACTTCCCGCCCGAGCTATGGGTTAATTAGTAAGACTATGAATTAATTAGCAACGCTTATCTAAAAAAAAAAAAAAAAAAATACAATCTACAAATATTTTCTGGCTTTAAATAACCTGTAAAGGGTTGATAAGCCGTAGAAAACGAACCAATCACTCAGACAATGAAAAGAAAAGACTTAGTTGTATAGGAAGTGCCGTGGTCACAAAGTGAGGGATCGGTATATATATATATATATATATTGATTACAATATAGAGTTGATCCCTTATTTTATATCCACATAACATCTTGTTTGTTTCTCAAAGTCTTCTCCTCCCAGCTATGGGTTAATTAGTAAGACTTGTATCATTAAAACATTATTATCAAAAAAATTCTTACAATCTAAAAATATTTTCTGGCTTTAAATAACCTGTAAAAGGTTGATAAGCCGTAGAAAACGAACTAATCAATCAGCAACGTCTTAATTGTATAGAAAAAACCGTGGTCACAAAGTGAGGGATCAGTACATATATATATATATATATATATTGATTGATTGTAATAGAGAATTGATCCCCCACTTTATATCCAAATTATTTCTTCTTTGTTTATCAAAATTTCTCCCTCCAGCTATGGGTTAATTAGTAAGACTTGTATCACTAAATCATTATTATCTAAAAAAAAAAATTTCTTAAACTTTAAAAATATTTTCTGGTTTTAAATAACCTGCAAAGAGTTGATAAGCCGTAAAAAACGAACCAATTAATCAAATACTAATTAGCTACACAGGCATGACTTTTAGATTTATTTACATTCTGTGGAATATAAATCTATAGAAACTACTGTGGCCACAAAATGAGGGATCAGTTTATACATTGATTGTAATACAAAATTGACCCTCTACTTTATATCAACATTATAATTTCTTGTTTCTTTATCAAATTCCGATTAGGTATGAATCCGTCTCTTCTTCTCTTGCTATGGGTTAATTAGCAAAACTTGTATCACTAAACTATTATTATCTAAAAAAAAAAAAGAAAATTTTGGAATCTAAAAATATTTTCTGATTTTAAGTAACTTGCAAAAGGTTGACAAACCGTAAAAAAACGAATCATTCAATAAAAAAACATATTGGGCGCGGTTACTATCGGTCACCAGTTTGTAGCGAGGGGTGATACTTTGCAAAGAATGCGGTCATTTCAGAATTGTGAAGAGGAGGTTTAAAAAAAATCGAATTCAAAACCTTCAAAAGAAATACATTTTTCAGCATATGGCGGAATTAATATATATATATATATATATATATATATATATATATATATATATATATATATAAGTAACAAAAATCTTGGTAATCCGTATGGATAATCCCAAGGAGGATGAAATCCGGAGAGTTCAATGCTAAGTCAGAGCGAATAATTTAAAGAAAAAACAGACCACTTTAAGGTTCCATTAGTTATAATTTATTTCACCAGAGATTTTATTTTTCTCTGGATCTTCAGACTTCACTTTCAAGGATGAAAAATGAATTTTAAAAAAATTACACTTTTGAAGGACAGTATTAAACTTATATAAGGTGACATAGAGTGTGGTGAGGAATAGTGCGAGAGACATGGTATATATATGTACACGCCCTTTTTATTTTTATTTCATTTTATTTAATATTTAATATTTTATTACTATATATTCCATTTTTCCTCCATTTTTTTCTCATCAATGATGTTCTAACCACAGTCCCTTTTTCTAAACCTGACAACTCGGTCGGACAATTTTGGGGGCTACATTCTGGCTCCATGCAAGACATCTTTTCCCCTCCCCAACCTATATCACTCTTCATCTATGTTTACAATCTTAGGCCCCATGCCCCCACCAATAATAATAGACCTGCCTGACGCTTTTACATCGATCAAAATATTAAATTTTAAGTTTATTTACATAATAAGTTTCGCACAGCGAGGTATCAGACAGTGATCGGGTTTTTGGTAATAATATGATTTCCACCAGAAAATACACCGTCTACAAAAACATCTATCGGTGAGTAATTACCATTTTTCTGTTTATTTCTCGCTCTGTTGATGAAGAACACAGACGTGTCGGAAAATTCCGAACTTAAAACTTTTCTTTCCGTGCTTCATTTTTGTCATATGGTAAATAACTGACATTTAATAAATGTTTATCGTAATAACTATATTGCTACTCTTAGTTTCTCCTTGTTCTTTAACCAACCTATATATATATATATATATATATATATATATATATATATATATATATATATATATATATATATATAACAGCAGCATGACAAGAGGAAATAAAGTAGCTTTACGTTTATACAGAGAGCTTAAAAAAGGAGAGGAAGAAAAACGTTTAGGTTGTTAACTGTATTGTGTGTCATGTCTACGTCGTTTGTTTGAAATTAACTATTCTGGTTGCCGGTCGACTAAATCTTTCTCAAGAGGAGACCTACCGCATCCTGTTTCTGTGTAAGCAAAAGAGGAATAGGAATACCTTTCCTTTTATAGTCTTGAATAGAACGCCACATAGTGGGCGTCGTGGTAGAAAAGTTGTTGTGACCCCAATTAGCTCTTAGAGAATTTGACGCACAAAGGATATATTGAAGGTAAGGGCGAGAGAGGGAAACATCGACTAATCTTGCTAATAAGCTTGTGTAAGTGGTTAGTAAAACAGGGATTGAGAAAGATACTAAGAGGACAAACATGTATAGAGTTACAAAGGATGGGAAAGTGTGGAGAGTCATGATCGTCAAGATAGATGAAAAAAATTATACAATTAATTACCAAAAGTTAAACAAAGCATTAAGAAATGGGAAAAATTCGTTAAAAATGTAGAAATAGTTAAAGTATTTGAAGCATAGGAAGTTGTGGAGAGCCATGATCGTCCATGTCCTGAAGGGACATGGCAGATAAAAGAAAATGTTAGATGAAACGAACGAAGCAATTAATTACCAAAAACTAAAAAAAGTATTAAGAAACGGGAAAATTATGTTAGTAACGTAGAAATTGTTAAAATCTATGAAGGATAGGAAGTTGTGAAGAGACATGATCATCCATGTCCAGAAGAGACACGGCACATGAAAGAAGATAGATAAAACAAACGATACAATTAATTACCAAAATCTAAACAATGTATTAAGAAACAGGAAATTTCCGTTACAAACATCGTTAAAATCTATAAAAGATAGGAAGTTGTGGAGAGCCATGATCGTCCACGTCCCGAAGCAAAAAGAAGATGCCAAGAAAATCAAAGAAAATGTATGCTGAACTGCTCTGTAATATGATTCTTCCTATATGGCAGTGAATGCTAGACAATTTCCTCACAAAGGAAGAGGAGACATGAGAAAGCGTCCCGTGGGTGAAACCCGTAAGAAACAAGTTGTTAGGAAAATGACACTTTTAAAGGACACTAATTCCCGTTTTTTTCTTACCGACTTTATTATTAAAAAGAAAAGCACAATTACATTTTCATTTAATTTTTTGAGAAGTCAACGAACACGCGTTGCCACTTTTGTAATGGCAACGGATATCCGTTGTCACTTTCGTAAAGCTCGTTGTAGTAGAGACATTGTAATCGCAGAGACAACTGTAGTAACACTGTCGAACAATACTAGGATCAGACGCCTTCCAATAACACGCAACTAATAGTACTTGGTCGATATTACTCGCTCGAAAAGTAACCACCGAATAGTGACCCGAATAGAGAAAAGAATCATGATACGTAAATAGTAATAGAGGATAGAGTAAAAACAGTGAGACGTATAGTAATAGAGGATAGGGTAGAAATAGTGATTCGTATAGTAATAGAGGATACGGTAGAAATAGTGATCAGTATAGTAATAGAGTATAGGGTAGAAATACTGATTCGTATAGTAATAGAGGATAGGTCAGAAATAGTGATTCGTATAGTAATAGAGGAGAGAGTAAAAACAGTGATACGTATAGTAATATAGGATAGGGTAGAAATAGTGATGTGTAGAGTAATAGAGGATAGGGTAGAAATAGTGATCAGTATAGTAATAGAGGATAGGGTAGAAACAGGGATCAGTATAGTAATAGAGGATAGGGGAGAAATAGTGATTCGTATAGTAATAGAGGATCGGATACAAACAATGATTCGTATAGTAACAGAGGATAGGGTAGAAATAGTGATCAGTATACTAATAGAGGATAGGGTAGAAATAGTGATCAGTATAGCAATAGAGGAAAGGTTAGAAATAGTGATCAGTATAGTAATAGAGGATAGGGTAGAAATAGTAATTCGTATAGTAATAGAGGAGAGAGTAAAAACTGTGATACGTATAGTAATAGAGGATAGGGTATAAATAGTGATCAGTATAGTAATAGAGGAGAGAGTAAAAACAGTGATACGTATAGTAATAGAGGATAGGGTATAAATATCGATCAGTATAGTAATAGAGGATAGGGTAGAAATAGTGATTCGTATAGTAATAGAGGAGAGAGTAAAAACAGTGATAGGTATATTAATAGAGGATAGGGTAGAAATAGTGATCAGTATAGTAATAGAGGATAGGGTAGAAATAGTGATCAGTATAGTAATAGAGGAGAGAGTAAAAACAGTGATACGTATAGTAATAGAGCATAGGACAGAAATAGTGATCAGTATAGTAATAGAGGATAGGTAGAAATACTGATTCGCATAGTAATAGAGGATAGCGTAGAAATAGTGATGAGTATAGTAATAGAGGAAAGGGTAGAAACAGTGATCAGTATTTCAATAAAGGAAACGTTAGAAATAGTGATCAGTATAGCAATAGAGGATAGGGTAGAAATGGTAATTCGTATAGTAATAGAGGAGAGAGTAAAAACAGTGATACGTATAGTAATGGAGGATAGGGTATAAATAGTGATCAGTATAGTAATAGAGGAGAGGGTAGAAATAGTGATTCGTATAGTAATAGAGGATAGGGTAGAAATAGTGATCAGTATAGTAATAGAGGATAGGGTAGAAATGGTAATTCGTATAGTAATAGAGGAGAGAGTAAAAACAGTGATACGTATAGTAATAGAGGATAGGGTAGAAACAGTGATACGTATAGTAATAGAGGATAGGGCAGAAATAGTGATTCGTATAGTAATAGAGGATAGGGTAGAAACAGTGATCAGTATAATAATAGAGGATAGAGTAAAAACAGTGATACGTATAGTAATAGAGCATAGGGCAGAAATAGTGATTCATATAGTAATAGAGGATACGATAGAAATAGTGGTCAGTATAGTAATAGAGGATACAGTAAAAACAGTGATCAGTATAGTAATAGAGGATAGATTAGAAATAGTGATCCTTACAGTAATAAATGATGCAGTAGAAATCGTGATCAGTATGACGCTAAGCTAATTCCCATGTACATAATTCCTTTACGATCACTTGGTCTACTTATTAGAAATGGAATCACCTATATTTGCTCACTGGTGATCTGTGTTCAAACTTCAGTTTCGGAAGCGACACTTTATTCGTAAATGACAATTCTATATTCACCGTTATTTGCTATGACGTTTTGCCAATTACCAGGCAGCTCTTTGATGTCTTTTCAGTAAAATTCTTCAGGTTTACGCAAGGACAAATTCTTGGGTTTGCTTTTCGTTAGAGAAGCCCCACCCCCGACTATGAATATGGCATGTGATGTAGACTAGACTTGCCAAGTTCCAGTTTTTTTTACTGTATTATCTTTATTGTATGCGGCCTTGCTTTTCATGGAGAACAACAACATTGTTTCCCTAATCCGCTGTGTATGCTACCATTGCCGAGCAATATCTCGGTTATGTTAGCGTCAGTGCCGGATTTACATATGGGCTACAGATCAGGGGCCCCAAAACTATAGGATCGTCCAAGAGTGGTTTTCTAGTCTTGGATCTCTGATAAAACTAAAAAAATTAAAGATATAAGAACAGAGGAGATTTGTTTATTTTCAGATTTAATGGGGTTCCTTTGAACTAATTTGAAACAATTTAGAGTATTTGGGGTCCTCTAGTTGGAGTGGGTCTTTTATTAGGTTGGTGCAAAAATAATATCGTTTTTTGACGTAGTTTTTAACGTCAAAAAACGATATTATTTTTGCACCAACCTAATAAATGCAATGCGGCTCATACTAGCCAAATGTAAATCCAGCACTGCCCATAACAAACCCCTGCTGCTTCGGCCCTGGGACATAATTTAACCCCTATAACATTTATTTAAAAATATGAAAAATATTTTTCCTAATGTAGATTTGCAAGATAAGTTCACAACGTATGACAACAGAATGAGTGCAATATGGAGCCTGAGTCGGCGTTGAAGGCGTTGCCAGCCATTTATAGGCATACGTACTCTACCCGCAGTACGTTGTTCAGATTTCAGCTCATTTTAGGCGAATTTTGGCGGAGGAAATAATGACTTCTTTGGTTATCAACCGTTAGAAGTTACCAAGTCATTTAAAATTTGTAAATACCTCCAGGTGCGTATCAACATTTCACCATCGGGACGTTTAAAATGAGATGAATTTTGAAAGAAAGAAAAGCAAGAATTATTCACTCGAGACGGTGATAGTAATAACATTGAAATATGTTGTCTCCAGGAAACCAAAATCGACAACATTAAAAGAACTATCAATAAAAGTCTATAATTTCCCGTAAAACCTTTGAAGAGGTCGGAAGATCTGCAGTCTGTACCGCTCTAGTAGGTACCTGGTACTTCATGCTATCAGCTACCTTTTAAAAGAGCCAGATCAGGCCGAAAATGGAGTATTGTTGTCATATTTGGGCGGGAGCTTCCCAGTTCTTATTTTTCAGTCTTGATAGCGTTTAAAAGCTTTTCCGAGTTTTTGTCAGTGACAAATTATTTTTCCTCCATCCTACCTCTGCTACACAAGTAAGATACCTCTCACTTCTCTATGGCTTCTTCTAATGAAAGTACTATGTTTAACTACATTCCTTGGTTCTGCCAGGTTTAACACTTACGGCTAGGACCCGCCATTTTACTTACATTGTAACAAACCAACCACATTAACTCCGTATTCTATCGGCGAGACGTAAATGTCACTCGACCAGCTTCTTCTAACGAACCACTACTCTGTGGAACCGGCTCACAAGAGGATGTTTCCCTGATCACTACAATCTTAACCTGTTCAAGTCTAGGGTTAACCGTTATCATATCAAAGTAGATCAATATTCTTTACTTGTAAACGTGTAAAAACGCGACACAATTCCAGTCGTGTTTCGATGCGAATCAATGCATCTCATCAGGTGTTGATTCACAGCGAGACGCGAATGCAATTGTATTGCGTTTTTACATGTTTTTGATATATATATATATATATATATATATATATATATATATATATATATAGCAAAGTAAACCTAAAGAGCCAGACAAACCTACCTAGGTTTCACCTGTGGGGATCGTCAGGGCTGACTGGCTGCCCTGACGCACCGCGTAGGTCAAACCTAGGTAGGTTTTTCTTGTTCTTTAGGTTTACTTTGCTTTATTTGCTCTACTTAGCCTATTGAGCACTTTGTTTAGTTATTTTACTTACATGTATCGGAGTGTTTTTCTTTGGACTCTGAATTCTGATTCTAGACGATTATTTTCGCCGGAAATATATGTTCTTAGTTCTTTCTTTTTTTACGCTTTTTTCCCTTTGGCTTTTGGTTTGTTGATTTATAAGCTAAAACACCTAAGGTTTTGCTGGATGAGTACTACTGATATATATATATATATATATATATATATATATATATATACTAATAATATTAGTGATCAATACACACACACACATATATACATAAATTCACGAGAGGATAGAATCCAGGTAAAATTCAATGTCCAGAACAGTGTAAGAATATAATATAAAAGACTCAAACACTAATATTCCATGGTTATAATTGATTACATTGCAATCGTAATCACGATCCAATTCATCAGACCTCTGATGAATTGGATGTAAGAAATTATAACCATGGAATATTAGTATTTGAGGCTTTTATATATAATATATATATATATATAATATTAGTGATCAGTATGGATATTTCCAAAAAAGGGAAAGCTCTTTGTCAGAGGTAGAGCAATAATTATTATAAAAGGCACAAACACTTCAAATTTCATGAGGTGATATTTATTTCGTTAGGGTCTTAAAAAAAGGCCCCAATTCATCAGACCTTCAAATCCAAAATGAAACAAGATATTTTGTTTCCTTTTGGATTTGAACGTCTGATGAAATTTTAAATGTTCGTGCCTTTTATAATAATAATAATAATAATAATAATAATATGTATATATATATATATTATGTTGGTCACACCACAAACTTGCTTTCACGACGCTTGACACTACATTTGAATGATAACTCTAACATTTTTAGGCATTTAAAACAACATGCCTGGGCGCGTACACAATTCCGGAAAATCCTTGTTGAAAACACAACTATACTTAAACATGAAAACAATAAGCAAAAACTAAAAATTCTTGAAGCTATATACATAAAACAGTTGAAATCTAACCTGAAGAAAATAAACTATGAAATCCCCACAAATATTCTTAAATGCCTATAATTGATAACAGAAGCCATTGGTTTGTACCAATGGCTTCCCATACTTAATACGTCTCGTTTTCACTCTCGCGTAGTCATGTGTGACGTTATGAGCTGCGATTTTCGCTCCCAGCGTCTCGTATGCACGAGTTTGTCATCGCTTAGAAATCTTCCATATAAACAAAAACAGACTATTATTATTGTTTTGTCCGTGTATTATTAAATATATTGTAATGTAATTGCAATCTTTGATAATGGCTTATGTAAGCCGAAAGCTTAGATAGGATTTAAAAAAACATGTATTAATATGGTGATTTTCTTTCGTTTTTAAATGGTAATGTTATTAAACTTATCAGACGATATGAAAAGAATTTACATAAAATAAACAGACAAAACTTGTCTATATTATTTAATGAAACATGCATCAATATATATATATATATATATATATATATATATATATATATATAATGCAATTCTATTTAGACTCGATGGATGAAAAAATAAACCTGGATAGCACAATTTTCAAATAAATTGGTATCCGAAGAATAATGGAAAAAAAAAGAAAGCACCAGAAACCTCCGAAGAAGGCGAAAGAAATCGTTCAGTACCTTAAATTTGTGGTACAAAAAAAAAGAAACCCCGGCGAGTAAAATATTAAAATGAAGTGCTCAATACGCTAAGTAGAGCAAAAGTAAAAGAAAAAAATTCTAATGAGCTCTCTCCCTATATATATATTAGGTTGGTGCAAAAATAATGACGTAATAATGCCGTGTTTTCACGTTAAAAAATACGTCAAAAACGACATTATTACGTCATTATTTTTGCACCAACCTAATATATATAATGAGCGATATATATATATATTAGGTTGGTGCAAAAATAATGACGTAATAATGTCGTTTTTTCACGTTAAAAAATACGTCAAAAAACGACATTATTACGTCATTATTTTTGCACCAACCTAATATATATGAGAACGGAATTAAAGGCTCGCATGAGGTCAGGACCAATGACATTGCAGATGCTTCTTTTGGATTTTATCGAGAATTTTCTACTGATAAACGTTGGATACCTAACTGTGTTTCGTTGTGTTACCCGACTGTAGATCCTAACACTGGGCCGAAACTGAGGCGGGTGAATATAAGCATTCATGCCTCTTTGTCTACGCGCTTAAAATGGGTTATGGAACGTGAGAAGTGACGTAAATAAACAACTTTATTTATACCTCCATTGGAAAGACTCTTTCTGGCAACAGGTTGATTCTGCTGGCGATTCCCCCACCCCGGCTACCAAACCCGAAATCTGCTTTAAACATTTCTGCGCTGACGTCTGTCCGTTCGTCGTTTCTTTCCATCTTGAAATGCAAGTCTGCAGGGTATTTGCTCATTCAGTAAAGACACAAATTAACACGAAGGTTTGTCTATGTTTCTGAGATGAGTTAGTATAACTGTTTTTTCAAGCATTTCACTCCAAACAAGGCGAGAGTGCCACTGGTAGGTAAGGAGTTACAGAAAGTTAAAGTAAGGGCATAGACTTGGTAAAGAGGTGATTGGGGAAAGAATAAAAAGGAGGAGGATGAAAAGAACGGCGATCGAGGCAAAAGATGTCGATTGACATTATATTTAAATTTTTGAAGATTATATTTACCAGGGAAACAAGTAAGAAGAAAGAAGTTCCAGCGTCGGGATGTGCGAGAAAAGAAACTGTTGGAGTAGAAGAGGCGGTTACATTTAACTGTTTCGACAGTAAAAGGCTGGGACCGAGATGCCAACCTAGTCGCTCGCTTAAATTCATGCCGTTGTGGCACCAGCGAAAATAGCGCGTCAGAGAAGATACCCTAGAAAAGACAGAGGGAAGCCACATAACGTCGGTGAGAAAGTGACTGGAGTCGAGACCTCAAGTCAGGAACTTATTGTGCCTAATTTATAAACCAAACGTTTTGTTATAGACAAGCGTATGGTTGCAAGAAAGAAATACGACAACAGCAGAAATAGGTTTACGTGGTTTATTTCAACAGGAACGTGAGGGTTTGGGGCAGCTACCTTGTGGTATAGTTCATAAGCCGGCTTCGGATCTAGGTCGATCTCTCATAGTAGTTCACACATGTTGACGATGGTTGATGTTCTCCTGCTGACCGCTCGGCCTGACTGTGATAGGCCTATTTCCTGGCCACCTGTGACGATATTCAGTCACTCCCCCACGAGGGTGTCATGTGGCACAAGGCCTTTTTAACGTGGGCTTTCCGAGCCCGTGGGCTCGGCCAAAAATATGCCCATTGAACCCGTATGGAACGGATTCAGGGCCGGTCTACCTCCCCGAAGGAGACTCCACCCTTCGGCGTAGCCTCCTTCGGGTTCCTCCCGTCCGTAGGAAGAGAGTACAACCGAACAGTCGGTAGTGAAATACAGACTGACTGGCCACCTGTGACTAACTGTTGAACTTCCGTGTGACCCCTTTTATAGCGTTTCTTTATGGCTTAACAGGCTCGAAAAACGAAGCGAGTATAATTAGGAGGGATGCATTTTTATTGGGCGAAAAATAGAACACTTTAAATATTATTTTATTTTTCAACCGGAACTCGTGTGTCGGGAACATTTGTAAACGAAGATAATGGTCATTTTGTGACGGGGCTTTGTCCCGTTCACACCCGGCTCTCGCTCATGAGTATTTGCCTGAAAATCAGCCGGGATATGTCTTATTTTATTTTATAACAGTTTTTCGGGGATATGTATGTATTCTTAGGAGCCTAATGAAAATAGGGGGGCGTCTTAATGGTTGGTGTGGATCGGAATTTTTTCTCTGTACAATAAATACCGGGCCTTGGAAAGTTGAGTTACTAAAAGGAACTAACTGAAACTGAGATATCCAGAAGAGGCATGACACGTGGAACTAGAACAATCTACTCCGGTGAACGAAATAAACGGTTCGGCTCGCAAATTCCAAGGGTATTTGCACGTAAGTGAATATAATGAACCCAACTGGAATTGGAACTCGGCCCTCCGATTTCTCATTCCGTGCCTTTATCCATCACACCTTCCACGCTTACAGCACTTGGTATTACCCAGTGGTCACCCATTTATGTACTGACCAGGTTAAATATTGCTTAACTTCGGTGATCAGATGCGTGACTTGGATAATTTGTGGCATTGAACGGCAATGAAGTCATGCAAAAAGATCGTTCAGACAGGACAATGGATAAGACCTAATTCTTGAGAGTCAGATAGAAACTGCGGCGCCATCTTGGTCTCGCGTTTTCTACTGGCATGAAGTGGAGGAATCATATTGAATCAAGTGATAGGTCTACTGCTCGGTAAAATGGTTCATTATATTATGTCACGTAAATCTCGGCAGAATTCACCTTGCACATTTATAAATCTACCATTCTTTTGTGATGTCAATGAACGCTCGTTGCCATTTTGGTAATACCAACGAATACTCGTTGTCACTTTCATAATGCTCGTTCTAGTAGAGACTTTGTAATCGCAGATAAAACTATAGTAACGCCGTTGAACAATACTGGTGTCAGACGACTTCGAATAACACCCGCACTAATAGTACTTGCTCGATAATACTCACTCGGATAGTAACCACCGAATAGTAATCCGTATAGTGATATATAGTCGGATGCGGCACAAGGCCGAGTTTATTGTGGGGTATCCGAGCCCGTAGGCTCGTCCAAAAATTCCCTGTAGATCCAGTAAAAAAACGCGGAAGTAATCTGTATAGTGAGATATTCACTAACCGCTCCATGCGGCCGGATGCGGCACAAGGGAATGTTTATAGTGGGATTTCCGAGTCCGTAGGGTCGCTCGAAAATTCCCGTAAAAACGGGGTCAGGTAGCTGTCTACCATCCCAGACAAGACTGCTCTACGGCACAGCCTCGTCTGAGTTCCTCTTTGGCCGAAGGCAGAGTGTTTAACAAACACACTTCCGAAGTAATTCGGAGAGTGAGTTATTCACAAACCGCCCCAAGCGGGTGGATGCGGCACAAGGCCAACTTTATTGTGGGATATCCGAGCCCGTAGGCTCGGTCACAAATTTCCCGTAGACCCCGTAAAAAACGGGGTCAGGTAGCTGTTTCCCCGAGACAAGACTCTGCCCGGATGCAGAGAGTTTGACAAGACGCTTCCAAAGTAATTCGATGAGGGATCACTTAAACGCCACGCTAATTCCCATATATACTTTTCCTTTACCATCACGTGATCTACTTATTCAAAATGGGATCACCTGCGTTTGTTCTCTGGTGATCTGTGTTCAAACTCCAGTGTCGGCAGCGACACTTTATTCCTATATAACACATTCGTCCATGCATTGAATATTGCCGTCATATCTGGCCTGGTGCTTCATCGATATATATATATCCAGATTCTCAACAAAATCAAAAGTGTCTGTAATGTTACTATTCCTGACCTGGCATCTCGACTTCAGTACCTTTCCCACCGCCATCACGTAGCTTCCCCCTGTTTTTTTTCTTTATATATTTTCATGGTGGTTGTTCTAACGAGCTTTCCGCCTTGGTAACTAAACCACATGAATTTAAGTGTACTACCAGATTGGCAGTTAGGTCTCATCGTTTTGCTGTTGAATGTTAGACGTAACCATAAGTTCTAATAGGTTGTTCTTTTCTTGCACTTCTCGCTTGTGGAACTCTCTTCCGGCTTCTTGCCACTTACAATCTTTAAAAATTGAAATGGAATATCAGTCGACATCTGTCTTCCTGAAACCTGTTCTTCTATTGTCCTTTCTCCTCACTAACGTCTTCTCATTCTCTTTCACTCCCAGCAACCCCTTGCGTCTTAGCGGCATTATCGCCATCCTCTATCTTTCTGAAGTCCGTTCTTTTATTGTCCTTTCTTGTTATTGAAGTTTTTCTTTTTTGCTCACAGTAACTCCCTTGCATCCTAATGGCATTATCGCCATCTTGTCTTCTTGAATCCTGTTTTTTTTTTTATTGTTCTTTCTCCTCGCTAACGTCTTTTCATTCTTTTTCGCACCCAGTAACCCCCTTGTGTCTTAGTGGCATTATCGCCTTGCTTGGAGTGAAACGATTAAAAAAAAGAAAGATAAAATAACACCTTGCATCTCCTAATATATATACGCAACTAGTCAGTAGTGTTTTTTTAGTGTGTCTATTTTGATAGTAAGTATTGAATTTTGTAGCCCCCCTCCCAAATAATGTGACAGATCAAAGACTTATTCTTACTGTGGATCTTAGCAACTGGAACATAGGACATTTGCGCAAAGTTGGACCTTTGTGTCCGAAAAAAACAAAAACAAAAAAACGGAGTGTCAAAAGGACGGTTTTTCCCTTGACACCGATATTATTGTAACTACCTTCACTCCTCGGAAATGTTTTTTGTTTTAAAAATGATTAGAATTAGAACAAAGCCTAAACATATGATGAAAGTGAATTTACACATTTTTTTTTTTTTGTTATTGAGAATTTACAATAAAAATAAGTGAGGTGATCGCCCATGGTACTTGGCTGACTTGATCACTTCTCCTCCCCTCCTGGTATGGGTTGAATAACAGGACAGATTAGGCCATGGTTGGCATCCAGTCTAGTGCAGAAAGAAATAGCAACCTATTGTGGGAACAACTTCTGCCTAGTCAGTCATGAATCAAAAGAAATATGATTGCCCAAGGCACTTGACTAGCTTTATCTTTTCTATCCCCAGCTATGGGTTGAATAACGGAACAGACCTTTAGCCTTGGTTGGTAACCAGTCTAACACAGAAAGAAATGGCAATCTACTGTGGGAAAATCTTCTGCTTAGTCATGAATTGAAAGAGATAATCACCAAATTTTTTTTTAACGTTTCAACAGGTAGGAAATAGTGATGCTACTAAAATATTTTCCCACCTGATTAAACATTAAAAAAAAAAAATTTTAACATTGAAATGAGATTTTGTAGTGGGCATGTGCATGTTCTAATGTAACACTGCATTATATATATATATATATATATATATATATATATATATTAAAGACATTTTTATGTTTAACGTTCTTTTTATAGATACAAATATTTAAGTAAATGCTCTGTTTATAATAAACAGTATTAAACAACATTTACCGGCCTGAATGTCCGAGAAGTTGTCATAGAAAATATGTGGCCTCCGACAGGAATCGGACCTGTATCCTGTATGGAACCATCATATAGCCTGACGTGCCTTAACCAATTTGGCCACAGAGGAGCGTTCGGTTAGCAAGGTCGATTTTACTGTTTTTAAACACAATTCTCCATGATTCTATCTCATTCATTCATATCTGCTCAATGCGTATCTAAATGTAAACAAATGACATCACACATTATGAAATGGACAAAGTTCGACCTTGCTAACCGAACGCTCCTCTGTGGCCCAATTGGTCAAGGGACACCAGGCTATATGATGGTTCCATATAGGATACAGGTTCGAATCCTATCGTAGGAGGAAAATTTTCTATGACAATTTCTCGGACATTCAGGCCGGTAAATGTTGTTAATACTGTTTATTATAAACAGAGCATTTACTTAAATATTTGTATTAGGTTGGTGCAAAAATAATGATGTAATAATGTCGTTTTTGACGTTAAAAAATACGTCAAAAAACGGCATTATTACGTCATTATTTTTGCACCAACCTAATATCTATAAAAAGAATGTATAAACATTAAAAAGAAAAATATCTTAAATAATTGTCGGATTTTGTCCATTTCATAATGTGTGTGTGTGTGTGTGTGTGTGTGTCTGTGTATGTATATATGTGTGTGTGTGTGTGTGTGTTTAAAACAAAGAGAAATTTAGATGATTGAAAATACCAAAATAGACATAAAAGACATTTTTGAGTCCTTCAGAAATTTTCTCATGTGACCGTGCAATGAACCTGCCTCTCATTGTCCCTGCCCATCTAATTTATAGGTATTTCCCATCGTTGTCTAAATTTTCTGTCAACACAAACGCATCATATATACAATGCTAATAATATCTTCACCTTGAACTCAATACACACATCTTGCAATGACCTGATGCTCTAAGACAGATCTGCAATCAGACAGTTCAATTTAATTTAGTTTAAAATAATCATAATGAAAAATCACAAAGAAAACACACATACTTTTAGCACAGTAACCCAATCTTCTTTTTGCCCAGCATTATTAAAAAAAAAAAAAAAAAAAGCTGATAATAAATTGACATCTTAGGAGAGAATGTCCTAGTTTATTGATAGGGAAAAATTGAAGATGGAGGAAATCAAATCTGCTGCTGGAAATAGGAAGACAAATAGAAATTATTTTGGGAATAACAATAAAATGTCCGCAGCCTGTTGCTGAGCGCATATGATAAAACCAGCCCTGAGAATTACCGTATTTGATGGCATATAAGATGCACCTTTTTTTTTTAACTAAAATTCCCCGTTTTATATGTCATATGCAGGTTTAAAATTTGCGATAGTCGGCTGAAATTAACTACCTGGCAACTCCTATTAGATTAGACTTTAGAGTAACTTTCCTATACCTATTATTATTATTTAAAAGGCTATTATGCAGATTAAAAATGTTATAAATAATATTCATTATATTAATTTCATCATGCTTAATATTAGTACTTTGCTTCACTAAAATTATATGCAATAAATTTAAATTATATATTTGTAAAATATATTTGATTGATTAATATTTTTCTTGCGATAATTTCCGGTTGCATTGGCATAAATACAATCTGAATTTTTATATTCTAATTATTCCAATAAGACGTTTACAAGATGCAGGTTGTACAGATCATATAAAGGAAAATTTTTTTAAATTAATTTTAATGGTAACTGTACTGTTTTGCTCAATTGTAATAATTTTCTTGATTTTTATTTTGTTTCCTTATCTTTGGATATAATAACCTTTTTATGGGCTTCTGTTATTTTTCGTTTAATTGTAATCATGGCTGGTTCAAACAAAATAATATTAGGTTGATGCAAAAATAATGTCGTTTTCTCACATAGTAACATATGTGAGAAAACGACATTGTTTTTGCACAAACCTAATACCTCATAAATATAGCCTAGGCTGTAGCATTTACTAATGATTTTACTAATTGCTAATTTTTTTTTGTGATTTGCCCTGCTGAAATTGGGGTGTGTCTTATACACCGTCAAATACGGTTAGGTTAATTGTCCAAAAAAAAATAAAAAAAATTGTACCAGTTGACTCACTTTGTGTAACCATATAGATCAGTGGTTTATAACATTTCTTTTTTGCCCAATGCACCCCTTTTGCCATAAATCAGAATGTCATTCCCCACCCTTTCCAAGATTGTCTGACTCAAGAGGTGCATTCCAAATAATATGCATATATTATTAAAAATTCTTTCCCATATTCGTAGTCACATGAATTATTTTTTATAGAGGAGTTTTACAAATTTAATAGCAATAAAAAAATGTTGATGCATTTTGTAACTTGAATACATATACAGTAATTTGTTTTAATTCACAACTATTGTATTTAGAGCCCCTCTGTGTGGTGTATTGGTTTGTCTCACGAGAGCAATTACAACTGAGTAGTGTGTTTGATCCTCACTGAGTGCTCCATACTTTTAGCCTTGTGCCACATCTATGCTTAGAAAATCACTACAGTTTTTTTTTCCCGCCTCCTGAAATAAGTCTTAAAAATTTGCAATGCATTCTTGGAGGACAAAGGTTAGGATTTTTGTTAGCCTATGCTAACCCCAGAGTTATCGACGTCAGAATTCCTGATGTTATGCAAATTTTCAAGACTTTTTTCAGGAAAACAAAAAAATGTGCCTTCATCGTCTGCAAATATGGTAATTATTAAACAAATAAACTGAAGCATATTTCAATAAATAAAAAAGTTCAATAGAATGCCTGGGTATTGAAATTCAATAAAATTCTGTACATAAAAAAAAAAAAAAAGAAAAAGTAAAGATTCCTCCTTTATCCTTGAAATTGCCTCCTGGCAAAGGTGTGGGGGGTGGTTGAGGCGGAGAACCCCCTTGATATAAATACTAATCTTAGCCGGGATCATTTAGAAATGAACCATCATCATTCTGCTGCTGCCTGTCAAATAAAGCAGAAAGGAGTGAGTGCTTATTAAAATTTGGGGAATTCAGAAACCCACCCCAAACCTTGCCATTTTTCACTAAAATTTGATGACGATACTAACTATTATCAGCGGAAAAAATAAACAAACTACGCCCCATTTTTTAAAACTGTTTTGAAAACAAAAAAAAAAGACACCCCCTCCTTTTAGATACCCCGATCAATTTATTCAAATATCAAGACTATGAGCAGTAAAGAATACTGTTCCTTTGTTATAACATTCCAGCCACTTCATTCTACAGCCTTCTACAAGTGTAATTTAATACTCGGATGACCGAGGTGTTGTTTTCGACACCTTCAAATTTTCAACAAACCACTATGGAATAACTAGTTTTGGTTCAATGCTGAGGCTTATGGACAATTATTAAATTTTAGCAAAGATGCTTAACAGACTTAATTCTTTAAAAAATATTCAGTGGAATAGCTGATATTTGATGTTTTAACTTGAATGGCCGAGGTGTCATTTTTGACAGCTAGGCTATTTATAGGATAAATGCATTGGAAAATTTCTCACAAGCAATAATACTTGTGTTTATGTCCCCTATCTATTTATCTATCTATCTATACACACACAATTTATTTATATATATATATATATGTGTGTCTTTCTTTCTTCCTCATATATATATATATATATATATATATATATATATATATATATATATATAGAGAGAGAGAGAGAGAGAGACATCGAGATCTATAGGATTAATTCAAATAGAAAATTTACCACTTAGCTTATTGCCGTTACATTCAGTATCTCTACTTAACACTAGGATGGTCGAGGTGTCATTTACAACACCTTCAAATTTTCAACAAATTACTATGGAATAACTAGTTTTGGTTCAATGCTGAGGCTTATGGACAATTATTAAATTTTAGCAAAGATGCTTAACAGACTTAATTCTTTAAAAAATATTCAGTGGAATAGCTGATATTTTAGGTTTTAACTTGAATGGCTGAGGTGTCGTTTTTGACAGCTAGGCTATTTATAGGATAAATGCATTGGAAAATTTCTCACAAGCAATAATACTTGTGTTTATGTCCCCTGTCTATCTATCTATACACACACACATAATTTATATTTATATATAATCACTGTCTTTCAGTATGAGGAATACTAATATTTGTGAATTTCTTTTCAGACTTGTTATTCTTGACTTAAATATATTAAAGATGGCTGCTTCATGACGTAATGTAAATAAAGATGTCAAAGAAGCTGGCCATCCTAGTGTTAAAAAAAAAAAAAAAAATTCATTTACAGTTGTTCTGATTACACATTGCCTTCATTAGCCAGGCTTACTGCCATATCATGTTGAAACACAGATTCTAGGTATGATTATTGAAGTTAAGCAACATCAAGCCTGGTCAGTACCTAACTGGACGATTGCTCGGGAATACCAGGTGATGTAAGCTTGGATGTGTAATGGATAATGGCTTAAAATTGAAAATCGAGAGCCGAATTATATTAACAGATGCATATGGAAAGAAATGAATCCATCTCTTCTCCCTCCAGCTATGGGTTAATTAGTAGGTATGAATCAGTAAAATCATTATTGCAAAAAAAAAAAAAAAATTCATCCTCAAAAAGAAATTTTCTTGCTTTAAATAACCTGAAAAAGGTCGATAAACCATAAAACAAATCAATATCTTCCTAAATCACAACATTATATGCTGCTCCAGCCTATATCTTACTATCAGTAATTTTTTTTGTGTCCTTTAGACTCCTCCTTCAGGATGCAGGTGATCATGGTTCTCCACAATTTCCGGTCCCTACAGTTCCTAATAAATTTTGTCTTTTTGTTATTTCTCCTTAACCCTGTTCTGCCGTCCATTTCCATAAGCTCATTATATTATGTGTTGTTTTCCTCTGACCCTCAATCTGTCCTGTGAGTATCAGGTTTTCCAAGCCCTCTTTCCTCATTATGTGCCTCCAGAAATTTCAACTGTCTCTATCTGATGTTAAGTATAAGTTTCCTTCTTGTTTCCATTTTCTCTAAAACTATGTTGTTGCTCACATGTTTAGCCAATGGTCTCATTTTCGCCTCTGAAGAGATTGTGCAGCATTCACTGCCATATAGGACTCATGTTACATAACAGTTCAGTACTCTTTTCTTTGTTTCTGTTGCATCAAGTCTCTTCTTCATCTGTGAAGAGATTGTCCAGCATTCGCCGCCATATAGGACTGATATTACATAACAGTTTAGTACTCGTCTTTCTGTTGCTTCAAGTCTCTTAATCTGTGAAATTGTCCAGTATTCGCTGCCATATAGGAGAATTGATATTAGATAACAGTTCAGTACTCTTTTCTTTGTTTCTCTTGCTTCAAGTCTCTTCTTCATCTGTGAGGAGATTGTCCAGCATTCACCGCTATATAGGAGGACTGATATTACATAACAGTTCAGTAATCTTTTCTTTGTTTCTCTTGCTTCAAGTCTCTTCTTCGTCTGTGAGGAGATTGTCCAGCATTCACTGCCATATAGGAGGACTGATATTACATAACAGTTCAGTACTCTTTTCTTTGTTTCTCTTGATTCAAGTCTCTTCTTCATCTGTGAGGAGATTGTCCAGCATTCACTGCCATATAGGAGGATTGATATTACATAACAGTTCAGTACTCTTTTTTTTTTTTTGTTTCTAACAAATTTTTTTCTGTTTCTTAATGCTCTGCTTAACTTTTGGAATGTGTCTTTGGCATTCAGACTACAGATCTCATTGTTTTTTAGGATTTCCTGGTGGGCATATTTTGGCCAACCCCATCTGTAACCTTCCCCAGTTGCCCAATAATTTTTTTTTTTTTAATTCAAGTGCTGTTTAAATTAGGAATCTCTTGTTTTGCTGCTTTCATTTTATATTACAATGATGTGGCCTATCTATTCTATGGCCTTCTTTGAGCATACAGAGACATGTTCTGTAATTTTAAGAAGAGCCATTATCTCTCAAAAAAATGTACCGTCAAATGAACCAATTCTTTTTATTTGTGTTTTGGCTGATCCATTCTACAGCCGCTTGCTTGTGTACAAAAATACATTCTATGATTTTAAGAGCATTGTCATTTGAAGGATTGTTAGGACAAATGAAGTCATTCTTTTTTTTTTGTTTACTTCCTAAAGACAACATTTTGGCCGATCCATTCTGCAGCCTTCTTCAGGCATACAAAAATGCTTTCTATAATTTTGAGAAGAGACATTATCGTCTGACAAGCTGTTTGGACAACTCAGCTTATTCTTTTAGTTGTTTATGCTGTTTGCCTGACTAACTTTCCAGGTCTTGTGAGGTATAGAATCAATGTAGACAAGTATGCACATGGGGAAGAGGTTTCCTTATTCTTCAGGAAGTGCCTTATTGAAAATGGTGGCCAGCAAATGTGTAGAGCAATGATATTGGTAGGGAAAGTGGCCTTCAGAGACATGAATTTAACCCACAGTTATGGGTTAACTAATAAAGTAGACTGTTGTATATTGATTGAGGAAAGATCTTTGGCCTTACCTCCACTGCATCAGTATGTGAGTGGAACTGTTGATAGCATAAACAGTAAATGCATCTGGTGGCTAAAATAAACAGAATGTACAGGTGTCCTGAGCCTTGAATAAACAGGGTGCACAGGTGTCCTGAGTGGAAGGAAATGTGTGCTTGCATGGGTGCATGTCGAGAGAGGTGTGGCCATATGAAGTTGCATAGGCAACATGCTTGAAGAAGTCATAGCCACCTGAAATTGTGCAAGTGTTCAAATGTTACAAAACCGGTCTGATTCTTGATCTGGACAGAGAGGCTGGCTTGAGGTTCAAAGATTTGTCTCTATCAATTCCTGTGTGTGCTAACCGAACCTTTGAAATTCTCCCACACTCTGTCCATGTGCTGCAACTCAAACAATAAAGATATATTTTTATATACAAGTGTTTGCCGCCTTATTTGAGCCCAGCAGCAGTATACATGGGATTTCTAGCCTTGAGTGGCAACCAGTCTAAGAGAAGGAAATTCCAAATGGTAGTGAAGGCAATGGGAAACCACTCCACTATCTAGGCATGGTAATTCAAAATAATGAAAGAAGCTGTAGAGTGCCACAACTGTCTACATCCTGAAGGAATGTGGCATTTAATTAAGGGCTATTAAATTAAATAGCAAGGTAGATTAGGCTCTATAGCCTTGGGTAGCAACCAGTCTAAGAGAAGAAAAAATGAATTCCATTCTGGAGAATGTAACAAAAAACCACTCTATTCTACTATATTCCCAACAATAAGGTAATTCACAAAAAATAAAAAAGGAAGCTGTGGAGAACCACAACCGCCTGTCTCCTGAAGCGATTTCATTAATTGGGTTAAATAAATGAGTAGACTGGGCTCTATAGGCATGAGTGGCAACCAGTCTAGGGGAAGGAAAACTGAATTCAAAACTGGAGAAGGCAACAGAAAACCATTCCATCTTTCCTTAGAATGCATGTTAATTCAAATAAAGAAAAAGGAAGCTGTGAAGAGACATGATCGTTTACATCCTGAAGAGACATGGCATTAAAAAAAAAACAACAACAACAAATGGTGGCAAATATGCCGTGCATTGCTTTGTGGTTTTGAAACACAGGCTAGTCCAAACAGTTTCAATGAGAGAAGTGAATGACTAAGAATTGCATATACAACATCCCA
>OZ010615.1:45129124-45159124 GCA_963932145.1 Acanthosepion lycidas | reverse complement strand
GATCAAGCCACGGAGGATCTTTCGATTAGCAAGGTCGAATTTACTGCTTTTAAAACTTCAATCTTCCATGAATCTCTCATGTACATTCATATTTGCTCGATGTGTATCCAAATGTAAACAAATGACGTCACACATTATGAAATGGACAAAGTCCGACAATTATTTTTAAGACATTTTATGTTTATACGTTCTTTTTTTTATAGATACAAATATTTAAGTAAATGCTCTGTTTTTAATAAACAGTATTAACATTTACTGGCCTGAATGTCCGAGAAATTTTCATAGAAAATATTCGTCCTCCGTGGCCAAATCGGTAAAGGCACGCCAAGCTAAATGACGATTCCGTATATGATGCAGGTTCAAATCCTGTCAGAGGACGAATATTTTATGTGAAAATTTCTCGGACATTCAGGCCAGTAAAAGTTGTTTAATACTGTTTATTATAAACAGAACATTTACTTAAATATTTGTATCTATAAAAAGAATGTATAAACATAAAAATGTCTTAAAATATATATATATATATATATATATACACACACACAGAGGGGGTTCCAGAAGTCTTGGGCACATTTCAAGTCCTCATATCTGCTGAACTATTAATGGTAGAAAGATGAAACTGGTACCATTTTAAAGCTAAATTCATTAAGTTTTTTGTAATGCTAATGATTTTTTCATATTTATTTCAGATCCAGTCATGGCGTTTACTCAACCAGAAAAGGCAATATGCGTCTTTGAATTTGCAAAAGCTGAATCAGAGACAATTGTTCAATGCGCATTTTCCAGGTGCCCAGATCTTACATCTTGAGATTTTTTTTTGTGGGGGTTTGAGAAAGGACTGGTCTATGTGCCTCCCTCCCTTTCCAAAAGACATGGATGAACTGAAAGGCCCAAATAACGGAAGCTGTTGCAACCATCGACAATGCAATGTTGGAATGTGTTTGGCATGAATTGGACTATCGGCTTAATGTGTGCCGTGTGACCAACAGTGCTCACATTGAACATTCCATGTAAAAATTGAAATTAAATTCTTTAAGAATATGTCAGGCGCATTTTTATACCCTAAATAGTTTGAGATATTCAATGTTAAAATGTGCTCAAGACTTTTGGAACACCCTGTATGTGTGTGTATATATATATATATATATATATATATATATATATATATATATATATATATAATGAGAAGCCACGTATACTTTCTTAATATGTATATATACAAAAAGTTGCAAATAAAAAAAATAATGTTTTTTTATGAAAGTATTTATTTATTTATATATATATATATATATTTGATATTTCAGATTGACCTCAATCTTTCTTCAGAAATAACTGTTTGTTACAAATAAATTAAAATTACTGTTTGTTTTTGTTTTTTTAATTTGCAACTTTTTCTATATATATATATGTGTGTGTGTGTGTGTGTGTGTAGGTGTGTGTATTTAGTGGGAAGTGCTCAATATCTGTGATAGACCTAACATATCCAGTTGCATGGAGAGTTGTTTGTGACCTTAGGTTTGACGCTTTCACGATTTCCAAACTATGTACAGCTAATAAAAGATGGCCCCTTATTAGTCTGATGTTGCCTTTAATTTAAACGGGGGTGGGAGGTATACTTATTAAAATTTTCAAAATTAAGGGAGCCCCACCTGCACCTTAATCGACTCTCTTGCACTGTTCATTCAAATCCCATGTCATACTTATGAATATATTTTAATTTCTTCTATCTGAGGATACCTTACAACAACAACAACCACCTCATTCAGTAACCCTATACCTTGAGTGGCTCTTCTTATATTCAGTGAACAATATTTAAAAAAAAAAAAAAATGCTGCAGTAAATATCGCAAAGCAGCTTTTACAACTTTTGTCTGGATTAACACACAGAATATATTAATTTCTAATTAGTTCATTAGAATTTTTTTTTTTTTTTTCCTTGCCAGATACCTGCTCCTGGGCTTCTTATTGGCTTGAGTGACCTGGTTTAAAAACCAGTTACCTCTCGTATGTAAAATACAAGCCATATCTATTGATTCCAATTACCTCCAAAAACATATTTGGAAAAAAAAAAAAAAAAAAAAAAAAAAAAAAAAAAATATTATATATATATATATATATATATATATATATATATATGTTGGGGGCTCTGGAGCAGATATTTTTTCTGTTGTTTTTTTGTTCAGAGACATGAAACCCAAAATTCACTGAAATTCTTCTGATCTCTTTATAAGTGGGGCAAGATGTGTCAAGGTGTGTTTCTTGAGCTTGTCTGTACGAGAAAAGGCCTTGGCACATATCTCACAGCTGTAGGGCTTCTCCCCGGTGTGTGTATACATGTGCCGGTCGAGATGGTAGTTCCGGGTGAACTCTTTCTGACAGACAGTACACTTGTACGGCCTGATACCAGTGTGTATCAACTTGTGCCGGTCGAGGTGGTAGCCCCGGGTGAAGAACTTGCCACACTCTTCACACTTGTGCGACTTGATCGTGCCATCCAGGCCGACCTGTTGTCCGCGGTAATGGTGGTTGGCGTTCTGGTGGTAGGTGTTGTTCTTGATCCGCAACGTGAGCGAGTGCGTGATTGTCCGGTGGTTCTCCAAGTGAGACAACTGCGAATAGGTCTTGCCGCACATGTCGCAGCGGTAGTCGGACGAGTTGTCCCCCTTGTCATGTGCCGTCACCTGTTTTTCTACTTTAGGAATCGACAGCGTCGTCGGGACTTTCGCGGCGGGAAGTTTGGAAGAGGCATCCATATTTGTCAAGAGGAAAAGAGATTAGGGAAGTAAAATATATTTATATATATATATATATATATAGACAAAGCTTTTCACGTCGTATATGCAGGCATAAAGAAAAAAGTCTCAGAGAAACTTTGTCAAAAGCAAAAAAGTTTTTTTAAAGCATACAGCAGACTTTTTTTTTAAAATGTCTACCTTAAAAACAATTTTAATTATGAATATCAATATTTTTCCTTTTCCAGTTGGTTTCTTGGAATATTTTCCCCCCTTTTTTTTTTTTCGGGAAGGAAGGGGACAATGTTCCCCGGTATTCACTATGAAGAGAAGAGCTGGTCTTAAATTCCGTAACTTGATGACTTTTCAAAATTACTCTTCAAAAACCAAATTGGCTCTTATTTCTTGGAGAATATACCTGAAAATTTAAAAAGAAAAAAAAAAAGAAAAAGAAAATTACTTATAGAATTTAAATACTGAACATAAATCTGAGGAAAAAAAAATATCTTAAATGGCAACCATGGAGGAAAGAAAAGGTACTTTCAATAAAAAATAAAAAAAAAATAAAAAAAATAGTAATAATAATAATAAAAAAAGGTAAACTTTTGGTGACTAATTTTTGTTGATTAATATTTATTAAAATATTTGTTGAGATTGAAAAATATTTATTTTTTAATCATTTTAGAAAAGGGTTCCTCTTCAGCATAGAAATATAGGTATCTCCAAAAATTCACTTTAAAAAGAGGATACTATTTTTTTCTTTCCCCTGTGCAAGGCAATAAAGCCACTAAGGTGCAAGAGGTTACTGAGTGTGAGAGAAAATGAGAAAACAAAAAAAAAAAGAATTAATGAGTGGGAACAATAATAGAACAGGAATTAAGAAGACAAAAGATAACGATTGACATTGCATTTAAATTTTTGAAGATCAAAGATGACTGGAAAGCAAGAAGCTGGAAGAGAGTTCCACAAGCAAAAAGTACGATAAATATGAAATAATGAAATACATATTAAAAAAAAAAAAAAAAAAAAAAAAAAAAAAAAAAAAAAAAAAGAAAAACAAAAAGAGAGAAAGAAGAAAAAGATACATGATGAAAAAAATGCACAAAACCTGATAAAAAATATCCTTGGACAATTTAAATCAAATTGTTTTTGGTCAAACAGAATCCAAAGAGATAGAAAATTTGCCCTGAATCATAAAATAAAAAATGCAAAAAAACCAAGACACTATTTAATTAAAAATCTTTTGTGTTTATATCTCAGAAATGAGGTATTATGATTACTTGCATTATTTACATTATTCAGACTGTTATCCTTGTCTTCTTTGCCATATTCGCAATGTTTCGGCTGTTGTATGCTCTGGCCTTCTTCAGGTGATTGAAATTTTGAATTGAACCCTTTATTTCATCCACTGGGGTAGATTGTTCTAGTTCCACATGACATGCCTCTTCTGGATATCCCAGTTATTTAACTCAACTCTCCAAGTTTTGGTTCATCACTGCTGTGGCCAGGTACTGAACTCACAGCTCTTTGAGTCTAGTCACCGGTTCTAACCAACATCTTTATCCACTGAACCATGTGTCCTCAAGGGATAACTAACCAGCGGATATGGCAGGGGTGGCCAACCTTTTGATTCCACGTGCCAATATTTTGTACGATTAATTTAACTGCACCACACAAACATTCACTTCCTTTCGGTACGTGATGCAATATGGACATATTTTAAAGGTATAATAAAATCTATTTATTTGAAAAATATATGCTTATGACCAGGGGTGTATCCAGGAGTTCTGAAAGGGGGGGGGCATCAACCAATGCTTTGACTTTTTTCTCTCTTCAGATTTTGGCTTAGTTTCTTTTCATCAAAAGGATGCAATGCGCCACTTGTAAGCATTCAATGCGGCATAGGTTGGCGATCCTTGGGATACGGCCTTCTTCCAACCACACAAAGAAGGCTGAACGGTCGAAATGTTGTGAATATGGCAATGAAGATGAGGATAACAGTCTGAATAATATAAAAATCTTAATTGCCTTTAAGAATAAAATAGATTATGGACACAATTGTCTTAAGAATTTTTTTTTTGAGGAATAATCAATTTTTACAAGAATTATTTCATTTTCTAAAATTTTAATTCAAATGATTTAACTTTTAAATCTTTTAAAATTCTGTATTAATTTGTAGCAGTTGAGCAATGTTATTAACTTAAAACTATTTCCTAATAACTCTGAGTATTTGAAAAAGAATTCTGAATTTATTTCATGTGTGCATAAAAATTTATTTCATGTGTGCATAAAAATAAAATTGACACAGAATATTGTTTAAGGTTGACGGACACACAGGTCTTAATTAGTTTTTTTTTTACGAATTGGTCAAACCCAAACTCAAACAAAAACATTGTTTTCAATCGTTATGAGTCTACCGATTGAATAGAATTTTAAAGCATTCTGAATGTAAAAATAAAGAAAAAAGTGTGCAAGACAATAAGAAACACTAACTGCCAAAAAAAAAGTGATGTTTTGTTGAAATCGGTTGAAAAATGTAGGAAATCCATTCCCATATATAAACGAACACGCACACACACAAACAAACAACCAGGGTTTTATAATAAGTATAACTCGATATTAATAAGTATAACTCAATATGAGTTGTCCCCCTTTCATTAATGCCTCTTAATCATGTTTTCAAATTGATTTCGTGCAAAAACAATTGTGTTTTTCCAATTTTTGGCACTGTCAGAACCACCACAAGGTAATTTTACGTAGTCCTGTGAAGTTTTGTTGAAATTGGTTTAAAAATGTAGGAAATCCGATCCAATATATAAACACACACACACAATCTGCATTTTATAATAAGTAAGATTAAATTGCTTAGAATGTCTACTTAAATTTTTATGATTACTGGGTGGCTAAAGAAAATTATATAAAAAGGTGTTCATGCTGCATCTGCCAAGTAATTTTTATTTATTTAAATTTCCCAAACATAAGGCTGTCGATAGAACTGCCAAGGCATTCAATTTATGTAAGCTACATCCCCTTTAAAAAAAAATCCAAAACGTAAGTCTATCAACGATGTCAACACCTCATATAAACACCCACCACTGTGTTAAAAATGCTTTTCTGTGAGATTTTAGACTGAAAGTAATATTTGTCTCAAATCAGATAAAAAAAAAAAAAAAAAAAAAAAAAAAAAAAAATTTAAAATACAATTTTTGTAATAATTCATTATTCATCAAAAAAATTTGTTTTTTTTAGCACAATAGTGTTCTTAATGTATCTTATTCATGAAAGCAATTAAATAATGTCTTAGTTTTATTGCAATTTTTATGGTAAATGGTGTTTCTGTTTGAAAAAAGAAAATTGATTTAAATTCTCCAAGGAGTTCTGCTTTTAACTAATATAAATATGAAGAGGCTGAAATTTTAATTTCTCAAAAGGGGTGGAGAGTAACAGATGTAAAAAAAAAAAACAGTTTACTAACAGTTTTATTGTCAACATTTTTGTTATTATTGAAAGGAAAGACCAAAGTATTTTGCAATTATGTTATAATTTATTTATTTTATTTTTTATTTTTTTTCATCCTTCTATCACAATTGAAATTTTGGTTAAAAATCTTGTTTTTCTTGTGTCAGCTGGGTTTCTTAGGTTATGGGAAATTTTAGCATCTTTTTTTGCAGCAAAAAATGCATTGAAATGGAAATTCTTGTGAAGATCAAATAATTGTCAGATTTTAATAAAATATACAGGACTTACTCAATAATGAATGAAATATTTAAAAAAAAAAATTTTTTTTTAGATTTAAGCTTGGGGCCTTTTTCCATCATGGTATTCTGTTTTTTCGGCAAATTATTGCTTGTACTTCGTTAAATGTATTTCCCTTTTCGGTTTTAGCTTTTATTAGTTGCTTGCATAAACGAAGGGAGATAATAGATATTTATGAACGAAGGGAGATAATAGATATTTATGAACGAAGGGAGATAATAGATATTTATGAACGAAGGGAGATAATAGATATTTATCTCAAATCTACACCATCGAGATACTATCTTCAGCATGTTGCTTGAATCCAACCATTAGGAATTTTCCTGCAATAATTCTTAATGTTATGGCGAAACACATATTCTATTTTTAATTGGAATACACATGAAAATCTTTAAAGTTATAAAAATTAGGGTATAGGGTACAGTTTGGTAATATGGCCCAAAATATCGAAGGCACCATTTATGGGTTATGCCATATATTACAAATACACCACAAGTATTCATTCAAATAGGAAAATTAAGAAGACAAAAAGATAAAAATTGAGCTGTTACATCTAGCAGTTTCAACTGGAAAATAATGAAACCAAACTGCCAATCTAGTACTGTACTTCAGTTTGTTGAAGTTTCTAGATGTAAGCGTGAGTTATACTAACGGGTTTTTTGACGTATTTTTTAACGTCAAAAAACAACATTATTACGTCATTATTTTTGCACCACTAATATATATATATATTTGTATAAAATTTTTTTCAAGAGGATAGAATCCAGGTAGAACTCAATGTCCAGGACAGAGTAAGAAAATAATAAAAAGGCTAAAACACCAAATAAATAAATAAATTATGACAATAAAATATTAGTATTATATTATATTATTAAGTAAATAATAAATAAATAAATTATTATTACATTATATTATTAAATAAAATAATAAATAAATAATGACCATGGAATATTAGTGTTTAAGCTTTTTTATTTTATATATATATATATATATATATCTGCATGGATGTGAGTTTGTAATCCTGGGTTTCACACCCTTTGTGGTTGTCAGACAATGCAACTTAATGTGTTAGCTCTACTGCTGATATTGAGCACTTTCCAATAAGTACCGAGTATATATAATATATATGGAAAATATATATAAAAATTGCATATATATAAATATATATTTGGTTGGATAGATGTGAGTTTGTGACCTTGGGTTTCACGCTTTAGCGATCGTCAGACAAACAAAAAAGAGATTTGGGTTCATGTAGATTGCGTGTATTGGTGTTATTGTGGAAGTCGTGGGGGAAACTGTCGTTTTGTCATCGTACTAATGCAAACATCGATGTATGCAGACACATATATATAGTTGGTCGTCCGTCGGGACTCATACATATATAAACATATGTGGGCATTTTCGGATATGACATATGTATGTATACGGGTGGTGTTGTGTCTATACATACACATTTGTATGTTGAAATTTAAAGATTGGAAGTGTGTCGAAAATGTCTTGTGAATGTATACATGTCATATTTTTATTTTTCCGCTGAATAATATTTCCTCGCATGTATGTATATACGTGTGGTGGGCTTTGTGTAAAATTATGATAGGTAAAAATTATTGTTATTTATATTTATTTTTAAATTTTTGAAAAAAAAAAAAAAAATGGGGGTTTATTTGTTATATTTAAAGCTGGTTATTTGTTTGTTTTTGATGACTGTGTATATGTAACAAGTAGAAATTTGTAATTTAATCGAAAACATATATATATATATATATATATATATATATATATATATATATATGTTTTCGATTAAAAAATATAGACATAGTTTATAATAATCTTTTCTAGTTCTCTAATTAGCTTCTTAATGTTAACTTAAAATTCATCAAGGAAGAGGGTGTAGTTTTTGTTAACCCAAGTATTTTCAGTCTTCTCCGAGATCATCCTCAGGGGTCAAGTGCAAAGTCAAACTTAATCTAACTGTGATCATTGTGATAGGGATTTTTGTTAAACACGCGTGAACGTCCCGTCATAATTATTTTAAAATTATCCATTTCAGTTTTGTCATGGTGTTTTTCATAGTCAAGAGTTTACAATACAAGGAAGCCAACAAGAGAAGGTAAAAAAAAGGATATTGCAAATGGCATTAAATGTTGGTTAAATACATTTTAAAATGTTGCTACTATACTCGCAATAAATTTTGTTCAGTGTTGGTTGCTTGCTTTTGATATAGAGGGACTTGAGAATTTGAAGATTTTGTTTATTATTTTTATGCTGATGATGATCTCAGGAGATTGAAAGTACTTGGGGTAACGAAAAATATGGCGCCTTCCTAGATGAATTTCAACTTAACAACAGGAAGCTAATTAAAGAACTAGAAAGGATTATTATAAAAATAATTCTTGGAATGAGAAATCTTAAGAGATGAGTCCGAGTTTTGGAAAGGCATGAATCCACTTCTATAGGTAAATAGCCTTGGTTGGCAACCAGTCTAAGAGATAGACAATTCTGATGTTAACTGCAATAAAAGTGCCATTTTTCAGAGGCACAGTATTAAACAATGGAAACAAAGTAAGACAATCGCCAAAAATCTATTTACCATAAATAAAATAACATTGTTGAATTATTTTTAAACTATTAAGAAAAATGTTCATAAGACAGGGATTTGGCTAGTATCCATTGTTTATTCTTTATTTTACAGCTTTGATAATAAGTGGTGGAAAAAACTGATTTAGAGCCATTTACGCTATTTACATTATTCAGACTATTGTCGCCATATCCAGTACAATGTTTTGGCCATTGCACACTCCGGCTTTCTTCATGTAGTTGGAATGTCGAACTGAACCCTTTATTTCGCTCACTGGGGTAGACTGTTCTAGTTTCACCTGCCATGTTTAATGGATGTCAGTTATCTCCTGTTAATTTCCCTCTGCAAGTTTTCCAATGCCTTAACCAGGTATTGAACTCACACTCTTTGGGTTCTGTCACTGGATTTAACCAACGCCTTTATCCACTGTGCCATGTGTCCATGAGAACAGTCTACCCCAGTGAGCGAAATAAAGGGTTCAGTTCAAAATTCCAACTATATGAAGGTCGTCACATACAACGGCCAAAACGTTATGATAAATATGGCGACAAAGATGAGGACAATAGTCTGAATAATGTAAATAGTGTACATAATACCTCATCTCAGAAATATAGACAGATACTGAAGGGCCGAAACGTTGTAATAAATATGGTGACAAAGATGAGGACAATAGTCCGAATAATGTAAATAGTGTACATAATACCTTATCTCAGAAATATAGACAGATACTAGAGCAATTTAATACGAAAGGACTGAGTGCAAAGGGCAGTGGTAAGAGAAATTAATGATGTGGAAGACCCAAGAACTCTCAACGAATGCGTAGCACAAAACTTTTCAAGGAAGACGATGCCAGACTCAACCTTCTGCTGCGGAAAATGAGGCCTTGCTTAAAATGGTTGAACAGCCGCCAAGCACAAGCACTTTGGTCCTTCACAAAGCGCATTATTGTCACCTTCATAATCTTGGCCTTGTAAACAGAGGGTGTAGAGAAATACCTCATGAACTGGATAATGACCAGGCCCAATGATCTGTGAACATAAGCGCACAAGCTGGCAAATCCTCAGGATGTCCGTTTTTGGTATTGAATTGTAACTGGGGATGAAAAATGGATTTATTCTCATAAACCTAATAAGAGAAATCAGTGGCTTGTTCTGGCAAGGCTTCAGAGCCAATTGTGAAACAAGAGCGGTTTGAAAAGAAGTTCATGTGTGTTTGGTGGAACTTCAATGGGGTGCTGAACTTTGATCTTGTCCTAGATGGTCATGTTGTGAATGCTGACAGCAGTGAGTATTTGTTGCTTTGAAAGCTCGCTACCCAGCATTGGTCAATGAAATACCTACAGCATAACAATTCCCCAGTGCAAACATGAGGAATGTAAGAGGCTGGAAGTGCTGCCTCAACCTGCCTACAGTCCAGACCTTGCACCATCAGATTACCACCTTTTCTGAGCCACAGATTATTTCCTGCATCGGCAAAGGCTCAACATTGTGGATGAGGTCAAAAATGAGTACAGGGAGTTTTTTTTTTTTTACCTTTAAGCAGGCTAAATGGGATAAACTTTCACGAATAAATGCTTTATGTATATAATTTGTCTGAACTATTAATTAAAGCTTAATATATATATATATATATATATAAAAATGTAAAAGTTAACATTGAAGTCAACACTCAGAGGTGACAGACTGTTTCATGCTAGATGCAATCATCAGGCCGTGGGTGCTAGATTTTTCCTCAACTATTTACGTATATGGGCCAGTGGCGCATTGTGGGTAATCCATTCTGGTGGTTATTTTGGTGGTAGTGGCTTGTTTACTTATTTATTTATTTGGGTTAATTTATTTTACTCCTTTTTTATTTTATATATTTAATTATTCCTTTCGGTTTTCTATGTTTTATTAATATATATATATATATATATATATATATATATATATATATATATATATATATAAAATGTTGATTTCTCATTGGGTAGAGAAT
This sequence comes from Acanthosepion lycidas, assembly GCA_963932145.1. Lineage (NCBI taxonomy): Eukaryota > Metazoa > Mollusca > Cephalopoda > Sepiida > Sepiidae > Acanthosepion > Acanthosepion lycidas. The sequence continues at coordinate 45,148,079 of OZ010615.1, read as the reverse complement.
CACTGCAAAACTCCCCCACCACCTTTTATAGTCAGAAGTACACAAAAAGCATACTGGGATATTTTTCTTAGCCAATGAAATGGGACGACTTGTGTCTTGACATGATTCAGTCCAGACCTGCCATTTCAGGCAGTTCGAGATGGCTTGTTGAAATCTCTTCCTTTGGGCAGAGAGGAACCCAGACGAGGATATGCTGAAGGGCAGTCACATCTGGGAAGCTAGACAAGCCTGACGTCATGTATGCAGTGTCCATGAGGAATTTTTGCCCAAATCTATGGTCTTGGATTCGCTGTGCATAAAAAACAGCCTTGTGCCACATCCTGTCTAGTGGCGAAGCAAGGTAAATAACCTCAGTTCAGATCTGCTTTAACTACTAGACAGACTTACTGTCTTCACTTGTCCAACAATTGCTTTTGTGTACAAACACCAACTCATAGTTTGTGAATTCTTTTGCCTCCTTATCAATTTTGATTTGCTTTAACTATATTGTTTATTTGCTTGCATATTTGTTGCTGTTTCATCCTTTTTGACCTTTTTTTCTTTTCATTGCAAACTTTATTAATTCTGTGTGTTATTTTGACAATGACAGTTTAGACAGATTTGTCAAACTCTATGCTTTCAGGCAGAGGAACCCAGAAAAGGCTATGCCGAAGGGCAGAGTAACGTCTGGAGAGGTAGACAAACCTGAGCCAGTGTATGCAGGGTATACTGGGAATTTTTTGCCCAAGCCTATGGTCTTGGATTTGCCCTCATAAAAAATGGCCTCGTGCCACATCCTGTCTAGTGGGGAAGCAAGGTAAATAACCTTAGTCCAGATTTGCCTTATCTACTAGAAAGACCTATTGTGTTCACTTGTCCGATCTTGCTTTTGTGTACAAACACCAACTCATAGTTTGTGAATTCTTTTGCCTCCTTATCAATTTTGATTTGCTTTAACTATATTGTTTATTTGCTTGCATATTTGTTGCCGTTTCATCCTTTTTGACTTTTTTTCTTTTCATTGCAAACTTTATTCATTCTGTTCATGTTATTTATCTTGCATTTTGACAATGGCTTCTAATTTATCAATATATATGAAAGTGGCCAGTGAGATCAACAGCCAGGAGTGGCAGTCTGCTTCATGCTTAAAAGCAATCTTCAGACCATATACGCAGTGAGTCAAGTGAATTCCACAATAAATCTCCACTGTAGTTATGGGAATGGAATATACCACTTATCGTCTGTAGGTACAAGAGGACAGAAGATAACGATAGACTGCATCTAAATCTTCAAAGATCAAAGTTGACTGTAAAGCAAGAAGACGGAAGAGAGTTCTATAAGTGAGGAGGGTGAGAAGAGAAACTGTTAGTATAGAGTAGACAGTTACATTTAGCCATTTCAACTGTAAAATGATGAGACCTATCTAGTACTGTGCCTAAATTCATAAATTCTAGGTTTATTAGAGGAAAATTCATCAGAACAATTATCATGAAAATATTTATAGAAAAGTCACAGGGAAGCCATGTTATGGTGGTGTGGAAGGGACTGAAGCCAGGATGCCAAATCAGGACCAATAATATTGCAGATTTTTCATTGGATTTTATCAAGAATCTCTATAGCAGTAACACCAAACCAGATGTGGCAATGATATTGAAAGCATGGACGAATAGTAGACTAAAGAATAAGATAGATGGAGAGAAGAAATGTCTATCTAGCACGACACAGTGTACCAACTTTTCTAGCAGCAGACCTAGAAAATGATTTGATAATCTTTCCACCTACAAAAATAATTGGTAAATTTGCAGATAATGCCTCAGTGACCAATTAAAAAAAAAAAAAAAGAAGCATTATTCCTGGTGTAAAAAAGCCTGATTATTCTAAAAACAGCATTAAAAATTGAGGAAAATCTACTGTTTAGGATATATTGACAATCTTAGTTGGGTCCTGGTTACAACTTGGCCTCGATTACTGTGTTAAAGTTTACTCATTTACTGGAATGCACAGATAATGCATCAGTGAACAATTAAAAAAAAACAAACAAATTATTCCTGATCTGGAAAAACCTGATTATTCCAAAAATAGTAGAGTTCCATCAATTTTTAAAATTGATGGAACCCTACCTTTTACGAGATATTGACAATCTTAGTTGTATCCCAGGTACAGCCTGGCTCCAATACTGCATGATTTGCAGACTGAAATACACAGAAAATGCCCTAGTGACCAATAAAAAAAAAAAAACAATATTCCTGGTCTAAAGGTAGCTTTTCGGCAATTTTTATTTCTATTTTTGTAATAACCAAGCTTTTTTTTTGTTTTTTGTTTTGTTTTTTTTTTAAAAAAATACCAGGAATAACACATTTTCCTAACATTTAGTCACTAGGGCATTATCTGTAAATCACTCAGTATTGGAGGCCAGACTGTAATCGGGACCCAACTAAGATTGTCAATATCTCGTAAAAGGTAGAGTTCCTTCAATTTTTAATGTTATTTTCGGAACAATCTGACCGTTTTCTTTCTTTTTCAACAAGAAAAAACACAAGAATGATTTTTTTTTTTAATTGGTCAATCGGTCACTTTGCATATTTACCAAACAATTCGTGCTGGGTGTACTGCAAGTTACATTTTCTCAAGAGAAAATAAACAAAATATGGTTTTAATTTTAAATTTATTATTATCGATCAGGGGACTTTTTTTTATTTTTTTATTTTGTTACATATCAAAGGACGTTTTACATTTTTTGCATTAAAAAAAAAAAAAAATGATTAAAAAAAAGGTGAACAAATATTTATAAAAAAAAATATCTGAAAAATGAAACATTTTTATTCTTAAATTTAAAACATTAAAATTTATCACTAAATTCGACACCTGAGCAATTAAAATGTTATTAAATTAACAAAATAAAAACGTTTTTCCTTGTTTTCAGTAAGTTTTCTCAGGGTGATCACGTGATTAAACTCAATTTCACTTTTTGCTAAATGTTTATATAACTAAAATTAAAAAGTTTCATTTTTATTTTTACATTGACGTTTTATTATTTTTTAAACAAAAATTCTTTTAAAGAAATTAATTTCTTAAAGAATCAATAATGAACCAAAAAAAAAAAAAAAAAAAAAAAAAAAAATTCTTAAAAATTTCTTTTAATGAAAGAATAAATAAAACCATTTTTTAACGTCTATTTCTTTAATTTAAAAAATAATTTCACTGTTAATAAGTTAAAAATTCATTAGAATAAAATAAATAAAATGAGACTAAAAGAAACAACTCAATCTACACTATTTTTATTTAAAATTAATTTTTAGTAAAAATTAGTCATAATTTGATAATTTTACTTTTGTCTTCTTTTTTTTAAATTACAGACTATATAGTCACTATAGAGACTAGAATTAAGTTTTAAAAAGTTTAAAAACACGTTCAATTTAAAAGTAAACAGTTGGAAAATGTTGAAAACAAAGTAAAGAAAAATATTGACGATTAAAAATTAAATATTTAATTTAATTAAATTAAGAATATTGAATAATTTTAGTTTAGTTATTTTTTTCATGATACCAGTTAAAGTAGGAAAACAAATAAGAAATAAAAAATTATACGAAGGATAATAACAAATTTTAAAACTTTATATATAAATATATAAAAAAAAATATATGTCTAAAATAAAATATAAATTTTGGGAGAAAGAAAAAGAAACGGAAGAAAAAAAAATATAATAATTTTAAAATTTTAAACTTTACCGGTTATTTTTTAAAAATTGAACTCAATAGTTTTCTTTTCTTGAAAAAAAAAAACACATGTCTAGTCAAGACTTGTATATAAACAAACTATATTTCTATACAGACCGATTTACGGCTGTGAGATCGAATATCAATAGCCAAAAAAATCAAACAAACACCAATAAATTTACCTCGAGCAATACTTCTCTTGATCAACTTAGATCTCTTGTTAAGTCGCCATTTGTACAGAGTCGAAGGGAAGGCGGTGTAAGTGGGAGAAATGCCCCCCACTTAATTAATGGACCCGGTGTAATAATTGGCAGCTGCAGTTGCTTGGTTTTATTCCATTTTTTTAAAAAAATATTTCTATTCTAATAGATTCGGGGTGCGTTTGGATTATAGTGGTTTATCACTTATATGAGTGTTGAAACAGATTAGTTTGATTTGGCCTTGTTAATTAGATAGCCCAATATAAGAGGGGTATATAAAACATAAAAATCAAATTGTAAACTGTAAAGTTCAAAAGTGAAACGACGAATTTATACATACAGTGTAACCCGGATATAACAGAGTTGTCGGGACCGGAGAAGAAGTCTCTTATATCCGGGTTTGGTCTATTTTGTTTAGGTAAGTATGGCTCTAATTTGGCACCATATAAAATCTCTCTTATATCCGGGTTTCTCTTATATCCGGGTTACACTGTATAAATCAATTAAGGTCTCTACAAATAAAAAAAAAATTAATGTATTTTGGTTGATACAAGGTCGTCAAAATGTTCGTAGTAGTCCTTGCAAGAATGAGTTTATGTGTACTTAGGCAGAAACGTATGTGTGTATGTATATATGTATGTATGACCGTTCCGTTCGTTTATCAAGTATAAAAGAGGTGAGGGAGAAAGGTAGGGATAATAATAACGATCACTTGACGTTTGTCAAGGGATGTGTTAATATGCTCGTCTCCTTCTCTCTGGTGACAGGCAAACTTGCCCGTCTTTTATTTTGTTTGTGGGGCTTGAAAAGGTCGTTTAGGAATTCACTCCCGGATATGATTCGGGCTTTTGCATTGAACGACGAACAAACTTCGCGTAGGCTCGCGAAAAGGCCCGTAAAAGAATTTGTTTCTGAGAATTGAAGATTATTTGAATTTTGTTTTTAAATGTTTCCTAGTTTTCTATTGGTCGAAAAACATTTCGCATCAACGTGTGAAATTTCACGAGTTTTGTTTTGGATTCGCTTTTGCGTGTGCGTTAAGCAAAGTTTGTAAATTCGAGTCTTTTTTTAAAATTTCTAACGAAATCAATGAGTCAGTGCTTAGCATTTGAATTTTAAATCTAGATCTTGTTTTGTTCACTACAGGATATCGAAAAACAAAAATATACGAACATCTGCAGTACCCCTTCTCCCAAATATCAACGTTAAAGAGTCTTCTTACATCTTTCATGTGAATTCAATGAACTCCACCCTTACGGCACCAATGACTGTATATTTGATAAACTTGTAGTGGACCGTGAGTATGTAAAACAGACGTGAGTTAAAATTTCCTGCTAGCCAGTCCAGCTACACGAGACAGTTGGACTTTAATTAAGTCCAAAGAAAAACAAACAAGACCGATAAATGTACGTAAACAAATATATGTATTAATAACAAGTTAAAGGTTACAAGCACATGGACAGTTACATTGAGTGCGTGTGGTGAATATTATGTGTGTGTGAGTGTTGTGCTGAGTGTTCGTACGTACGTGTATTGTTCTTAGCGTGTTCCTAGAATTTGGCAAAACGCTGTATCTGTGAGAGTTCACAAATTGGTGTTAGTTGAAATGAGAGAAGAATTACCACCTCATCTCCAAACGAGGTAACGGCCCAAGGCCTGGAGTAAAAGAGATCGAGTCGAAGGGTCAGCCAAGGGAGAGAGACTCCTGGCGAAGGGTTAAGGAACTAGAGGAGGAGCTAACTCCGACAAACTGACCTACTGCTTCTTACTATTATCGTACAGGATGCGGCAGAAATACCTCCCACATATACCTCCCAGACATACCTAACACGTAAAGGCAAGACATCAATGACAATGGTGCCTTTATTTAATAACTAGCAGCATGGCCCGGCGTTGCCCGTACTTGATTCAAAAATCGTACGACTCATACAGCAATCGCTATCACTTGACTTAAAATATTTTTGCCATTCCTTGCCTTTGCCGTGCTGATGCTGCTACATGCCTTACTTCTTGCCTATCTCACACTGCGAATTTTTTCTAAGCTATATACTAAACATTAAATCTGTTACGAAAAAAGAACTGAACAAAATGAACACAAAACGATCAGCTTTAAAAAAAAAAAAAGGACTCGTAACTGGAAAAACCGAATGAAAAAAGAATGTTAACAACAAATACTTTTTTTTACACCCAACCCAGTTCTGCGGAATCAGAATCAACGTTGAGTTTAAGCAAGCGAATAAGCCAATTGGAGTAAAGTGCCATGCAGATTTAAATTTTTCCCACTTGTGACGAATGCAGCTATCGATTTTTTTTGCATGCTAGCATGCTAGTTAACATTCGTGTCAGTCAGCTGTTGGCTCTCACGCTGGCCAACAGAGTCTTCCTGCCTATTCGTGGCAGCCAGCTATTGGCTCTCACTCTGGCCAGTACAAAATGGCCGCAAACTACATGAAAACTGCCGTAGAAGCATGAAAAAATCGATTATTTCCACTATGGATGGGAGTTGGGAAATGCAAAGTCAGTGTTAGCCTTCCCGCTAACTTGGAGCATGTGCATGTAAATTTTGGTGCAAATCCGTCGAAAATTGCAGCCGTGCATTCGTTACACAAACACACACACACATCCTGCCTTTTATAGATAGAGATTTCACCCCAAGCAAGGTCATAAAACCATTAAGACGGAAGGGGGTTACTGAGTGTTACAGAATAGGAAGAAAAGAAAACACTATTAAGGAGAGAGAACAATAAAAGAACAGGAACTAAGAAGATCGAAGTTGACAGAGAAGCAAAAAACCGGAAGAGAACTGCGATAGAAGAAACTATTATAGGAATTGAATCCTATATCTATTTTTTAAAGCAATAGAAATAGAAGCATATATCGTATATAGAGATGAAGGTTGGGCTAATATATAAATAAAGGCCAAATTTACTGTCTATAGTACCATTTTATTGTTGACTCCATTTGGTTACATTGGTTAAAGTGGGTGACTACCGTCTTAGTCCTTTTCGTGATATTATATATGACGATTGAAAATGCTTGGGAACATAAATCACTTCAAATTTTGGTTATCTTATGATTTAACGGAAAAAAAGATTAATTATCCGTATTTCTATTTGTGATTTTCTGCACAAACTTAACAAAAACATCCAATTTTTTTCAGAAAAGCAATCATAAGTGATGAAAATGGATTTATTGTATATAGAGATGCAGGTTGCGCTCATAAGTAAAGTTAAAATTTATTGTCTATAGTACCATTTTATTGTTGACTTCCATTTGGTTACAGTGGGTGACTAGGGTGACTATTGTCTTAGTCCTTTTTGTGATTTGAGGGTTTTTGTCTTTTTTGGCTGACAGAAATTAATTCATAAAATTCATCCTTTCTTTTTTTTTCTTCTGGAGTTGCACTTTCGGTCAAACTCAAGATCTGATGAATCTTCAACCCTTGCCTCTCGAACTGATAAAAATCGAACCTCTTCCTTCCTTCCTTCCTTCCTTCCTTCCTTCCTTCCTTCCTTCCTTCCTTCCTCTTCTTCTAATTAGGCCGTGTTTTCCGTTTGATTTTTGGCGGAACGTGTTGACATTGGTTAATTTATTTATGACTCTCACTGGCACACATAAGCTATGTCCGGGTTCTGTCAGTTGCCGAGGATAGGAACAATAGAAGGAAGAAAAGGAAGAGAGAGAGAGAGAGAGAGAGAGAGAGAGAGAGAGAGAGAGAGAGAGAGAGAGAGTTCTTTGTCATTCTCTTAGTGAAAAGGAAAGTGTATATTTCCATATGGTGTTACTACTACCTAAACTTACTACAAATATATCTTTTTGAGGCTGAAAACAATTTGGGAGGACAGTTTGATCTACATGTGCGTACGCATATATGCATCCCCACACATAGGCATCCACACACACGCGCCCAATGGAAGAGACAACAGCCAGCAGCCGTCGACTCAGGCCCTGTCCACCCACACAGTAGAAGGGATTAACCAGTACCCGCCGACTAAGCCTTTGTTTACGGACTTACAAACATATTAAGTATAAAGTAAGTCTGTCTACACATATCCCATCGCACTACGAACACTTAATTACTTTATAAAACAAGTTTCACTGCAAGGAAAATTTAATATTTTATTGCTATTGTATATTTCTGAAAAGAATATGTAAATTCTTCTCTGGATTTTATTAAGGACTAGCAGTAGATCCCGGCGTTACCCGGGGATGTAACAGTAAGAGATAGATCAAGTATCGACCATCATAAAGATTGAAAAATAAAATTGACAAAGATTATTGTTTAAGGTTGACGGACACGCATGTCTTAATTAGTTTTTTTTTTTTTTTTTTTTTACGAATTGGTCAAACCCAAACTCAAACAAAAACATTGTTTTCAATCGTTGTGAGTCTATCGATTGAATAGAATTTTATTATAAACAATTGTCTTGTAAATGGTATTTTAAAGCATTCTGAATGTAAAAATAAAGAAAAAGGTGTGCAAGACAATAAGAAACACTACCTGCCCCCCCCCCCCCAAAAAAGTGAAGTTTTGTTGAAATCGGTTGAAAAATGTAGGAAATCCGATCCCATATATAAACGAACACACACACACAGACAAACAACCAACCTGGGTTTTATAATAAGTATAACTCGATAACTCGATATTAATAAGTATAACTCAATATGAGTTATCCCCCTTTCATTAATGCCTCTTAATTGTGTTTTCAAATTGATTTTGTGCAAAAACAATTGTGTTTTTCCAATTTTTGGCGCTGTCAGAACCACCGCAAGGTAATTTTACGTAGTCCTGTGAAGTTTTGTTGAAATCGGTTGAAAAATGTAGGAAATCCGATCCACTATATAAACGTACACACACACACACACACACACACACACACACACACACACACACACACAATCTGCGTTTTATTATAAGTAAGATCTCTAAATATATATAGCAGGAGCACGAGGCCAGGTTTGGCAACAATATTCAAAGTAAGGACGAAATGTAGACTTATAAATATTTATACTAGTTTAGCATTCCACTGCCACTTTTTTTTTTTTTTTTTTTTTACCAATGTCGATTTCTGCGCAAAAAGTGGATCACAGAGCTTATCCAGCTTCATACATATTTTCAAAAAAAAATCTCAACTTCTGATTGGTCACTTAATATTTAAATCATGTTCGAATAACATCGACCTAGTTCTTGACCTGACAAAAAAAGAATTCCGCCCAAATCTGTCAATGCCGTTCGAGCCTGTCACGTGATTAAGTTGATTATAAATACCAAACACGAATTCGTTCTTTCTCGTCCCTTTGTTGATTTCACTCCTCTAATACGAAAATATAATCGTAAAGGAAACTGCGTTTCGACCCCTTTGCGGGCGAATGCTATGAAAACATATTCACGCACGCACACATACACGTACGTACGAAACTTTCCAAACTACATTACAAAGAAGAAGGCCGGAGCGTACAACGGCCGAAACGTTGTGATAAATATGGCGACAAAGATGAGGACAATAGTCCGAATAATGTAAATATTGTACATTACAAACATACGAAACTTTTCAAACTTCATTAAGAACATTATAGACTTAATGACAAGCAACGTAAATTTAATTAGAAACATTACGGAACATCTGAACCATTGTGAAGCTAAAAGTTTACTCAACATATTCTCAGCTTTATAATTCTTTCAACTCACTAACTGAACATTTTGAGCGGTAAGTTCATTCAACATTTATGAGCTCAGATGAAAAAAAATTCATTAGCAAATATTTCAGACAAAGGGACGTAACACCAACAAAAATAGTAACTTCTTCGCTTGTACATCATTATACAAATATAAATATAAATTTTGTTGTTGTTATAAAACCGTTTTTTTTTGTGTTCCTTTTTGTTGTTTTTCTTGTTGCTTTTGCGTTGGCTTACACATTCGTAAAGAAAAATATGCGGATAGATTTAGGCCGTCAATACCGCCACATAAAATTCTGGCTGGAAAAAATGCACGACACAGGGAACCAACTTTCCGAGTAGCAGCCTAAGCAATATACCTAATTCCTTCATCTAGTTAATATATTGTTATTATGTAGGAGATTTTTCTGTCGTACTCTGTGCAATACTTTTTGTTGGCGTTCAGCATTTATTATCAACATAAGGCCGTGAACTTTGATTGGTTATAAATTTAATTTAGGTACCTCCACTAATTCGGTATAAATTTTCGATAACTAAGGTTTAAAATGAATTTTTAGAAAGAATGGAAACGTATTCTTGAAGATTTCTTTTAACTTCAATTGAAAGCTAAATGATTAAATTTATCATTTCTAGTTGTTAAAATACTCTGGTGTATTTCAAATAGAAATGATATAGATTGGAATGTCAAATATTTGCTCGATTTCAAAAAAAAAAAAAAAAAAATTACATTTTAACAAGTCTTAAAATAAAATTTAATTATCGATTTTAAAAAATCTTCCAAAAATAAAACGTATATTTGTGACACGTTATTTGAGTAAAGTAAGCAAATCACAGATAAATTAATCTGATCTGAAATAAATATAACTTACTTATAGCATGAAAAATAGTATATACACATTTCTTAATGACGGGTCCTGTTTTTTTCATGTCTTTATTTGCATTATCGATAAGGTGTTGCCAGCTATGGATGACCAGAACTGACATAAATTAACGAAATCTAAGTGAATGCATTTTTTATTTTAGTTTTTAACTACCAAGTAATTTTTACAAATTAACATATTTTCAGCAATCATCTAATATTTTATTGACTTTTAGTTACGTTAGAAAATGCTTTATGAAAAAAATAACATTTAAAATACTATAAAATTTTCTTAGATTAATTTTAAAATTTAATAACCGAGATGAAATACCATGATAGAGGTAACTCAATAATTTATGACCCACACTTAAATAAATACATAAAATAAAAATATTTCGTGAAATAGAAATTAAAAAAGTAAAACATACTTTTAATTTTAAAGTTTTAAAACTGAAGGGATGATGTTCAAAACCTGTTGAAACGTAAGCAATGAATAAGGAATTGGAGACAAGCGAATTTCACTGTAAAAAGAGAAGTCTTAGAACACAGGACCTTTTCATAATAATATTACGTATAGACTACCATAGATTAAAAATGGGAATGCTTAAAGTAAAAAAAAAAAAAAGATCATTTAAAAAATATTGGTGCAAAACAAATTATAATAAACTTGTAGCGGTTGCTATGTTTTCCTACGCCCACATTTTATTTGCCTGCGATTGGCTAATAAATCACTACTACCTTTATATAGGACAATTTAGCCATCGCAGTCGTTTCTTTGAATTCTTTGGTTTTGAGCTTGCTTGCCTGTTCTGTTAGTACGAGTGTAGTGATTGGTTACTTTTTAACCAATCACATATTTTTAATGCAAGATTAAGTTTTCCCGCGTTTCTGTGGGAGCCTACCCCTTTTCCTTAAAAGGGTCGACTTTTCACAAGTCGTCAGTAAGGTCCAGTAAGATTCCGGATGTCACACAAATCTACGATCTTGCTCATAAAATTTCAAACGCACACACAGACACAGAATTTCGTAATATAAACTTAAATTTCTCTCTGTAACTTTCGCCAAGCTCAGTCAACCAGAACTCTGTTGATTCAAACCATTCTATAACACAACACATTTTTGATTAATTGTATTCTTGTGTTATTTATTCTTAACATGCAGACTTTGTTCTAATATTGATTCCTGGACATTTTTCTCTCACGAGAACTTTCTTCGAGCAATCAATTACAAATCAATCTACAGTTAAAGGGGAACAACTTCATTCCCTTAATCTATATATTGAACACAATTTTATTGCATGTTTGTTCTTGTATGTTATTTCAATAAATATTTGTTGATTAACAATTTGGAGTTATTGTTGTTTACTTGAATCCTGTTCCTTGGGAATATCGTTAATATAAATAGTATTGGTCTATCTACAAACCCGGCCATTACAAGCTTTTCAATTTTTGATTCGGAAATATAGTTTTTACTTAATTACAATATCACCGTATACAGTGTGGGAAATTTTTAAACGATTTTTAAATTATGATAAATTATTATAATTAAAACTTTAAAAAAAGAATGAAAAATTCTTGTAAAAATTAATTATTTTGCGATTTTTTTCTTAAAACGATATCCTAAATATAACTAATTTACAAAAGCAATTAAAAGGTTTTCTAATTAAATAATGTCATAGTTTTATTACATTTTTTTAGTTTACCATTCAGAGCAGATTTTCAGAAAACGAGCAAAAGTTTGAAAAATAAATTGGTGATTTTACATTCTCTAAGGGATCCTACTTTTAACTAATAAAAAAAAAAAGTTTGCACATAGGACTGAATTTCTCGAAGAGCCTTTTATACTCCTGAATAACCTTCTGTGTATTGATGTTAAAGGATGAGAGAAATGTGCTATAGCTGTTATATGTGCACATTGTCACCTGTTTATCATTTAAAAACATAAAAAAAATACGGCAATGGATAACAATGCACAACTTTGCATAAATACTGATACTAATGAACAACATATAGTTTTGTACACCTCTGAAGATGATCTTGGAAAGAAGATCAAAAGTTACTTGGGAAATGAAAATAAAAGAAATTTAAACAGCTATAGCACATTTCTCTCATCTTTTAACATCAAAACATGGAAAGTTATTCGTGAGTATGAACGGATTTTGTAAAAAATTAACAGACATAATTTCTGTAAATTTTAATATATATAAAACATTTCGCTTTGATTGCTTGCCTTGATAAAGTCGGAAGACGAAACGCGTCGGCAAGAACTAAGAATTTTTTTCCAATTGTCAATTTTAAAACAATATATATATATATATATATATATATATATATATATATATATATATATATATATATATATATATATATATATATAGTTAAATTTCCCAGAATAATTCTGAAGATCAAACAAGGGAAGAAGTGTGAGTTTGTAAACATTGACTTACTGCTACCAATACCTTTCGATAAAACGAATCGAGTTCTCTCAGTCACTGGCGTGTTTATCTAAAAATAAATACAATTAAATTTACCATCGTCACTGCTGTGTCCCGACGGCTTACAGGTAGATTCGCCGACTGACGCCAATTCAATCGGGTTTTGATCCTAGCTAGAGGCAACCGGACGTCTAGCCACATTGATGAGCTGTGATACAGCGAAACAGTCTGTCCGCGGATGACAATATATATATATATATATATATATATATATATATATATATATATATATATATATATGTGTGTGTGTGTTACTTTAAATGTTATTTTTAGTGGATACCTATATTTGAGTAGAGTCTCCGTTTATTTATTAAACGGTATATTTATTTATTTTCGTCTATCGGTCTGAATGGAAGGGTGTTTGGTCATATGTGCAATTTTATGACTCCCCTACCACTTCTGGAAAGGGCAAAGCTTTCTCATTCCAGTTTCCAATGCATAGCGTTCTGACGTGCTTTGCAGATTCATCCATGAAGTACTTTGGTCGTTCCAACTCGGCGCAAAACTGACTTGAGCATTATTAACTGAGAACAGTTTCTCCCAGAGTCACCATTAAAAAAGAATAAATGGTCCGTAGTAGAAAAAGTTGAAAAATACTCTTTAGAAAAGATGCCCTTACACAATCGAAAACCCATAAAACAGAAGGGGACTTTGACAAGTGCACTTGGATCACTAGGGCATTTAACAAGTTTTTTTTTCTTCTTTAGAACATAGATGACAGTAATATTTACTCTTGTCTCGATAGCAAATCCGACAGATCAGACAAAGTAAACATGGCAGCTGCTCATGAAAAGAACCTCCAATCAGTGTGCAACCGAGGCAAGGAAATAGCGTGTAAATTTTGACGCCTCCAAAACAAATCTGCTTTTGTTTAAACACCATAGAAAAAATTTTTCTGGCTGTCATCAGCATGTCCGACGCCAGACTCCAGGAGAGCGGCACACTACGCCTTCTTGGCCTCACGTTTTCCACTGACAGGAAGTGGAGCGACTATATCGAGTCAATAGCTGCATCTACTGCAAGGAAAGTTGGGTCACCGTGTCGTGCAAGAAAATTGCTTTCGTCAGAATCCATCTTGCACATTTACAAATCTATCGTGCATTGAATACGGCTGTCATATCTGGTCTGGTGCTTTTGCTGTACATTTTGAGCTTCTTGACAAAATCCAAAGACGGGGTCTGTAATGTAATACATCCTGAGCAGGCATTTCGTCTTCAGTCACTTTCTCACCGACATAATGTGGCTTCCCTCTGTCTTTTCTACAAATGTTTTCGTGGCAACTCCTCTGACCAGCTTTTTCTCCTGGTGCCCCGACTATATGAATTTAAGCGTGTTACTAGATTGGCATCTAGGTCCCACCCTTTTACTGTTGAAATCGTTAAATGCAATTCTCAAGAAGCGTCCCCCTCCCCCCAAAAATATATAAATTCACTTTAATCATATGGTCGGTTTTTATTATAATTCTAATTATCGCTTTTTAAAGTAATAAATATTGCCGAGGAGTGAAGGTAGTTAAAATAATAGCGGTGTCAAAGGAAAAACAGTCGTCTTGACATGCCGTTTTTTTTTTGTCGGCATGAAGGTTAAAGATTGCCAATAAATTATTAATAAAAAGTGTAGATAATTATGAATAGATAAATATTGTAAGAGTCTAGGTTTGTATTTTACACTGACTTTTACACTTACTTTTACGCTTACTTTTTCGGAAAAGTGTTTTCAAAAGAAAGCCAAACGTTTTATAAAACAATTAAAATTGCTGCGTTCCATTTGTTTGTAAAAATTTCTGAATTTAAAATTGGATCAAGGACATATAGCCCAGTGGATAAAAGCGTTGTTTGGATCTAGTGACTTGACTCAACGAGTTGTAAGTTCAATACCTAGCTACTGCAGTGGTGAGCAAAACTTGGTGAGTTGAGTTAAAGGAAAATAGCTGAGATATCCGGAAGAGACATGGCCCGTGGAGTTAGAACAATCTACACCGGTTGAAATAAATTCCAATCACCCGAAAAAGGTCGGAGCATACAACGGCCGAAACGTCGTGAATATGGCAATAAAAATGAGGACAACAGTCCGAACAATGTAAATAGTGTAAAAATAGTTACAATAGCTAATCTTAGAAATATAAACAGAACCTGAAGAGGCCGGAGCGTACAACGGCCGGATCGCCCTGAATATCTCAATAAAGGTGAGGACAACAGTCCGAACAATGTAAATAGTATAAATAGTTACAATAGATAGCTAATCTTAGAAATATAGACAGCTCCTGAAGAAGGTCGGAACGTACAACGGCCGAAACATTGTGAATATGGCAATAAAGATGAGGATAACAGCTCGAGCAATGTAAATAATGAAAATAATTACATTACCTCATCTCATAAATACAGACAGATATTTCCGATTCATTTATAATTCTGCCATTCGTCCATGATCTCAATATTGCTATCACATCTGATCTGGAGCTACTGCTAGGTGACAAAGATGTCAGTTCTCTGGCAGATGCAGCTTTTCGTTTTCCGAGTGTGCATATCGTATTCGTTTTTGTGTCTGAGTGAGTGATTGGTCAAATGAATGCTATAATTAATTACCTAAATGTGCATTAATTTCGTCCAGATAACGGATGTTTCTGCCACAATTAAGCATAGTGGGGAGGGTATTACTAAAATGCTATTTTAGTCATTCCCTCTCCAGAAAAAATGTACTATGGGAACTAATTATGACGACATAGAGACTCTCAGGTATTATGATGGCTGTAGTAAGAATGTGTTTTGGTGTAACGAATACTGTGGCATGTTTGGGTCAGTAATCGTGGGTAGCTAAATCAAAGATAAGACAGATTGAAGACCATTATTTTCCGACACCCCTTTTGTTTCGTTATTTTATAATTGAATAAGCGACATGTAACCGTAAGTTCTATGCTAACAGTTTCTTCTATCACATTTCTCGCTTATGGAACGCTCTTCCGGCTTCTTGCTTTCCAGTCAAGTTTGATCTTCAAAATTTTAAATGCAATATCAATCGTTATCTTCTCTCTTTTTAGATGAATGCGTGCAAGATTTCACAGCTCTAGCATCACTCCTTCATCGTCAGCCTATAAACTTTTCAGCCCACCCTCTGAGACAGGAAAGAAACAATGCAGTTATTAATAAGAAGAGTTGAAATTAATGCATGAAAGATTTCACAGCTCTAGCATCACTCCTTCATAGTCAGCCTATGAACTTTTCAGCCCACCCTCTGAGACAGGAAAGAAACAATGCAGTTATTATTAGGCTGGTGCAAAAATAATGACGTAATAATGTCGTTTTTTGACGTATTTTTTGACGTCAAAAAACGACATTATTACGTCATTATTTTTGCACCAACCTAATAATGAGGAAAGTTGAAATTAATGCATGCAAGATTTCACAGCTGTAGCATCACTCCTTTGTAGTCAGCCTATCAACTTTTCATCCCACCCTCTGTGACGGGAAGAAACTGTTGTGGATTCCGAGATGAATTCGGTCTCCAAGGAATGACAAACGCAATAATTAAATATATGAAATAAAATGTATTTACACAATCACACAAAGAGTAATACTGTTAGTAAGTCCAGGAATGCGGTTAGTAGCAAATACAGATAGATATATACAGTATCGAAGTAGGACTTCCTTAGAGTCTACGTGCTTGTAACTGACTTCTACAAGAGGTTACCTCACACTATCTCCATTCGTATATTCTCTCACTCTCCGTATATCCTCTCTCTATCTGACTACCGACTACCGACAACTCTCACTGACTGTAACTCTGGATATTTAACGGCAGCAGTCCAGGTACACTTGATAGAGTCCACTTATATGAAAAAGGGGTGGAACCCATAACACCCCCCTCCTTAGATCCCTTTTTTGGGGGAGTTAATATTTTTTGGTTCCGGCATATTTTTAATTGCCGATGCCCTCTCTGGGTCCGGTTTCCTGCCATTTTCATTTATTATCTTACCTAAATATTTAATTTCATTTAGGAAAAAATCACACTTTTCTCCTTTTACTTTGAAGCCGAAGTCCTGAAGTCTTCTAAAAACTTATTTTATGTGTGATGTGTGCTCTTCAACATTGTCGCTCTTAATTAGAATATCATCCAGATAAGCGGTCGCGAAATTCTGGCCCGTGAGCATTGTGTCTATCGTTTGCTGAAAAATTGCAGGTGCAACTTTTATTCCGAATGGTAGTCTGTTGAATTTGTACAACACTTTGTGCGTATTAATGCAAATGATTTCCGTACTCTCTTCTTGTACTGGGATTTGTAGATAAGCCTTACTAAGATCTATTTTTGAAAATATCTTACCGCCGTTGAGCTTTGTAAATATTTTCTCTGGGCTCGGTAGTGGGTAATGGTGGTCTTTTATTGCCTTGAATTTCTCCTGACTTCTTTTTTACGTAAACCACCGGCGCAGCCCACTCACTAAACTCTGTTTTATATAAAATCCCAGTTTGTTCTTTGTCTATTTTTTTCTATAGTAGCAAACGGTACATTTCGCTTCTTTTTAAAAATTGGTTGGACGTTTTCTTTTAATTCTATTTTGGCCTTAAATTTGTTGCATCGTCCCAACCCACTTGAAAATACCCCAGGAAATTGATTATATAATTCCTCCTTCAATTTTATAGTATCTGATGGTTCAACCTCTAACTTTTTGCCAAACGAGTTGATAGGTAGGTCCCAAACGTTGAATTTCTGCATCTAGTCGATACCTACTAAATTTTCAGTATCTTTCATGACGTATATCTTAAGTTTTTTTGTTTTGCCGTGAAATTTAACATTCACTATTATTTCTCCCTCAAATTTTATTCGTTTGCCTGTAACCGACTTGGCAATTTTTTGAGTGTGTAACATGGTAGGTCTGTTGAGTTTTTTCCATGTCTGTAAGTTGATTATCGTGAGGTCGGAACCCGAATCCAGTTGTAATTTAATCTTTTTATTTAAAATTTCCAGTTCCACATATTTCCTTACATTGGTGTTGTCCTCATTATTCATCCTTGTAGCTCTTATTCTATTAGTATCTTTTCTATTTCTGCATTGGGATGCCTTGTGGCCTTTTTTTCCACATTCATGACAGTTTTTATATCTGAAGCGGCAATCCTTGTTCCAATGTAATCCTCCACATCGATAACATGCTGATGGAGGGGGCTTATATTTGTTTCGATATTCGTCATAATTTGTCCTGTATGTTGTACTTTTTCTCTTATCATAAGATTTTATTTTTCTTTCCGGGGAGGGTGAGAATCTTTTTTCATTGTCGTAAAATTTTAGTTTTCTTTCCGGGGAGGGTCAAGAATGTAGACTTTTGTTTAACTTACGTATATGAGAAACAGCTGATTCTTCAATTTCCTTTGCGTCTTTCTTTATGCTTAAATATCTCTGGCAATCTTCCGATAATTGCTGTAATGTTAGACCCGGTTCATTTTGTAATTTTGCAAGCATTCTTCTACGCATTTCGCCATCTTTTGTAGAAACTAGCCCTTGAACAAAGATGAGGCATTTAAAATTGTCTGGGGTTAATTCCGCTAGTTTGAAATCGTCACAATGTTTATTTACGATTGCGGCAAACGTGGAATAATCCTCATTATCGCCCTTTATCAGGTTAAGGCATTTCCACCTCCTATGGAAGAGTGATGTTTTGGGGCTGAAGAGTTCTTTAAGACATGCCACTGCTTCGTCAAATTTTAATTCGTTCGTCTTTTTTGGCAAGATATAATCCAAGAACTTTGTATATTCTCCAGTTCCTAATTTTCTAAGCAATAGACGTAGCTTTTTTGCTTCTGTCCAATTTTGACAGTCTATGTTAAAGATGTCTTCATGTCTTCTAAAGTAATCTCCAAAATTTTTGTCCTCATCTAGAGAATATTTGAAAATCTCTATGGTATTCCACACTCCGTCTTGCGAAAATGTTGCTTCTTTTTCAATATCTAATTGCTTGTTGCCCACTACTTTCAATATTAGTTCCTGGAGCTCTGTTTGTCTATCTTGATTTTCTTTTTGCGTTTGTAATATTTGCTTT
>OZ010615.1:45121624-45124124 GCA_963932145.1 Acanthosepion lycidas | reverse complement strand
ATATATATATATATATATATATTCTAGGATTATTTTTCAACTGATTCAAGATGATTTTCGCCCTCTCTAACCTTTTAAGTTTCTGTCCTGGAGTAATAAGATGCTTTACACTTTTCCCGAACGATTTCATTTCCAAGTCTTTTTACACTGCTCCTTGAACTGTCATAGCAGAAAATACTCCCTCACGTGCCAAACGTCTTATAGACTGATGTGGATCTTTTCTAATTGATCTGTGTGGCACTAAGTTTTTTAAACCACTTCACCGTTGGTGGTTCTTGAATGGATTTGAAGATGAAAGCCAAAGTATGAATGGTGGAAATTTAAATTTAATAAGATCTTAGTCCGATGAAGTCGTAAAGACGAAACGCATCACTCGAAAACTTTTTTACGATTTGTCATATAACTTTCCCTCATACACACACACACACACACACACACACACACACACACACACATATATATATATATATATATATATATATCAGATTGCGCAGTATATATATTATATTATATCAAAGAAGTAATTGTACAAAGACTTAATTAGCAATGTTAATGTAATTAATGGTGAAATCACTTCGCTAACAAGAGTTAATGAGGCATTAACTTACTAATAATTCCTTCAATAACGGGATCCTTATATTTAAATTGTCAATAAATACAATATCTAAAAAAACTCTTTCTGTCTACGCTACATTTATTTCGTCTTGGTGTTTACCTGTAAATGGAAAAATTGCGCCCTGATGACAATTTGAAATTGTCGAAAGTACTCAGCCCAGGATCATCAATTCCATCTGACAACAATTTAAATATAAGGATCGCGTTATTCGAGGAATTGATAGTAAGTTAATGCCGCATTAAGTCTTGTTAGCGAAGTGATTTCACCATTAATTACATTAACATTGCTAATTAATTCTTTGCATAATTACTTCTTTATGAAATATATATATATATATATATATATTTTTTTTTTTTTTGAACAATAAAAAAAATATTAAAAATTAAAATCTTTAGACACACTGGGTTGTAGATTAATATTCTTTCGTTTTTTTTTTTTATTTTATTATTCCATTTAGATTCCTCGACTAGTTTCGGCCGAAATCGCAATCATCGGGAGGAGAAATATTTCTGCTTGCTGCTAGCACTAAACTACAGAAATGAATGTCTTGATGAAGAAAATGGACTTTTGTCTGTAGTTTTCATTTGTTTTTTTATTTTTTTATCTTTTTAACATGAATCTTTTAACATTCCTTGTGTTGGTCAAACAGTCTCTTTTAAGTTGTTATTTGAGATAAGAGCTGGATAGATACATGCTGCTATGAATTCTCTGGTCAGTTTGGCAGTTTTATTGGGCCTGGTGAGCGGATGTGTCTCTGTTTAGTGTTTGTGAGTGTGTTATTTGGTTCTTAGGGAGTGAGTGAGTATGATGTGTGTAAGCGTGTGTATTGCTGTGGGTGTGTGTTATCATTTGGCTCTGATGTGTGTAAGTGTGTATATTCGTGTGGGTGAGTGTATAAGTGTGAGGCCTCCACACCTCCGTAAGCATGTCTGTCTTGTGTGGGTGAGAAATGTGGGTAGGTTTTGATTTGTTGAGTTATATATTCGTACTACTATCTATATATTGTTAAATTTATGGTTTAGCCCGGCTGGATATTTTGATTTTAGACGTTGTATCCACTTATTTTCATGGGACTCTAAAATCTTTCTAATGTTATCTGCTCTGAACTTTTCTATTCTCTCAATATATATATATATATATATATATATATATATATATATATATATATATATATATATTAATCATTTCACACGGCAATAATGCCACTATGAATAAAAAATGAGAAGACGTTACTGATGAGCAAGTCAACAAAAGAATTAAAGTTCTATTTCATTAAGTAAGTGACTGGGAAGCAAGAAATATGGTGAAAAATGCGGGATAAGTAACTATTAACATAGTTAATATTAATATAGTTAATTAACGGTTGCATCTAGCTAGAAGTCAATCAGGTAGCATGCTTACGTTCATGTGGTCAAAATACCAAGGTGGAGAGCTCATTAGAACAATTACCATGAAAATATCTATAGAAAAGGGAAAATGAACCACGCCGGTGGGAAAGGGTAGTTGAGATGCCAGGCCAGGGTCAATAATATTACAGTCCCTTCTTTGCATTATGTTGAGAATCTTGACCAACTGTGGCATCAATGTTCAATGCACGAATAAATGGTTTATGAATTTGCAAGAATCCTGGCAACAAAAGCGTTCACATCTATCTAAATTAGTTCTTTTTATCTATCTATCTATTAGGTTGGTGCAAAAATAATGTTTTCTCACATAAAGTTGAACGTCAAAAAATTATTATTTTTGCACCAACCTAATATCTATCTATCTATCTATCTATCTATCTATCTATCTATCTATTACAGTCTTTTCATATCTATCTACCCAAGTTTGTTCACATCTATCTATCTATCTATCTATCTATCTATCTATCTATCTATCTAT
>OZ010615.1:45099124-45116624 GCA_963932145.1 Acanthosepion lycidas | reverse complement strand
AACCTGTCCTAAAAATCTTGTTGGTATTAAATAACCAATTGAGGTTGATATGCTGTAAAACAAAATAAACCAAACCTGATCTAAAAACTCGTTAATTTAAATTAATCAGAGTAGTTGCTTCCCTTAGAAACTTCAGTCAGCTAAGTCAACATCACCGAGGTAGAAGTCCTCTTTAATTGAACAAAGTTTGAACAAAGTATCTATGAACAAAATTCTATTCATACGAACCTATCCTAAAAATCTTGTTGGTATTAAATAACCCATTGAAGTTGATATGCCGTAAAACAAAATAAACCAAACCTGATCTACAAACTGATTTCTTATAAAGAATACATATTCTATTCATACGAATCTATCCTAAAAATCTTGTCGGCATTAAATAACCCATTGAAGTTGATATGCCGTAAACAAAATAAACCAAACCAAACCATCTGCTATGAATAATCACGTGTGGTCTCCTCTTGTTTTGTTGCTCTCCTCTTTGAGAGAGCTATTAGGTTGGTGCAAAAATAATTCCGTTTTCTAACATATGTTACTATGTGAGAAAACGAAATTATTTTTGCACCAACCTAATATTTCTGTTTACTGGGGCTATAAAAGGACACTATACGCGAACCTGTATTCTCAATTGAATAAAGATTTCTTACAGCCTACACCTGCGTACTTTTGTCATTACACTATTATTTCAACATTATTCGATTTGTGTATATCATCTTGCAGTATAAAGTTCTTGTAGCAGGTTGCATAATGATGTGTAAAAGTGCAGCTAGACTGCACGCTAAACTGTAAATGACTTGGTAGAACGCACGCTATAGTGGCAACGAGTTTTGTCTTTTTGTCATCTTCTTAACTCTCGTTCCGCCATCCATTCACTCAAGTTCTCTCGGTAGGTTATGTATTGTTTTCGTCCGTCTCTCTTGCCTTTAATCTGTCCTGTGAGTATCAAATTCTCCAAGCCCTTCTTTTTTATATTCATTATGTACCTTAGAGATTTAAAATGTTTTTTTCTGACAACATTTTTCTTTCCATTTCCGGTAAAAACTGAAGTAAAATATTAGGTTGGTGCAAAAAAAATAATGACGTAATAAAGTCGTTTTTTTTGCACCAACCTAATAATTCTATGCTATAAAACTAGAAGAAATTCACTTTTCAGGGGAGATAATTCTAATTTAATTTAATCAGAGTTGCTTCCCTTAGAAACTTCACTCATTTGTGTCAACATCACCGAGTTAGAAGTCCTGTTTATAATTGAACAAAGTATCTATAAACAAATTTTTTTTTCTATCCTCTGCCAGTCGCAATGATGGAGAAAGTATTATCTCGCACCATCGTCAGTGAGACACGCTGCAAAAGCTACTCCGTTTCGCAAGGCTCGTCCCTTAATCGAGTCGCAATCGTGCCAATCCTCCGAAGGAACACCATGAAGTCTACACTACCACAGGAGTCAAAAAAAAAAAAAAAAATCTATCAGAAAGAGAAGAATATTTAACTATTTTTTTTTTTTATCTCCGCGTCCTGAGCGACAGACTCCGGCTCAACCGCGGACCTGATCAAATTACCGGTCGAAAATGTATCCGCACAGGTCCCAAATCAACGACTTCCCCATTTTAAAAGGGAAAATGGTGATGCCATCCGGCTACTTTCCATCACCACGGTCGAGGCTCTTACGCTTATGCGAGGCGAATAGGAAGACGCAACCAGCCAGGAAGTACACCACAAAGCTGACCCAGCTTAGAATAAAAGAGAAGCCGTACTTGTAATCGCTCATCTTTGGGTGTCGAGCTGGGATGTGGGTAATTCCATGGTCGACGCTTTTTATGTAGACTTTATTGAGAACTAACAGCCAGGCTGCTGGAAATGAAAATTTTGAAGATTTGTTAAAAAAAACAAACTGCATATTAGATATTAAGAATAAACTAATTTAAAACTTAGTTTGTGCGATGCAAAAACAAATAAGAAATAGAATACAAAAATCATATTGGGCCAGAAAGGTTCTGCATACCTTAAAAAAGGTTAATTTGCAGTGTAACACCCATGCTCAGTTCGCAATAAAAAATTCCCGAATATTTGCATTTATGTGTAATTGTACAAGATTCATTCGAATCTGGCTTGATAAATTTGATAAAATCTATCGTTTTGGAGTTATCGACAATGAAAGTTCGGATTCATTCGTGTCTCGGACAGCCATTACGGACGTTGTTTGCTTACATTCGATTTGGGAAGGGAATCCAGACTTCTTCTGATGATATCGTTTATTGCTCTATGACTTAGAAAGCAGCCGGTACTACGTCGACAGGAGAGAGGATGTAAACCAAACTCATCAATGGAAACTCCACATCTGCATCTGTGACGCTTACATAATTTGAGTCCAAGACGGATCACGACTCCGACCCGTGTGTACTCATCATCTAGAATGGTACCGGTAGATGAAGAGGGCACTGCGTTGAGCCAGACGCCACTACTCGGTTGTGAAGCAGATAGTAGACAGGCGAGGCGATGCTGATCCATTTTATTTTATCCCAGGTTTTATGCTTTGATGTGTCTAGTGGCGTAGAAAGTAATTCTTGGGAGCAGACGATAATTAAACGTGACGTCACCACAAGTAGTATAAGCGGAAGGGAAGCTGCTGAAAATGAATGATTGCAAGCTGTTTAAAAAGTATTGCATACTTTTTCAATTCCAATTAAAAAAGAAGAGAAAACAGGTTTCGAATTTCATCTTAGAAATTTATTCAGTGTTAATTTACAAAGATAAAGAAAAAACGAGCCAACAATATTATTATTATAAAAACGTTTTATTCCATAAAATGTTCAGTCAGTTATGTGCCATGCATGATAGACGTTTAGGCGATCATGTATCTTTCGATACATGACTGACGAGACAGATTTTTTCACCGCAGTAGGTTGCCATTTCTTTCTGCGATAGACCAGTTACCATCCAAGGCTATAGAACACGATCTGTCCTGCTATTTACCCAAAGCTGGAGGGAGAAGAAGAAGATTCATACCTTTCCGAAGGGTATTAGCACGTAAGTGAATGCAATGGATTCGACTGGAATTCGAACTCGGCTCTCCGATTCCTCAATCTGAGCCGCTAGCCATTACATTACTCCACCGTAGAGATATTATATTGATCGCCATCAAGTTGCTGGCACTGGCCGAATCTCTCCTCAAGGTGGTCTGTTTGAAATTTTCCAGGTAATACATCATTTTCAATTCTTCTGTGCAATATTTGGTTAGTTTCTAGAATTGCATGAGTAGTATGATGCAAAGCTATGAAAGTTTCCCATTATTTCCAGGAATGTCATTCCAAGATTCTAACCAGTTGCAGAATACATTGAGAAATGTGTACCGTAATTTCTCGAAAATAATACGCACTTTTTTTAAACTGTAAATTACAGGTTATATCAGAGTAAATTACAGGTTATATCAGAGTTACGATAGATTTAAACACAAATATTTTTTCATTATTGATTTATAATAATAAATACGTACTTGTTGTTCTAAAATAAGAAAGATATTATCGCCATTTTTCATTTTAAATCCAACAATAATTGTAACGTTTTTTGTTAATAGATCTCTATTTATGCGTAACCGCATTTTTTATTTTGCGAAAAAATAAAAAAAAAAAAATCTATAAAAAGACCAATTTCAAAGAAAAGAGGATATCAAGTTAACAATTTATTAAAATTTTAATTTTCATCATCACCACTCTCTATTATAGAATCAATATCTAAATTATTATTAAACAAATTATAATTCACAATATTATCTTCGTCCTGTTCAAAATTGTCTTCGGCCTCTTCATTCTTTTGCCAAAGGATATCTTCAAAGCCATCCATGGCTGTCGGGAGACAACACTTGAAACCTTTTCTTTATAATATCCTCAATAATGGCATCCCAAGATTCCTGAATCCATTTTACAATAACTTCCAACTCTGGCTTTTTTTTTCTGTTGTCACAAGCAGTAAAACTGGGAATACCAGAAAATATGCAGTCATTCCATTTTTTACGCATCTCTTGTTTAAATGGATGGTTGCAGACAACATCCATTATTTGAAATTGGCCAGTCATTTCCCCTGGCATAATAACAAGATCCGTCCTCTTCTCTTGAAGTATATTCTTCATGCAAAATTTATAGATGCGTATTATACATAAGGATAGATATATTTCTTAATTTTTGGATCATTTGTTGGGGTGAGTATTATTTATGGGTGCGTATTATTTTCGAAAAATTACGTAATTGTCATCATTTACTTTAAGGGGATTAACATATATACTGTTAAGCCGCCATCTTTTATATGGTGTCTTTTACATTCAGTATTATCCTCTAAGTATAAAATATGTTTATGTATTCTGCAACTCCTGCAGAGTTAGACAAACATTTGTCTCCCTAAAATTACCAATCCCTGTTTAGTAAAATGGTTAAACATTTGAAAAACTAATGAAACAATTTGCCTTTCAAGACTAGTGCGAGAAAGAGCCTTTGTGGTCACTTTATAGCAATATCTCAAAATTGAAAAACAGGAAAACGACAGACAAAGTGCTTTTATTTAGATTTTTTTATGCAATTTCTCATGCGATCTAATAATTTTTTTCTTTTCGGATGATAAATTATATAAAAACTGCTGGAAAGCTCTTTTTATCCGAGCGCTTTCGGCTATACATTTAGCCATTTTCAAGGATTATATTTTAACTGTTGAAATAAGAAATAGTTTGTTGTATGTATCTTTTATAAAATGTTTTCATTTTTTCAAAACACGGTCAAGATATGTCCATGTTCAAAGGCCACACTACAACATGTTTGACACGCAGACTCACTCTACACCTTTCTGACAATAGTTCAATTCGATTTCATTTATTTGTAACATACTTGTTGACAACAACTAATATAATAGCATCATCTACATACACCGAAACCGAGTTGCGTCTTTGTAGTGAGTAAATTGTTTTTGTCTATATGAAAAAAATTATAATAAATAATTATTGCTCTACACTCGGTATTGAGCCCTCTTTTGAATTAATGCTGTAAACGTTAGAAGTTCTCATTGCATCGGTGATATATATATATATATATATATATATATATATATATATTCTGTTTTTACGTTATTTCTATGTATACAACTTATTTGATTAAATGCTCTGTTTTTAATTAGACAGTATTAATTACATTTACCTACCTGAATATTCGAGAAATTTCACAGAAAATATATGTCCCTCGACAGGAATCGAACCATTATCCCATGGGAAAACATCTGGTTAAATGACGGTTTCTGCATGGGATCCAGGTTCGATGTCACAGTGCGAAATTCCTCATTCGTCAAACCAAGCTCCCCCCCCCCCCGCGCACTAACACGTGATATGATGTCTTAGAAGATAGCTAGTTGTTTATACCCGGATTCGACAACCTACGGCGCGCGTGCCACACACGACATGCCAGGCAAATTTCCAATGGCACGCAGCAGCAAATGACATCACGAAGTCCGAACCAATCACTACGGCAACGCAACGAAGATACTTAGCCATTTCAATTTAAATATATGCTAAAGTATATGTATTATATATTACGATATAAAATATACTGTAGAACAAGTATATTGACCTTGACTGCTGTTGGCACACTGAATGAATTTTAAAACCCTATGTCGGCACATAGCAAAAGGTTGCCGACTCCTGGTATAACATATCTTTTTCCTGACAAATCTGATGCTAAATCAAGGTGGGATATTTAAAAAAACAAAAACAAAAAAACAATAACGATATATACCAGGGATAGATCGTAAAACTATCAAAAGGACCAAAGGGAATTCAGAGCAGCGTGAATCCATCCAGCTCTTATCTTAAATAACAACTTAAAAGAGACTGTTTGACCAACACAAGGACCGACTAAAATTCGCGTTAAAAAATAAAAATTAAAAAAACAAATCAAAACGACAGACAAAAGGTCATTTTCTTCATCAAGACATTCATTTCTGTAGTTCGCTGCCCCCCAGCAAGCAGAATTTTTTTCTCCTGATGATGGCCATGTTGGGGCCGAAACTAGTCGAGAAATCTAACGGAAATAATAATAAAAACGAATGAATATTAATATACAACCCAGTGTGTCTGAAGATTTTAATTTTTAATATTTTTTATTGTTCAATATATATATATATATATATATATATATATATATATATATGTATATATATGTATATGTATATATATATATATATATATATATGTATGTATGTATATATATATGTATATGTATATATGTATGTATATATATATATATGTATATGTATATATATATATATATATATGTATTAGGTGCGATGGATAAATTATCGTCTGTATGACGCAAAAATGAAAATAACACTGACATCTCATTTTAACACATATATTTACCAAAATTACACAAAAAATATCTTGACATACTAAAATGTAAATTTATTAAAAAAATCGCCATTGGCATCAACCACGGCATCCACATGACTTCAGGAAAGTCTTCTTGTTTAATTTGGTGAATTCTGCCACTACCCCACCGCACCTACACTACACACACACACACGCACACAAGCATATATATATATCAAGAAATATAGTGTGGTATATTTATGGGATAAAGTGCTCAATATCAGAGATAGAGCGCATGTAAATATAAATATAAAAGTGAACATTGATGTCAACACTCAGAGGCGACAGGCTGTTTCAAGCAGGACGCAATCGTCAGGCGGCCTGATGATTGCGTCCAGCATGAAACAACCTGTCGCCTCTCAGTGTTGACTTCAATGTTCACTTTTATATTCATATATATATATATATATATATATATATATATATATATGCAGAGTGGCAATAAAGTCACTACACAGTTACTTATAAAAAACAAAGCATTGAAGCAGGTGGCGTGCAGTTTGAACAATATCTGTAATTAATTTACTGTTGTTTATCATAGCATTTTTTGTTATTAACCAAAACGATTTTAATAATAAATTTCTGGAGTATTGATTAATTGCTTTTTCTTAATTGTTATTGTAAAAACAGAAAGGGGCGTAAGGCAAGGACGTGTCTTCTCACTGGACTTATTCAACCTATATAGCGAGGCAATTCTGATAGAACTGGAAATTCTGTCAGGATTCACCATTGCCGGCTATAATCTTAACAACATAAGATACGCAGATGACACAGTGCTGATAGCACACACGGAAAAGAAACTACAAAAGCTTCTACCGAAGGTAGCAAAGGAGAGCGAGAAGAAGGGACTAAGCATAAATTACAAGAAGACAGAATGCATGATTATCAGTAAAAGGATGAACCCAAAAAGCGATTTGCAGGTCGGGGACACTAAAATCAAGCAAGTGCAGAAATTTAAAAATCTGGGTAGTGTTATGACAGAGGCCGGTAAGTGCGACAGTGAGATCTGTAGACATTTTGAGATGGCGAAAGACGCATTCTAAAAACTAGACAGAGTATTACGATACAGGAGGATTTCGTTGGTAACAAAGAAAAGAGTATTGAACTGTCACTTGATATCTGTCTTACTTTAGGACGGCGAATGTTAGACTGTCAAAGATGAAGAAGAGATTCGAGGAAACAGAGGTATGGTTCTACAGAAGGATGCTAAGGATATCATGGACCGAGCGTGTGAGCAACGATGAGGTCTTAGAGAGGATGCAAACAAGGAGGAGGCTTATACTTAACATCAGGAAGAAGCAGCTAATGTTGGCTGACTTCCTCAAAGATGAAGAAGAGACTCGAGGTGACGGAAATGTTGTTCTACAGGAGGATGCTAAGGATATCATGGACCAAGCGTGCGAGCAACGATGAGGTCTTAGAGAGGATGCAAACAAGGAGGAGGCTTATACTTCACATCAGGAAGAGGCAGCGAATGTTGGACGATTTCCTCAAAGAAGAAGAGACTCGAGGTGACGGAGATGTGGTTCTACAGAAGGATGCTAAGGATATTATGGACCAAGCGTGTGAGCAATGATGAGGTCTTAGAGAGGGTGCAGACAAGGAGGAAGCTTATACTTAACATCAGGAATAGGTAGCGAATGTTGGACGATTTCCTCAAAGATGAAGAAGAGACTCGAGGAAACAGAGGTATTGTTTTACAGTAGGATGCTAAGGATACCATGGACCGAACATGTGCACAACAATGAGGTTTTGGAAAGGATGCAAACAAGGAGGATGCTTATACTTAACACCAGGAAGAGGCAGCTGAAATTTCTGGGACACGTAATGAGAAAGGAGGGCTTGGAAAATCTGATACTCACAGGGCGGATAGAGGGAAAGAAAGACAAGGGAAAACAACGCATAGCATACGTAGCGGGCTTAAGCAAGTGGATGACAGAACATGACCTCGGGGAAGTGGCAAAAGGACAAGAATTATTGAGTACTATAAAGGACAGGAGGAAGTGGAGAGCCATGATCGCGTACATCCTATACGGCGCACGAAGAAGGACATTTTATGTAAAAAGAGAGTCATTCCCCTTAATATATTGTTTACTTTTGAAGCCAACTTTAAATTCTAATAAGTTAAAGATAAACAAAATGAGTTCAGCAGATATGCAAAAATAGAAAGGGAGGTAAGGCAAGGGTGTATCGTCTCACCGGACTTATTCAACTTATACAGCGAAGCAAGTCTGAGAGAGTTAGAAACCTGGGCAGGATTTGTTATTGTCGGTCACAATCTTAACAACATAAGATATGCAAATGATACAGTGTTGATAGCAGATACGGAAAGAAATCTACAAAAGCTCCTACCGAAGGTAGCAAAGGAGAGCGAGAAGAAGGGACTAAGCATAAACTACAAGAAGACAGAATGCATGGTCATCAGCCAAGAGATGAACAATTTACGACCTGTAAATTGCTCGTCTTTTTGCTGATGAACACTGTGGACACTAAAATCAAGCAGGTGCGGAAATTTAAATATCTGGGAAGTGTTCTGACAGAGGGACGGTAAGCGCGACGCTGGAATCCGAAGAGATATTGGGATGGCCAAAGACGCATTCCAAAAGCTACGTGTACATCTGTCCTCCTTTACGGCAGCGAATGCTGGACAATCTCCTAAAGGATGAAGAAGAGACTCCATGCAACAGAGGTGTGGTTCTACAGAAGGATGCTAAGGATACCATGGACCGAACATGTGAGCAACGATGGGGGGTATTGGAGAGGATGCAAACAAGGAGGAAACATATACATACCGTCAGGAGGAGGCAGCTGAAATTTCTGAGACGCATAATGAGAAAGGAGGGCTTGGAAAATCTAATACTCACAGGGCGGATAGAGGGAAAGAGAAACAAGGGAATGAAACGCGTGACATATTTAACGGGCTTAAGCAAGTGGATGGCAGAACAGGGTCGGTGAGAAATAACAAAAAGACAAAACTTATTGAGAGCTACAGGAGGAGGTGGAGAGCCATGATCGCCTACGCCCTGAACGGACACGGCACAAAAGTAACTGTATCGTCACTTTATTGCCACCCAGTATATATATATATATATATATATATATATATATATATATATATATATATAAAGAAATATAGTCTTAAGGTGTGCTATATTTATGGAATAAAGTGCTCAATATCAGAGATAGAGCGTGTGTAATTATAAAAGTGAACATAGAAGTCAACACTTAGAGGCGACAGTCTGTTTCATGCTATATGCAATCATCAGGCCACGATGATTGCATATAGCATGAAACAGACTGTCCCCTCTAAGTGTTGACTTCTATGTTCACATATATATATATATATATATATATATATATATATATATATATATATATATATTACTAATAATTAAAAGAACGAGAAACATCCGGACAGGTCGAAAAAAAAAAAAATTAGTGCAGTGCCTTAAATTTCCAGTAAAAAAAAACAAAAAAACAACAAAAAACAAAAACAAACGAGTATCTAAGATAAAACGTAGAGTGCTCAATACGCTAAGTAGAGCAAAGGAATAAAATCAATATATATATATATATATATATATATATATATATATATATATATATATATATATGGTTGGATAGATGTGAGCTCACATCTATCCAACCATATATGTTAGCTCTATCTCTGATATTGAGCGCTTTCTAATAAGTGCCGCGCTTATAATATATAAATAATTATACATATATATATATATATTTATTTATATTTATATACACACACTTTTCATACACACACACACACACACACACACACACACACATATATATATATATATATATATATAATTATTTATTTTAGCATATTAAAAAATGTTAAAAATCGCTATATAATAGCAATTATGTTTCCACACTACAAATGTGTCTCCCCGTGCGATGTTACATTACTGGAGAGTGAAAGATTAATTTAATTTCAAAAGCAGAATACTTTAAAAAATAGGCTTGTGAATTTTGCCATGTTTAACCAATCAAATGTGGCCCACGTTAAATTCAAAATTACCTGAAAATCTTTAAAATATAGGTCATGACACGAAGTTGGGAGCATATGAATCCTAGACAATTTCCTTATGAGCAGGTACACGCTTTACATTATTGCGTAAGATGTATCAAAGTCTGACGTTCAACTTTCCTTAGAATTAAAAGCGGAAGCGGCGGGGAGGTAATTTAACATAATGCTAACTAGTTATATGCTCGTTCAGCTTCTTACATAAGGATTTGTAGTTGATAAATAAAAAGCACCTTTAAGAAACTGGTAAATAACTTAAACCTTTGAAATATACACACACACACACACACACACACACACACACACACATATATATATATATATATATATATACACATATATATATATATATACATACATATATATATATATATATATATATATATATACATATATATATATATATGTGTATGTGTGTGTGTGTGTGTGTATAGCTGATCATTCGTATTCAAGGATACTCGTCTACTAGACTGGCTAACCAATCCCAATGGCAGACTCTTGCTCAGGCACGTATGTGTTTGTTCAACATCCATAGAGCCAACCTGTGGTTTATACTGCAACTATGCTGAGCAGACCTTAGTTACAGCTTCTGGGAGAGAGCGTGGTATCCAGCATGATCAACAATCTGAACAAGGCCAACACACCCAAACTTTCGGTCACGATGACTTGTGACTTCTTGCTAGCAATTTCACCCAATTTCACCCACAAGGCTAGGGTCAAACGGGGTATGGTTTTCTGGCACTTTCCAAAGGTGCCGTACACTGGTTTCGTCCCCCCTCCAGACTGATACCAAATCAACCGGGGTGAGATTCGAACCCGGGTTTCATGGTCAGAAAGCAAAAATTATATATATATATATATATATATATATATATATATATATGAAATATGTGGTTCATTAACCTACTAATCACTCGATGAATGTTATGATACTTATTTTTTTTAAATTATAATCTGTATAAGGCCTTTCTTAAATACGCAAGTACTTTCGACTTTACATATAGTCATCTTCAGGCATAGAATTTATTTTGTTCTTGGTAAAGTTCAGGTAACATCCTAGACGAATAAATAAAATCCGAATCGAAATACATACATACATACATACATATATATATATATATATATATATATATATATATATATATATATATATATATATATATATTCGATTCGCATTATATATATTAGGTTGGTGTAAAAATAATGACGTAATAATGTCGATTTTTGACGTCAAAAAACGACATTATTACGTCATTATTTTTGCACAAACCTAATATATATATATATATATATATATATATATATATATATATATATATATATATATATATATGCGTGTAACTAAATGAACGGACACTTACATTTACGATTATATGATTTCTATTCAGTTACTATGTGAATGTTAACAAGATTTTGGGTTTTGTGTGTATTCTTTCGGTGAATGTGTGTGTTCAATATGTAAACCAAGAAGATAGAAGAAACATACAAAAAAAAAAAAAAAAATACTTGAGTTTCTGCTACAGACATTTATTTCTCTTATGCCGACTGTATTAAAACAAAGTTATAAGCTCTATTGAGTATGTCCGTTTTCCATTTTAATTCTGAATTTATTTATGGGATTTCAGGATACGAACGGGGAGATATGGTCGAGCTCAAGTCATCCTGGCGCTGAGTTGGAAAGACTACTTCACGAGTCAGGCTGCTGAAACACGTCCGACGATGCCGTTGGTAAGTTTAGTGGTCAGTGGACCAGGGAAGCTAACATTCCCCTGTGAGAACGCTATTACCGCGTGGTTCGCATCTTGAAACCAAGATACTGTTCTTTCCGGAGGTAGGGGTCATAAAATCGTACATGCGACCAGAAACCCTTTCCTCATGTGTAGCCAGCTTGACGCTGGGTAAAAAGAGTGTTGGAGGAGGATGAGGAGACTTTCTCTTCCTCTCTTGTCGAACGCTCTGCCTCCGGGCGGGGAGGAACACAGACAAGCTTATATCGAAGGGCAGGGTCTCGTTTGGGGAGGTAGACAAACCCGACCCCGTGTATACGGGGTCTACGGGCAATTATGGCCCGAGCTTACGGGCTCGGAACGCCCCGCGTTAAAAACTGGCCTTGTGCCGCATCTTGTCTTGAGGGAAGTTTGGTAAATAGAAAGGAGTGTTGAACGGCATTGACCCAGTTATAAAGACAAGATAAAGAGTTAACTCTCAACTGTCAATGTGTTTCCTACTAACTTCGAGCGAGTTGCCTTAAAAATAACTGGAGATTTTTGTGCCAGAATAGTATCGTAGACAAAAGACAAGTTACTTCATGGGAAAATGAAGTTTTTGTTTTTTTTATTATTGTTTTAATTATTTATTTTTTTTTCATTTTCCCACAACTATGCAACATTCCGAATCCCTAACGAGGGTTGAACTTATTATCAGGGGTCTGTGAGATTTAAATTAAATTACACCCACCTACCCGCGTGTACGCATGCATACACACATATCTTACCATTATGTGTTTCCATGGACATTTTCACATACCCGTTACACTTGTACTCATTATGTAAATTGCCTTTTTCTGCTTAAAAAATTGTTTTCTCTTCTTGGATTCATAAATATATTTTTAAGTAGCTCTCCCACGAGAAGTGTTTCGTCTCGTCAACTGGGCGACCCCCCCCCCCCAACGCCCTATCAGCAAACGGAGTCGTAATTTTCGCAGTAATGCGAACTACCCAGTCGTGTAACTATTTTCTCCCCATAGTATTCGTTTTTCTATGTATTTTCATCTTCGGCTCGTGTCGCTAGAGGGCGCTTGTTCTATTATCCCCTCCCCCAACGATTGTGTCTCAGGATGAGGACGCCAACAACAAACGAGGCGAATAAACGAAGCGGGAAATGTGTCTAGACTTACACTTTCATACCCTCGCCTCTCTTTCTTTCTCTCTTTCTTTCTTTCTTTCAATATCTCTACTTTCTTTCTTTCTTTCTTTCTTTCATTCATTCATTCTTTCTTTCTTTCTTTCTTTCTTTCTTTCAATATTCTCGTATATCTCCTTTCTTATTTTCTTTGTTTCTTTCTTTTTTCAGTATCACTACGTTTCTTTCTTTCTTTCTTTCTTTCTTTCTTTCTTTCTTTCTATCTGTCTTTATTCCTTTCGTTCTTTCTTCCAATATCTCTAATTTCTTTCTTTCTTTCTTTCTTTCTTTCTTTCTTTCTTTCTTTCTTTCTTTCTTTCTTTCAATATCTCTACTTTCTCTATTTCTATATTTCTTTCTGCGTTTTCTTCCTTCTTTGTTTCTTTCAAAATCTCTTCTTTCTTTCCTTCTTTGTTTGTTTGTTTGTTTGTTTGTTTGTTTGTTTCTTTCTTTCTTTCTTTCTTTCTTTCTTTCTTTCCATATCTCTTATTTCTTTGTTTCTTTCTTTCTTCCAATATCTCTGCTTTCTTTCTTTCTTTCTTTCTTTCTTTCTTTCTTTCTTTCTTTCTTTCAAAATCTATTCTTTCTTTCTTTCTTTCTTTCTTTCTTTCTTTCTTTCTTTCTTTGTTATTACTTTGTTTCTTTCTTTTTTTCGTAATTTTTTCTCATGTGACATCAATAAATGTTTGTAATTATATTTAAATTAATTTATATGTAATCGCCAAGGAACTACGTAATCATTTGTATATAATCGTCAAAAAACCGGACAAAACTAACGTCTTTGTTGTCTTAAACAAATCGGACTATAAAACTAAACTCAACCAAATACGTGTGAACACACAACATTTAAAAATATTAAGAGGATTCCAACCAATCAAGTAAAATTAATAATTAACAAACTTATCACCGCTAATAATGCCGAACAGGACAGTTTAAACTTCCTAAAATTGTGGGTGATTATAGGCCCGGTTACATAGTGATTTTCTAAGCGCTGCCTAGATGTGGCACAAGGCCGGAAGTATGGAGAAACTACTCAGTCGTAATATGTCCTAGCGAGACAAGCTTGCTAACCATTACACCACGGCAAGATGCCCGACCCATTTAGGATCAAAGTGTAGTATCTGTGCTTTGTGAGCTGCCGGGCTGGCGTCTGTCGAACTATCTAATGCAGAGAGGAACTCGGACGAAGCTTTGCCGAAGGGCAAGGTTTCCTTCGGGGAGGTAGATAAGAACTGAACCCGTCTAGGCGGGTTCAAAGGTAATATTTTTGGCCGCGCCTACGGGCTCGCGGGCTACCCACATTAAACCGGCCTTGTGCCACATTCGATCCTCGTGGGTGGATTGATAAATACCAGATGCCCATAGGCTAGGTTGCATATATGGAACTATAAAACCACACAAACAAATCTATCCTCTCTGTCCTACTATATCTCAAATTTCCACTCCTGTGTATCAATTAACGAAAATCATCAGCCAACTTATCACACCATACCTTCCCAGTAAATACAGCATAAAATCAACTTATAGATAGTGGCTTGGATTGAGGAATCGAAGAGCCGAGTTCGAATTCCAGTCGATTCCATTACATTCACATGTGCTAATACCCTTGGGAAAGGTATGAATCCTCTTCTTCTCCCCCCAGCTATCGGTAAATAGCAGGACAGACCTGGTTCTATAGGCTTGGATAGCAACGGGTCTACCGCAGAAAGAAATGGCAACCTACTGCGGCCAAAAAAATTTGTCTCGTCAGACATGTATCGAAAGATACATTATCGCCTAAGCGTGTATCACGCTTGGCACATAACTAACTGACTGAAAGGTTTGAAGTGCTGAAATTAAGAGTAATGGACTGATGAATCGGAGAGCAGAGTTCGAATTCCAGTCGAATTCATTACATTCAATTACGTGCTACTACCCTTGGGAAAGGTATGAATCTTCTTCTTTCACCAGCTTTGGGTAAATAGCAGGACAGACCCGATTCTATAACCTTGGATGGCAACTTGAATACCGCAGAAAGAAATGGCAAATTTGCCTCTTCAGACATGTATCGAAATATACACGATCGTCTAAGAGTGAATCACGCATAACTAACTTAAGTAATTCAAATTCTAAAAAATAAAAAACCCTAAAAATGAAATCATAGTCTCACTTGACGTCGAAAATTTATTCACTAATGTCCCTTTTAGTGAAACTATTGATGTTATTATAAGAAACATATACAATAATACATCACTACTTCCACTTAAAATTAGTCCTAGTGTATTACGGAAACTATAGTTACTGGTCTACCGCAGAAAGAAATGGCAACCTTCTACTGGGAAAAATCTGCATTGTCAGACATGTATCGAAAGATACATGATCGCCTAAGTTTGTATCACGCATAGCACATAACTGACTGATTGACTTGTATGAAAGGTCTGAACTACTGAAATTAAGAGTAATGGACTGAGGAATCGGAGAGCCGAGTTCGAATTCCAGTGGAATCCATTACATTCACTTACGTGCTAATACCCTTGAGAAAGGTATGAATCTTCTTCTCCCCCCAGCTATGGGTAAATAGCAAGACAGCCCGGATTCTGTAACCTTGGATGGCAACTGGGCTACCGCAGAAAGAAATGGCAACCTACCGCGGGGAAAAAATCTGCCTCGTCAGACATGTATCGAAAGATACATGATCGTCTAAGCGTGAATCACGCATAACTGACTAACTTTAGTAATTCAAATTCTAAAAAATAAAAAACTTAACAATGAAATCATAGTCTCACTTGACGTCGAAAATTTATTCATTAATATACCTGTTAGTGAAACTATTGATATTATTATAAGAGACATATACAATAATACATCTCTACTTCCACTTAAAATTAGTCCTAGTGTATTACGGAAACTACAGTTACCGAAGTCCAATTCTATGATCACAAAAATAATATACATATACAACGGGATGGTGTCTCCATGGGTTCACTTCTGGGTCCAACTTTTAGCAATTTCTTTATGTCTAATGTTGAAAATAATAAATTCAACAATTTTAAAAGAACCATCTACATAAGATACGTCGATGATATTCTTATATTAGTCAAGAATACAGAAGAAATACATCAACTCCAAAAGCAATTCCAGTATAATTGTGTCCTTTAGTTTACATAGGAACATAATAATAGCAATAAAATTGATTTTCTAGATATATTGATAAACACTAATAACAATAAATTCACTATCTCCCCATATAAAAAATACCTACCTGCATTAATTTGTGCACTCTTAATTATAAGAGTGAATGTTCAAATTACTATAAAATAGCAATTATAAAAACCTAATAAATCGTGCAAAAATTAATTCATCCACAAAACATATATTCTACAGCGAATTATAAAAAATATAAAACACACACTTATTAATAATAACTTTCCTAATTATATTGTTGATGAAGAAATAAAATAATCTATCAGAAATGTTAATACAAAGCAAATAGAATATAATACTGCTTCAACTAAGCCCAAATATGTTAATATTTTATATCGCAATCAAATACATTCTAATTATAAACGAGACGAAAATATCCTAAAAAATTAATAAATTCTAATATATCCATCACAGATCCTAGTAAAAAAAAAAAAAATTATATATTACAGTAAATCTAGTATATCTAGTTCAATCATTAGCAATGGCCTACTAAAGTTTTCTATAAATTTAAACCTCCTCTTGGGGATTGTATCTCCAACGGTAAAAATAATATTATGTTGGACACACTACGACAACGTTGTCTCGGTGGTTGAGTTTTCATTTGAATGATATGTCCAACATTTCTGAACATTTACAACTGCGTACCTGTCAACAATCGCAATTATTGTTGAAAATACTTCTATACTTTTTATGAAAATAATAAACATGAACTGGAAGCTATCTGCATTAAAAAATTGAAACTAAGCCTTAATAAAATTAATTATGAATACTGCACAAATGATTTAAAATGTGTACAACAGATAGTTTAAAATATCAAAGTTTCCACTAATAGTTTTTACTACTAGTTTTTAAAAAAAAACTCTCACGCACTGTCTCAGCGTTCTTTATTTAACAAGTAAAAAAAATAACTTTCAGATGAACACAGTAATTTTGCCTTTGAAAATGATGAACACTACAATATTGGTCTTAAA
>OZ010615.1:45044124-45094124 GCA_963932145.1 Acanthosepion lycidas | reverse complement strand
TCCCCTTTTCCATCCTTCTCTTCCACGCTTCTATCCTGGGAGGATTCTTTTTAGATGGCCCTCAGCCCCATCTTCATGGGTATCCTTGATGATCCGAATGAGGTTGTGGTAGAGGAAAAGTCACACGGAGCAAGATCAGGTGAATAAGGAGATTGTTCCAGTACGGCGACGTTCTTCTTGGCCAGGAACTGACGGATGCCCAGGGCGTTGACAGCAGTTGCATTGTTGCGCCACAAAAGCATGTAAAAAAAATGCAATGGTTGCAGAAGATTACAGTTATGTACTCCCAAGATATCATGTTAAATGATATCACAATCCGCTTATCTCCCTTTCGTCTATAGCTAACACAGCTCACCCAGCCCCGTTACTTATCAGGCAGACCTCGTATATATGTATATAATATATATATTGCCTACATACATATCTTACTTATTATAAAACGCAGATTTTGTGTGTGTGCGTGTGTGTCTGTACGTTTATATATTGGATCGGATTTCCTACATTTTTCAACCGATTTCAACAAAACTTCACAGGACTACGTAAAAGTACCTTGCGGTAGTTCTGACAGCGCCAAAAATGGGGGGGGGGGAAAACACAATTGTATTTGCATTAAATCAATTTTGAAATAAAACACGATTCTGTCGCTAGAATGAAAGGGGGACAACTCATATCGAGTTATACTTATTATAAAACCTAGGTTGTTTGTGTGTGTGTCTGTTCGTTTATATATGGGATCGGATTTCCTACGTTTTTCAACCGATTTCAACAAAACCTCACTTTTTTTTGGCAAGTAGTGTTTCTTATTGTCTTGCACACTTTTTTCTTTATTTTTACATTCAGAATGCTTTAAAAATTCCATTTACAAGACAATTGTTTCTAATAAAATTCTATTCAATCGGTAGACTCATAACGATTGAAAACAATGTTTTTGTTTGAGTTTGGGTTTGACCAATTCGTAACCCCCCCAAAAAAAAACAATAAAAAAAAACAAAAAAAAAACAACTAATTAAGACATGCGTGTGCGTCAACTTTAAACAATAAACTTTGTCAATTTTATTTTTCAGTCTTTATGATGGTCGATACTTGATCTATCTCTTACTGTTACATCCCCGGGCAACGTCGGGCTCTCCTGCTAGTATAATGATATAATGGAATATGCATACACCCTTACTGGAATATGATTGGCTGGTGTCCGTCATTCCTTTTCCTGGTTAGCCATAAGAAATTGTAAATGTAGGACTACCTTACACTTAAGTAAAATAATAACAATTATAATATTTATTAAGAATTTATTGCAGGAAATATCAAGTTTTATGGAAACATTGTTGACAATTATTTTTAGTTACATAAAAAATAAATAAAAATAATATAAATTTTGATGCTATATTCAATTTGTTGTTAGGTATTTTTCATTATCTCCTTTGTCATTTGTAGCATTTTAGAATACTTTGGCTGCAATGTTAAGTTTCCTAAGTTGAACAAACTGGAGCCATTTTGTTTACACTCTTTTCTGTTGTTGTTTTTAGATCGCTTTCTTCCAGTCATTCTGATGGGCAATAGCGAAATTCTGAAATTTACAATGATCTTACTCCATTTCAAAAATAAAGCCCGTAAAAAGGAATATTTTAAATTAATAAACGATCAAAAATAAAATGCTTTCACTCCCCACCCATAAAACAAAAACAAAAAACAACTTAATGATTTCACTACAATTATATAACAATAATGTAATGACATTCCGCAGACAAATCTACAGTTTGTGTTAACCTCATCTCATTGCATGGTTACGAACTATAAACGTAAATTGAGCTTAAAATATTGTGTAATCAGCTGTTATTTTTTTGGAAAATACTTACATATGATATAATGAATAATTTGCAGTAAAAAAAGCAATTTTCGTTTTATTTTAATTCGCCACTCCTCCACCGAACGCGTCATATATGCTGTGTATGTTTTAAGACGCATATGCGATCATACTCACAAAGACTTAATAGAAAAAAAAATCACTGTTAATAACTTATTCATGAATTACCTCCCTTAAAAATCAAATGGCATTGGTGGGGTGTGCGCCCCACTTTGGGAATACCGGGTTAGAACGTTCGATTTCTGTCCATAAAATTCGGGTTCGAATATCACCATGATCGATTTGTCTTGATGTTATCTGTCTGAGGAGCCAATCCTAGCGTGTGGCACCTTCTCTAACAAGGTTTGGATCAACAACCCAATTTCACTAACGAGGTTTGGATCAACAAACCTATTTTGCTGACAAAGTTTGGTTCAACAAGACAATTTCAGCAACAAGGCTTGGGTCAACAACCCAATTTCACCAACAAGGCTAAGGGCCTACAGTCTTATTTCGCCAAAAAGATTTGAGTCGGCAACACAATTTCGCCAAAAAGGCGAGGGAACAAAAAGCCAATTTCGCCAACAAGGCTTGGGTTAACAACCAATTTATATAACTCGGCTAAAGTCCAACAAACCAATTTCACCAACAATACTAAGGATCCAAAACACAATTTTACCAACAAGGATAAAGGTCAAAACACACAACTGCCCCAACAAAGGGAAATTGGGTAGACCGAACCGTTCGGAAGTCGTCAATGGTTGTGCTAGCACGAAGACACATGTCATCGTGACTGAGGCTTTGAGCGCACTGACCAGATTTAAAAAAATATATATTTTAAATATATTAAATCTCAATAAACGAAGTAAGTAAATAATAAATTAACAAACTACGAAGTCACATATATAAACACAATTAGAGTGTTCGAAGACAAGTGAATTACTCGCGAGATATCTCGTCAGACGCATCATTCACAACGGAATTGATAGCGTCGGCTGTTTGAAGACAAGTGAATTACTCGCGAGATATCTCGCAAGCCGCATCATTCACAACGGAATTGATAGCGTCAGCTGTTTGAAGACAAGTGAGTTGCTCACGAGATATCTCGCCAGCCGCATCATTCACAACGGAATTGATAGCGTCGGTTGTTTGAAGACAAGTAAATTACTCGCGAGATATCTCGCCAACCGCATCATTCACCACGGAATTGATAGCATCGGCTGTTTGAAGACAAGTGTATTACTCACGAGATATCTTGCTAGCCACATCACTCACAAACGAATTGATAGCGTTGGCTGTTCGAAGACAAAAGAATAATTCGCGAGATATCTCGCGAGCCACATCAGTCACAACGGAATTGATTGCGTCAGCTGTTCGAAGACAAGTGTATTACTCTTGAGATATCTCGCCAGCCGCATCAGTCACAGCAGGATTTTGAGTGTCAGCCACTGCATGACAAGGAAATAACTTGCGAGATATCTCGCCAGCTGCGTCAGTCACAAAGACATTATGAGTGTCGGCCACTCGAAGAAAAGGAAATTGCTAACGAGATATCTCGCCTGCCGCATCGGTTAAAACGGAATTACTAGCGTTGGCTGTTCGAAGACAACCAAATTACTCGCGAGATATCTCGCCCGCCGCTTACATGTATCTATGAGCAAGTAATGGGTACAGTTCATTTCACAGTCGACAGACCCCGCTTGTCATAACTTTAAATCTAGACTATGAATTTGCAATGAACAACACTTGTCAAAATCGCAACAACTTCCCTCGCTGCGCTTGTGGAATCAGTTGTAAATTTAGAAGCCTTGCAATATTGCAAACTTCATAAGAATTGTATTAAATCTATCACATTGCGTTGTTATTAACATCTCTGTCAAACGCAGCACAATTTTGTTGACAGAGTACGGCTTCTAGCAGACCGGTGCAGAGTACATCAGCGATACAAGTACAGCTTGAAAATATTTAATGATAACATCCTTATGCTAGTCCGAGACACGTACGCGCATCGGATTAGCGAGATCCGAACACTCATGAAACTAGCGATATTTGAACACGCATTGAACTAGCGAGGTCCGGACACGCATTTGACTATCGATATATGAACACGTATTGGGCAAGCGAGATCCGAACACAGATTAGATTAGCGATATTTGAATACGTATTGGTCAATCGAATT
This sequence comes from Acanthosepion lycidas, assembly GCA_963932145.1. Classification (NCBI taxonomy): domain Eukaryota; kingdom Metazoa; phylum Mollusca; class Cephalopoda; order Sepiida; family Sepiidae; genus Acanthosepion; species Acanthosepion lycidas. The sequence continues at coordinate 45,090,102 of OZ010615.1, read as the reverse complement.
CCGAACACGTATTGGGCTACCGTTGAACACGCATTGAACTAGCGAGATCCGAACACATATTGGGATAGCGAGATACGGACACGCACTCTATTAGCGAATCTCGAAACGCATTGGACAAACGAGACTTGAACGCGCATTGAACGGACGGAACCGAACATGCATTAGACCAGCAAGACCCGATAAGCATTGGACTAGCGAGATCCGAACACGCATTAAACTAGCGAGATGCGAACACGCATTGGAATAGCGAGATCCGAACACGCATTGGACTAGCAAGATCTGAACACACGTTGGACTAGCGACATTCGAACACGCATTGGACTAGCTAGACCCGAACACGCATTGGACTAGCGACACTTCAATACACATTGGACTAGCGAGACCCGAACACGCTATGGACTAGCGACACTTCAACACGCATTGGACTAGCGACTCCCGAACACGCATTGGACTAGCGAGGCCCGAACACGCATTGGACTAGAAAGATCCGAACGCGCATTGGACAAGCCAGATACGAACGCGCATTGGACTAGCAAGATCCGAACACGCATTGGACTAGCGAGATTCGAACACGCATTGGACTAGCGAGATCCGAACGCGCATTGGACTAGCAGGATCCGAACACGCAGTGGACTAGCGAGATCTGGACACGCATTGGACTAGCGAAAGTAGTATTCCAAAAACTAAGCCTGCTGCTTTGGAACAGGAAAATGTATGCCCCCAAGGGCACATGGTCTACTGGATAAAAGCTTTGGTTGAATTATCCAAAAAATGTCTTGACTCAAATAGTTGTGAGTTCAATACCTAGTCCCGGTAGAGTTAACAAAATGTTGGAAAAATTCCAACGTATATTACCTGAAGAAGGCCGGAGCGTACAACGGCCGAAACGTCGTGCATATGGCAAAATGAGGACAACAGTCCGAACAATGTAAATAGTGTAAATAATGGTAGTAGATATGTCCAGTTCACACTCCTCCCCGGTCTTTTGAATAGGAGTAGATGTTTAATCTCTTGCTTCCTATTTAGGGCTGAGTTTCCGATTCCTTCTAAAGTCTATATTCTATACTTCTAATGTCTCCCACCTCATCAAGTCTAGAGTTAACCGTTATCGTTCCTGCATCGCTACAAGAACGTCAGTTATTGCCCTTTCTTGCGATCATATGACACCCTACAGCAACCCTATACCTTGCGTGGTTCTTGGGCCTTGCATTGGGTAAACATAATGAAAAAAAAAATTAGAAAAATAGGAGTGAGACAAGGATGTACCTTCTCGCCAGATTTATTCAACTTCTGCAACGACGTTATCCTAATTGTGCTGGAGACTCTGCCAGGATTGATTAATGACGAGTGTAATCTTAATATAAGATACTCAGGTGATACTGTGTTGATGGCCAACTCGGAAACTAGAGGCCTAACTACACAGAGTGGTAGGAGAAAGCGGGAAAAAACAACCGCAGAAGGTATACTCATCAGTAAGCGAGTATAGTTTATAAGTTTTTTTGTTTTTTTTCAGTGAGGGTTGCATTTTACAGGGCCCCGGCAAATTTAATTAGAAACAAAGAAAAAAGAGTGTTGGATTGCTGTGTGACGTCCACCCCCTTATATGGAAACTGGTGCTGTATAATCTTCCCACGGACGAGGAGAAAACTAGAGGCAACAGAAAATATAGATCTGCAGAAGGATAGTGAGAATTCCATGGACGGAGAGAGTAAGCATAAAAAGTCTTTAAAAATGGCAACAGAAAGAAAACTTATACTTAGAATCAAGAAAAGATTACTGAAATCTCTTGAACACATAATGAGGAAGAAGGGTTTGGAAAACTTAACACTCACAGGGCATATTGAGGGGAAGAGATACAGGAGAAGGCAGCGAAACACCGACCTGAAGAGCTTGTGTGTATGTATGACGGAACGTGGGTTGCGGTGGCAGTAGCTTTAACAGAGAGAGATAAACTGCTCAGGGCCAAAAAGGATAGGAAGTTGTAGAGAGACATGATCGCCCATGTCATAAAGAAGAAGAAGAAGAAGAAAAAGAGATGTTGGGTGACGTAACCATCAACTAAGAAAAATGGAACCGGTGTGCCGCGTTCAAATTACGGCCGAGGTCTTTTTTACATCCTTGGGAAAGGTATAATTCCATATTCCTGTAACCAGGCTCTCTTGCCTTGATTGCCTGTCAGTCTAGAAGAAGAAAACAACTCAGAAGTCTAACCTCTAAAGCAACTATATTCTTTAACCTTGGTACGAAACCAGTCTAGGAGATGACCAAATATGAATACTGTTATAGCATACCTACAGACGATAATGGGTATGCCCCCATTCACATAAACAGAGTAGTAAATACTGTATGGTGGTCTGCAGTCGGAGATTCTTCTCCAGCTGTACTGGTCAAACTCTCTACCTCCTAGCAGAGAGGTTCCCCAGACGAGGCTATGTCGAAGGGCAGAGTCTCATCTCGGGGAACAGCTACCCGACTCCATTTTATAGGGGTCTATGGAGAATTTTTGTCAGAGCCTACAGGCTTGGATACCCCACATTAAATTCGGCCTTGTGCCACATCTGACCACATGGGGCGGCTGGTAGATATCCTGCAATTAGAGATTCATTGTGAAATATATTTGACTGACTTTTAGCAGTTGACTACTTCTACGCGCCGCTGGCGAATCTTATATGTGTTGTTCTTGTCCTAAGTATTATCGTTCATTACCAACGTATGTGTGATTAATCTATTCAGTTACCTTCCCTAGGTTACAACAAATACAAAACCACTCTGAAAGGGCTTTGTTTGGGTATCTTACTCAAGATCCCCACTACTTCTGTGGCGCAAGTAAATTGAGTACATGACATTTGATCGACACCAAAGCTCATTTGATGTACACGTCTGATGGCTGTCTATGACGCAGTGATATTGGGTTGAGTCATAAATAATTTCCGTCTTTTGTTTATAAACTCTATTCCTAAAAAAAAATAAAGTACAATTACATTTTATTCAGTTATATATTCGCCATTATTTGCAGTGACCTGTTGTCACTTAACAGCCAGCTCTACACTACCCTTTCAGTCACATGCCGCAGGTTTTGATCTGAAAAAGGATTTCGGCAAACTCTTGAATCTGGTCTTCATTAAAGAAAGTTTTCCCACATGAAATCGTTTTGCAGTTGCCAAATAAATAAATAAGACAAAAAAAGGGAAATAATTAGTATAAAGTCAGGTGAATATTGCCGTATGGGTTGAACAGACCAACCGAGTTCCAAAAGTTTTTTTTTTGTGTTGTTTGATTTTCATTGGTTAAGCAGGCTTCACGTACATTTGACTAGTTAAGTAGCGTTAGTATAATTTATGACGTTTATACTAATTCTGCTTAACAATGTGAAACAAGTTAGATTCATCATCGTTTCCTATTTGTATTTTATTCTATTATTCTATCGGATTCCAATCCATAATTAATCTGCATTTTATCCCAATTCATATATATATATATATATATATATATATATATATATATATATATGTGTGTGTGTGTGTGTTAAAATATATAGAAAATAGGAAAGAACTGGTTAGGTAAATAATCCAAAGTTCTTTAGTATTTTTGTTATTATTTAAAAAAAATAGTGCTCGATACAAAAGTAGAGCATAAATATAATTATTTATTTAAAAATATGATTCCAACACGCTACATAAGAGTTCTCATGTTTCAAAACAAGAGCCGAAAACTTCAATATAATTATTTGAATTAAATTGAATTAAAGTAAGCTCTGTTCCATCTTCAAGCGAAATTTTTTTTTGGGAATAACATATTTCTGAAATTTACGTGTTTTAATAGCATATTCATTATTGAAATTAAAATTTCCATGGTAACGGCCAGCGCGATTGTTCATATAGAAAGGGGCGCAGGGTGTTAATAATTTGTATCAGTATAGAGTTACATTCATAGATGTCAAGTCATAATATAAGATGTCAAGTATAATATTAGTGGTCAATATATATATATATATATATGTATATATATATATATATATATATATATATATATATATATATCACAAAAGGAAAACTTTTCTTTACAAATACGTTACGTTCCTTGAAGAACTTTATCAAAGTAAATGTGGAGATTCTATTTCGCAACTTATATTTATACATAGAAATAACGTGGAGGAAATATATTGATAAGCTTTCAAATATTGATTTTTAGAAAAGCTCTAAAACATTTTTAAAGCTAGCTGTGTAAGAATGGTAAACTATGGAGGACGCGATATATATATATATATATATATATATATATATATATATATATTTAATTTCAATAAAGGTGCAATTAATTTAAAAATTCATGAATTATTCATACATAAAACAAATACAAAGGTTAATGATTAAATGGCGAGAAATCCATCTTCGCGAACAATTCAAATAATATACAAAAACCCTGAACCTGTTTATGAACGAAAATATCCTGTTTTATAAATTTCAGTTGCAATAGGTCTTTTTATTTTTACAAGCTTTCGTCTGTTCCTACAGACATCCTCAGGCATGAAATAGATTGTGTTCTTGTTTTTACTCTCAGTAATAAGTGGACAACGAAAACAAGGTTGTAATCCGAAAAATGCTATGAGAAATGTGTTATTGTTTTGGAACGTGCAGTTGCAACGCTAAGTTTGAATTATATATATATATATATATATATATATATATATATATATATATATATATATATAGTTGAGGATATTACTGGTAATCCGTATGGATAATTCCAAAGAGGATAAAATTCAGAGAGCTCAATATAAAAACAGAGAAAACTTTATGATTATTAAGAAAAAAACAACGTTCAGTGTAATGTATTTCCTTAGGACATATATATATATATATATATATATATATATATATATATATATATATATATATATATATATATATGTATATATATATATATATATATATATATATATATATATTTATAATTTATTTGAAAATTATAACATAAATGTGTTATAAAATCACTACAAAAATAGCCATTTTGTTTCAAAACTTCTGGTGTCTTATCAAGTGATGGTGTCAGAAGTGTTGAAACAAAATAGCTATTTTTGTAGCGATTTTATAACATATTTATGCTATAATTTCCGAATAAAAAATTATATTTGCTCTGCCCTGTATTGAGCACTCTTTTAAGAATAGTATTTTTGGTTATTAGAATTTATTCTGGATACACCAATGCCATACTTATACATTATATATATATATATATATATATATATATATATATAGAGAGAGAGAGAGAGAGAGAGAGAGAGAGAGGGAGAGAGAGAGAGATAGAGAGAGAGAGAGGGAGCCAGCCTTCCCTGACGATCTGCTTAGGTGAAACCTTGGTAGGTTTGTCTGGCTCTCTAGGTTTAACTAGGTCTGCTCTACTTACTGTATCGAGCACTTTATTTAGTTATTTTGCTTACTCGTATCGTTTTTTTTTCTTTGGACTTTGGACTTGCATGCTAGACGATTATTTTTGGTTGACGTACATATTCTTGGGTCTTTCTTTTTTCATACCTTTTTTTTCCCTTTGGTATTGATTTGATTATTTGCAAATTAAGACACTGAATGTTTTCCGGACGAGTATAATTTCTTATACTTATAAGATAATTACTACTAATAGATATCTATACATATATATATATTTGTATGTTTTAAGAAATTTTTGATGTTTATACGTTCTTTTTATCGATACAAATATTTTAAAGTAAATGCTCTGTTTATAATAAACAGTATTAACGACATTTACCAGCCTGAATGTCCGAGAAATTTTCATAGAAAATATGCGTCCTTCGACAGGAATCGAACCTGTATCCTATTCGGAACTGTCATATAATTGTCGACTATTCCCATTTCATAATATATGTATGTATATACATATATATAAATATAAATATATACATACATTTGTACATATATATATGTATATATATACATATATATATAAAAGTATATATATACATACAGTTGTATATATATATGTATATATATACATATATATATGTATATATATACATATATATATGTATATATATATGCACATATATATACATATTAAAAGGATTAAAAGAAAAAATAGATATATCTAAACTATTTAACAAAACCTGCTTCAATATATATATATATTATATTACAATACCTTGAATCAATTAGCAATATTAATGCAATTATTGGCGAATTCCCTTCGCTAGTAGACATAATTATAAGCATTATACTACTAATAATCCACTGAATGATGTGATCCTAGCTGAATTAAAATACACTATATCCATATATATATATATATATATATATATATATATATATATATATATATATATATATATATATTATAATAAAAAGAAAGAACAGTAAGATATATAATCCGGCGTTCTTAATGATATTTTATTTTTGCAAAACAGTGCTCAATGTAAATTTACAGAGCATAAATATTGTAAATTAATTGATTTAAAATATAGTTTCTTCGCTACACAGGAATTACCATGTTTCAAAAACCGAATCTAAAAACTTCAAATTTAATTATATAATTAAATTAAAAGCATTAGTTCTGTTTCATCTTCAAGCGAATTTTGGAATAACTTATTTTTAAATTTACTGAGTTTTAAACGCACATACAATTCATAATTTTTTTTATTTCCAAGGATACAGAGAAATCCAGTCATTCAGACAGGGGCGGTAGCGTGTTCATTTTTATTAACTATTGTTGTATCAATTATGAGTTACGTTCGAAAAAGAGGTTAAGTTTAGGGAGGGTAGGGGTGTATTTTTCAACGAATTTTGACATCCGTTCAACGCATGTCGTCTGGTTTTCTTTATCAACGAGAAAAAGGTTTTCGGCATTTTTTCCAGTTGAATTCATACGAGTATATATAAAGATTTTTTTAAAAGGGGTGTTTGAGTTAGAATACGTTGTATTGAACTACAATATTAATTTATTATTTTTACTCTTAATTGCTAATAGACTACATTTCTTTTTAAAACATATAAATTTTAAAAAATTGTTATTACATATCAAATATAAGTATATATATATATATATATATATATATATATATATATATATATATATATATATATATATATATGTAAATGAATTACTTTAAACGTTCTTACAATGGACACTTCGTATATCAAATAAACGCCCACTTTTATTTATTAAACTGTTTGTATTACGCGTCTTGGCCTTCGCATTCCCACCGGAGAGTATAATTTCTTTACTTAGATGTCTCAAACGTGTTGGCCGATAAACGTACTACACTTTGATTAATAAATAAAAATGAAGCGTCTATTTCAAGTATTTGATTCGGATCCACGAATTAGGCTATAATAATGATAAGAAATAATGAGTAAAAAGATAAGATAATAAAATAGCTACAAATAATCACATTTGGATACACAATTGTTTCCACTCGATGCCATCTAAAATAACCGGAAACATTGCAATTACCACCCGCCCGACCAATAACCATTAGGATAATTCAGTCGACTTTGCTATCATTAATTCACCATTGACCAGAATATATAAATAGTCGAACCAAAATGCAACACACTTAATACGAGTTGATAGGTTCGCCTATCATCTTGTTCATGCTCCCACTGGTTTTTGAACAGGGATAGATGTTTATCCCTTGTTTTCTTTTTTTTTAGGATTGAGTTTCCGGTTCCTTCTCATGTCTCTATACTTCTAACGTCTCCACCTAAACTCTGAAATTGTATTTACTATTTATTTATTTTTCCTTAATAGGAGTAGATAGGTTTGCCTATTTTCCGGTTAACACACCTTCGTTGTCTTAAGAGCAAGTGTAGAGGTTTATTCCTGTTTAGGATTGGGTTTCCAGTTCCTTCTCAAGTCTCTATACTTCTAACGTCTCCACCTAAACTCTGAAATTGTATTTACTATTTATTTATTTTTCCTTAATAGGAGTAGATAGGTTCGCCTATTTTCCGGTTGACACACCTTCGTGGTCTTAAGAGCAAGTGTAGAGGTTTATTCCTGTTTAGGATTGGGTTTCCAGTTCCTTCTCAAGTTTCTATACTTCTAACGTCTCCACGTAAACTCTGAAATTGTATTTACTATTTATTTATTTTTCCTTAATAGGAGTAGATAGGTTTGCCTATTTTCCGCTTAACACACCTTCGTTGTCTTAAGAGCAAGTGTACAGGTTTATTCCTGTTTAGGATTGGGTTTCCGGTTCCTTCTCAAGTTTCTATACTTCTAACGTCTTCGCGTAAACTCTGAAAATGTATTTACTATTTATTTATTTTTCCTCGATAGGAGCAGATACGTTCGCCTATTCTCCGGTTAACACACCTCCATGGTATTAAGAACAAGTGTAGAGGTCTATATATTGTTTTCTGTTTAGGATTGGGTTTCCGGTTCCTTCTCAAGTCTCTATGCTTCTAACGTCTCCACCTAAACTCTGAAAATCTATTTACTATTTATTTATTTTTCCTCAATAGGAGCAGATAGGTTCGCCTATTCTTCGGTTAACACACCTCCGTGGTCTTAAAAACAAGAGTAGAGGTTTATCCCTTGTTTCCTGTTTAGGATTGGGTTTCCGGTTCCTTCTAAAGTTTTTCTATTCTCTTTCACTCACAGCAGCCCACTTGCGCCTTAGTGGCATTATCGCCTTGATTGGGGTGAAATGATTAAAAAAAAATAGTCTGAAGTGGTGTTGACTTCAGTGTCCACTTTTTTATTTACATAGAGTCTATCATTGATACTGAACACTTTAACCCATAAATATAAGACAACTTAAAACTATATTTTTTTTTATATACAAAATTACTCGCGATCCGTTGGGTCACTGACAGTTCAGGTTATAAAACACTGAAGTTGATTTCAACATACCATTGAAATGAAAGTTATTATGATCCAGTTGAATATTTCAATTCGTTCGTGTCATCATTGCTCTGGTTTAAAAGTTCATGTTTAACGTTTTACTGACTGTTTACGGAATTTAATAAAAACAGAACTTCCGGGATAAACTCGAACTTTAAATCAGATTAACTTTAAAATAATTTTTAATATGCACAAAAATATTTCAAAATCATATTCACTTGAAAATATTTTGTAAATATGCCAAAAATTATTTTTTATTATTTAAAATATTGCTTGTTTAAAGAACGCTGAAATATAAATAATTACTTTACAAACAACTGGACGAAACAGCAAAGCAGCATCTCTTTGTGACTGTCTTTAACTTAAAGATAAAGGGAGGGTCTAAAGTCGCTTTACCCATTTCCAGTAATAATAGACAGAAATTTTTAATTGATTTAAAAACAGATCGATGGTAAAAAAAAGAAGAAGAAAGAACTAGGCGTCCGAATCATGTGAATGCAGATGAAAATGTAACTATTTACATTGCTCGGACTATCATCCTCATCTTTGTTGCCATATTTAACACAACGTTTCGTGTGTTGTACGCTCCGGCTTTTTCAGGTAGTTGAAATGTCGAACTGAACCCCTTTTTCGCCTTTATCCACTGTGCCATGTGTCCTTGAGGACACATGGCACAGTGGATAAAGCCGTCAGTTAGATCCAGTGACAGGATCAAAAGAGTGTGAGTTCAATACCTGGTTAAGGCGGTGGAGAACTTGGAGCGGGGAATTAACAGGAGATAACTGATAACTGACATACATTAGATATGGCAAGTGAAATAAAGTGTTCAGTTCGACATTCCAACCACTTGAAGCAGGCCGGAGCGTACAACGGCCAAAACGTTGTGATAAATATGGCAACAAAGATGAGGATGATAGTCCGAGCAATGGAAACAGTGTGCATAATACCTCATGTCAGAAATATAGACAGATATTGAAAATGTAATTTATATTGAAATTATTGATGATTAAATAAAAATACTATGTTATTTAGAAATTTGTTTTTATCATGACTGAAAATGGGAAAAGCGACTTTTGGCTATCCTTGTATTTTAATTTTAAAAAATGTCTCTTTGAAGAAAGTGAAAATAAAAAATACTTACTGTATAAACAACTCGTAAATCATCGTGCGCCGGACGGAAGCACAACGCAAGCTCGCACGCAATCACAGACTTTTAGTATAGATAGACATGATATTTCTATATTATTCAATGAAACATGCTTGGATATCTATCTATCTATCTATCTATCTATCTATCTATAGATAGATAGATAATATTAGTGGTCAATATATATACATATATATGTATATATATAAAACGCAGGATGTGTGTGTAGCTGGCTGCCACGAATAGGCAGGAAGATTATATTGGCCAGCGTGAGAGCCAACAGCTGACTGACACGAATTTTAACTAGCATGCTAGCATGCAAAAAAAATCGATAGCTGCATTCGTCACAAGTGAGAAAAAAATTCAATCTGCATGGTACTTTACTCCAATTGGTTCATTCGCTTGCTTAAACTCAACGTTGATTCTGATTCCGCAGAACTGGGTTGGGTGTGAAAAAGTATTTGTTGTTAACATTCTTTTTTTCATTCAGTTTTTCCAGTTACGAGTCCTTTTTTAAAGATGAACGTTTTGTGTTCATTTTGTTTAGCTCTTTTTTCGTAACAGATTTAATGTTTAGTATAGAGATTAGAAAAAATTCGCAGTGTGAGAAAGGCAAGAAGTAAGGCATGTAGCAACAACAGCACGGCAAAGGGCACTCCTTTAAAGGCAAGGAAGGGCAAAAATATTTTAAGTCAAGTGATAGCGATTGTTGTATGCGTCGTACGATTTTTTAATCAAGCACAGGCAACGCCGGGCCATGCTGCTAGTATATATATATATATATATATATATATATATATATATATATATATATATATATATATATATATATATATATTCCCAAGACGATAGAATCCAAGTAGAACTCAATCTGTGATATTCCAAGTTCCGAACTTCGAAAATTATTATATTTTCTTTCTTCTTTTATTCAATATTTCATTCTCCGATGAAGCTTTAATAAAAGTGAAACATATTAGATTGATAAATGGTTTGTATTTGTTCTTTATCGTATTATTCTGTCGGATTCGGATCCATATTTGATCTATTTGTCCCCAATTTATTATATATATATATATATACCAGCTGTAAAAGCAAAACTGTCCAAATCGTGTTACTGCAAAATTATCCAATTGTTAGATTAAGCTTTGAACCGTTCTAGCTTAGAAATGATTAAAGATATCTTACTAGAATTTTCCGTGATTTTTATAACACTACCGGAATTTTCGTTTTTATATATTAGATGGTGTTATTTTTTACGTATATATCTGTTTTAATGTCCTTTCTTTCCCTATTGTTTGTTTCTCTGTTCTAAAAAAGTTCGTAAACACTCGTGAAAAATTGAATTTTTATTCAACACAATCCAGCACAATCAAGACAAGCGATGGGTTCAAAGAAGGGCAAGAGACACCGTCGGTTCCAAAACAAGACCGATTCGACAAGAAAGTCATGTTGTGCGTTTGGTGGAACTTTGAAGGAATCGTTCATTTTGAGTTGGTTCCGAATGGTCGTGCCATCAGTGCCGAACTTTACTGTCAGCAACTGGAGCGGGTCTACGAAAAGTTGAAGCAAAAGTACCCGGCTCTGATCAACCGAAAGCGCGCTTTGATGCAGCAGGACAATGCCAAGCCAGACACCGCCAGGAAGACCAAAGACAAGTTTGAAGAGCTGGACGGCGTTGAGGTTCTGCCACATCCAGCCTACAGTCCTGACTGTGCTCCATCAGATCAGGGTCTTTTTCCGCTCAATGCAATACTTTCTGAAGGGCCGCCGATTCGACTCGTTTGATGAAGTCGAGGAAACGTGTCAAGAATTCTTTGATTCGAAGCCGGCTGAATGGTACTTTCACCAGATCTGAAAGCTTGCAGATCGTTGGCAGAAAGTCTTGGAAAATGATGGTCTTTATTTTGAGGAATAATTTTTGTTGTTTTTGTTATTACTTGGCGAGTAAAATTTCAATTTTTGCCAGTGTTTACGAACCTTTGGGGCGACCTAATATTAGACCATGTTTATCTATGTATATTTGCCCGTATAAGTTATATTTTAATAAGTGGTTAGAATTAAATGTTTCCTGGTTGTTGTAATGGAATGCCTATGTCAATGTATGCGGATGTATGTACGTGTCTTTATCGGTGTCTATGTGTATGCACCTTTCATTGTGTATGTATGGTATCTTTTTTTTGTAAAGGGTCGTGGAGATATTTCTTGTCTCGTCACTTTTTTTGTGTGTATGTATCTAAATACGTCTGCGTGCTTATGTATTAAAATCTAATTGTGTATGTATTGTCTTTTGCAAGATGTCATCCTTCCTTGCGTACATTTAGAATTCAAATGTATCCATGTTGTCATGAAGTTCAGAGCAACATTTGATATTAACGTTTATTCCAATTTAATTTCTATAAAAAACAAAATAAATAGAATAACATATGTATTTTTTCTTTTTTCCTCAGTAATTTTATAATTTTAAAACTTAATAGAGATTAATTTTTAAAATGGGTAATTTTTAATTTTTAATTTCAAATTTTATCGTATAATTTAATGTTTATTAGTTAGAATAAATTCTATTTAAGTCTAACCCCAACATTAAGGCATTAAATAGTTATTATAACCTTAGTTCGTTGTCAAGTTTTTTGAATTCTCGTATACTTGCATTTTGATTGGTCATTCCAGCTTATGTAACAGCGTTTCCCCTTGCGAGGGGCGGTTAATTAATTTGAACCTTTTAAAACCCTTTGTTCTATCAGGTTGGTGCAAAAATAATGACGGTTTTTGACGTTAAAAAATACGTCAGAAACCCTCATTATTTTTGCACCAACCTAATACATTCAACACCATCACTTGATAAGACACCGGAGGTGTTGAAACAAAATGGCTATTTTTGTAGTGATTTTATAACATATTTATGCTATAATTTTCGAATAAATAATCATATTCGCACTAGGTATTGAGCACTCTTCTAAGAATAGTAATTGCTGGTTATTGGAATTTATTCCATATACACCAATCCTATACTTATATATATATATATATATATATATATATATATATATATATATATATATATATATGTGTGTGTGTGTGTGTGTGTGTGTGTGTGTGTGTGTGTAAGTACAGACGATCCTTAAAAATCCATTCGGTTATAATTTATTTCATAAATATACAAATATACATCTTTTCATACAGAAGATTTTTAATATATATATATATATATATATATATATATATATATATATATATATATATATATATAAAAGGTACTGGACGATTTCTTTCGCCCTGTTCGGAGGGTTCTCGTGCTTTCTTTTTTTCCATTTTATCTCGGATGCGAGTTTATTTGAAAATTGTGCTATCCAGGTTTTTTCACCCACCGTGTTTAAATAGATTTACATTATATATATATATATATATATATATATATATATATATATATATATATATATAGCGTGTTTAACAATTGTTGAAACAAAACAGCGGCTTCTCAGATGAGGAGAGCTCGAGGAGTATGAGGACCTTGAAGAGGAGGAATAATGGTTGTCTTAGGATGATGCTACTCCTCACATTACAAGCTTGAATGCGTGAAAAGTTTGGAAAGTGTCTCATCAGTCGCGAAGCTGGAGTGGAATGGGAACGTCATTCGCCTGAACTGACACCCCCACCCCACCAGATTTCTTCCTCTGGGCGTTCCTCAGGAACAACATCTACCAGGCTAACCCTCGTACCCTTGCTGCATTGAAGGCAACCATCGCCGAGAAGATTTAAGCGATCGCCCAGGAGGAATGTGCACACGTTATCATCAACCTTCTTGGCGAAGATCGAAAGTACTTCGGTTAACAAAAAATACGGCGCCTTCCCTGATAAAATTCAACTTAACATCAAGAAGTTAATTAGGGAATGAGAGGGAATTATTGTAAAAATAAATAGACATAATATGTTTCTATTATTCAATATATATATATATATATATATATATATATATATATATATATATATATATATATATATATATTGTGTGTGTGTATACTGTCATTTATATGCCTAATGGCATAAAAAAGGAAATATTTTTCCTTAAAAATGTAAAAAGTGTAAAAAATAAATTAAGCTATCCAATGTCTAAATAAGCCCGAGTAATCTAAGATTGAATAATAAAAACACATCTCTTTGCAATATATATATATATATATATATATATATATATATATATATATATATATATATATATATATATATATATATATATACTGACTACTGACGTATGTAAAACGATATTCCTTTTGCAAATGTCGACAAGACGCCTGCGGCAAGAGCAGATAACTCTTAATATACAATTGCATCGCCAGGGGAGAAACAATTATCCTTTCTTCCTTCCCCTTTTTACCACCTTCTCACCTCACCGTCAGCCAACTCCATAAAACGATTCCCAGTTTTTAAAATTAATATCAACATCGATATCAATATTCGATCAGAGACGCCAATGACAGCAGACGTTAGCCGCTTCGAGTTTCTCGGCTCAGCCGGCATTTTTCTGCCTTGTCACTCAGCCGCTCGTGTTATATATCTGTTCCGTGGCTTCAACATGGCCGCCAGCGTTTCTTTGCCGCATCGAGTTTGATCGTAAATGATATTACATAATATTGAAGGTGGAAGATGGTAATTATTTGTTTTGACAATGGTGCCACTGGGCTCTCTCTGTAATCAGGTTTCAGATTTCGACGCAGTTGGGTGGCTTTGGGATTGCTTGTTCAAGTCTGGCTTGGAACAAGGAGAATTTTCTGACAGGGGCGATGAGTAGACACGGGTAAAAATTAACTCTATTTTCTTTTCCTGTGCATTTTTGGTGGCGTCTGGCTCATTTAGTAAATACGTAGATTTTTTTTTTAAAAAATGAGGATGATGGGGAGGAGTTCTATCAGAGCCTCCGAGTATTGGGAAAACATTTTTAATAAATTCCATCTTTGGAGCAGTTAGTTACGAGGAGGTGCTGAAAAGTTTTAAGCCCAACGCCCTTCCCAAAATCTGATCAAAAATTTATATATATATATATATATTAGAAAACATCTTTTTGTCTTATACACTGTAACCCGGATATAAGAGACCCTGATATAAGAAAAACCCGGATATAAGAGATTTTCTCTGGTCCCAAATTAGAGCCTGTGTTAATGTATATATAATAGACCAGACCAGAATATAAGAGAAACCCGGATATAAGAGACTTCTTCTCCGGTCCCGACAACTCTCTTATATTTCAGCAATCCCACGTAAAAAAAACAATGTAGTAAACATTATTAGAGAACATAATACTCGAATCCTTCTTCTTCTTTTTCTTCTTCTTCTTGCCATGTCCCCTCAGGACGTCGACGATCATGGCTCTCCACAATATCCTGTCCTTTGTAGTTCTTAATGACTGCTGTATTTTTGTATCTCTCCTAAACCCTGTTCTGCCATCCATTTATTCAAGCAGACCTACTCCTAAGTGCCGTGTCTCTTCATGACGTTGATGATCATGGCTCTCCACAATATCCTGTCTTTTTTTAGCTCTTTATCTCTCCTAAATCCTGTTCTGTCATCCATTGACTCAAGCTGTTCATTTTCTATGTGCCGTATTCCTTCAGGACGTTGGGGATTATGGCTCTCCACAATTTCCTGTCCTTTCTAGCTCTTAATAAATTTTATCTTTTTGTTATCTCTCCTAAATCCTGTCCCTATGTTTATTATCACGTATGATTATGATTATCTCCTATTATGATTATCATTAACTCCTATGATTTTGATTATTCCCTATAATTATCATTAATTCCTATGCAATATTGTCTCCAGTTGATTGCTGAGGATACTACGGCTCGTACAGAGATTTCTTGAGTGTATTCTACAGACCCCAATTTCATTTCGTTTCCTTGGTTTGCACGTTAGAAGTGTATAAGAAAGATTGCGCGGGAAGCAAAGGAAGAAATAATCTTCAAACACAGCTCTAAAAATTTAAGTAAATTTTGTTAACGATTATTTGTTTTCTTTCAAATTCAAAGAAACGAATTACAAATGTCCTAGCGAAACAAAGTCTTACAAAAATATTTTCTTTTTGCTCTTTACAACGTGACAGAATAAGTTGCGTTTGTATGATAGAGAAAAAAGAATGCGTCTACTTAAGGAGCTTGTCACGTAAGTACGTTGTTCTATGAAGGCGTGTAACTATTCAGCAGGTGCAGTCAGCGAACGACAGCTGTGTTATAAATACTACTAAATATTTGTTGACATATTTCGTTCGTATGTGCTAACGTGTGCTTAATTTACTTTAGATTCTCGAGGTTATTGCAAGAAGTTACTCGAAAAATATGTGAAATGTTGAGTAATTAATTATACGAAAGTAGTAGCGAGTAATCAGCTGTGCACAACCACAACGAACGCTGGTCAAAGGTTTACGGAAAAACTGAAAACTATGTGAATTTACTCGACCGTATTTATAACAGAGAACAGGCTCCAAGAACTAAAAGTTATATTTAATAAAGTCAGAAATTAATAAACATTAATAAATATTTTTCTAAACTTTTAAATATCTATTTTTAGAAGGGGAAATATTGTTCATCATTTTCTATAGTAAACTCTCAAATTTCGTAGCAGACAACGCAAATATGCTCGTTTTAAATTCGAAGGCTTTTGACGGCGTTTGATATAACGTCGCTGATTGGTTAATAAATGGGGATGTGGAAATTCAAATTCTTTTTACAGTTGTTTAACGTGGTTCCACAAAAGGCCTACATTCTGGATGTTTCTACTATTTTGCTCAAAATGGCTGAAAAGTGGTCATTTTTTTTTTGGGGGGGGACTGAACACCGTCGTTTCATGCGCAAAATCACAAGAAATATAACATTTTATAATAAACAATGATAAAAAAGAAGAAGTAGGAAACGGACTGAGGAATCAGGGAGCCGAGTTCGAATTCCAATCGAATTCATTACATTCACTTGCGGGCTAATACCCTTGGGAAAGGTATGAATCCTCTTCTTCTCCTTCCAGCTATAGATAAATAGCAGGACAGACCGGGTTCTATAACACTCACAGGGTATAGTGAAGGCAAGTGGGAAACATAATCTAAGCTACCTAATGAAAATCAATGGTAGAATAGAAACTAGGGGGGATAGAAAGCAGATAACATTTACTAAAGAATAGGAAGTTGTGGAGAGCCATGGTCGCCAACGTCCTGAATGGGCACGGCACACAGTTGAACGATGAAGCATTGTGAACGATTAGAAAATATTTAAATATAATGCAAACAAAATATCGCTTGTAACTGAAGTCAGAAAGAGACAGTTGAAATCTCTAGGGCACGTACTGAGGAAGAAAGGTTTGGAAAATTTAACACTCACAGGGCATAGTGAAGGCAAGTGGGAAACATCGTGTAATCTACCTAACAATCTTGTGTGAATGGGTAACAGAGAAGTGTCTGGGAAGGATAGAAAGGTGATAACCATTAATAAAGGACAAGAAGTTGTGGAGAGCCATGATCGCCAAAGTCCTGATGAGGCAGGGCACGCAGCTGGACGATGGAGCATGTGAAAAATGAGAAAGTTTTAAGGAAAACGCAAACAAAGTAGCTTATTATTAAAATCAGAAAGAGACTAGAGAAATTTCTAGGGCACATACCGAAGAAGAAAGGTTTGGAAAATTTAACACTCACAGGACATAGTGAAGGGCAGAGAGAAACAGCGAGTAACCTACCTCACGGCTTGTGTGAGTGGATGGGAGAGCAGGCGCTGGGAGGGACGGGGGAAATACAAAACTTAATATGTGACAACCGTCCTTCTCGAGAGACATGGATCTGCGCTCAGAGTTATGCTTCAGCTGCTGATGACGGTGCAGAATCTGTTAGGGTTGTACAGGCCCATACAGGAGTGACAGCGTCGAGTGTAACGAATGCATGTGAAGACGATCTCCCTCGATTTCGTCGTGTTGTCGAACACGCTTCTCCACGGTGTCAAGACTCCGTTTTTCCTCGCCTCTCGCCAGCACTCGGTGTAAATCTCGTCTGCAACATGAGAGATCTTTGGCGATGTCTTCACCCCTCTCGATGTTCATGTCCATCGGCCTCATGTCCCTTTTGCAGACGTCCTTGAAGCGAAGATGAGATCGCCCTCGTGCCCCCTTGTCAGTGGTCAGTTCTCTGTACGGAAGGACCACAGAATCCTTTCATCCGGCATACTCTGTACATCTTTAAACCAGCGATGCCGGTGTTGTTGGAAAAGGGCGTATAGGCTGAGTAATCTTGACGAACCAATTGATGTATCAGATGAAAGGCGATGTGTTGTCGTTCCTGTCTGGAGTAGATGCTGCCGTAGAGCAGCAGGTTGACGATGTGTCCTCTCCAAGGTACAGGCCTGGTCAGAGCTTTATGTCCCTTCTCTTAGATGGGCTACCCTTCTAGGCTGTCGAGTTCCATATTTGAGCCCGCTTATCTCCGGCGACGTATAGGTTGGGTAACTCAGTCGAATCAATTGATGCCCAGAATGTGTCTCAGACAGCGAAGATGAAAGGCGACGAGTTGTCGTTCCTGTCTGGAGTAGATGCTGCCGTAGAGCAGATTGACGTTGTATCCTCTCCAGGGTACAGGCCTGGTCAGAGATTCGAGTACGCTTATCCCCGGCGGCAAAGCTACATTTCTTCTCTCCTCGCACTCAGCCCTCAGTGTAAATCACGTCTCCAAAGTGTTCGATCGTTGGCGACATCTTCTCACCTCTCGATATCCATGTCCATCGCCCTCATGCCTCTTTTGCAGATGTCCTTGAAGCGGAGATGAGGATGCCCTTATGTCATCTTACCGGTCAACAGATCCCCGTACAGAAGGGCATTCGCAATCCTCTTATCGGCACAGTGTAGCTCCCTGTGTTTTCCCGTCGCAAAGTTTTATTAGAAAAGAATTGGTGTTTGCAAAGTCACGAAAACGCTTAAAAATCGTGTTTGCAAAGTCACGAAAATAGTCAAAATTGAGCTGTTTTCGATCGAAAGCAAATGATTTCAGTTAGTTTAGGCCCCGATGTATTCCAAGAGAAAGGTAGAGTTCCATACAATTTGGCACCGGCACCGTTGCAGGAATTGCCAGAACAAAGTTGAACATAGCATCGGACTGTCTTAGGGACTCCGGCTCCGGATTTATCTTCAGGAAATTGTGGAGAGCCTCGTACTGAAGGGGCGCGGCACCATGGACAGAACATATGAGCTTATCCCCGGCGGCAAAGCTACTTTTCTTCTCTCCTCGCTCTCAGCCCTCAGTGTAAATCACGTCTCCAAAGTGTGCGATCGTTGGCGACATCTCACCTCTCGATATCCATGTCCATCGCCCTCATGTCCCTTTTGAAGATGTCCTTGAAGCGGAGATGAGGTCGCCCTTATGCCTTTTTGCCAGTGACCAGATCGAAAAGGGAAAGGTAGAGTTCCATACAACTTGGCACCGGCGTCGTCGCAGGAGTTACCAGAACGAAGTTGAACGTAAGATCGAACTGTCTTAGGGACTCCGATACCAGATCTGTCCTCAGGAAGTTGTGGAGAGCCATGGACTGAACATGTGAGCAACGAAGAAGTTTTAAGTAAAGGAAAGCGAATACGAAATCACGCTTATACTATCTAAGCGTAGCTTATGTGTGGCACAAGGCCGAAAGTATGGAGTACCTTGTGAAGATCGAACTCACTATTTAGTCATAATTGATCTCGCAAGACAAGTTTCCTAACCATTACACCAAATTGAAGTGCCCTAAAATGATTTTCTAAGCATAGCTTAGATGTGGCACAAGGCCGTAAGTATTGAGCACCTAGTGAGGATCGAACTCACTATTTAGTCATAACTGACCTCACAAGACAAGTTTCCTAACCATTACACCAAATCAAAGTGCCCTAAAATGATTTTCTAAGCATAGCTTAGATGTAGCACAAGGCCGAAAGTATGGAGCATCTGGTGAGTATCGAACTCACTACTCGACTGTTCTAGCGAGACTAACCATTAAACCAAGTGGAAATGACGAATCGAGGACAGAGAGTGTGGAGAATTTGACACTCAGAGGACCTAGTGAAAGCAAGTCTCCCTTTAGACAGAGAGTAGCCCAGTAAATGGATAATGGAAGAGAGACGGCGAAAGAATAAAAGTTGAAAAGAGCTGCAAAGTATGAGAAGTTGTGAGAGCCATGATCACTCACGTCCTGAAAGGATATGGCACATAGAAATATAATAATAATAATGAGAAGAATATGAAGAAGAACAAGAAGAAGAGGAATAACAATAATAATAATAATACGGAGAAGAATACGAATAATGTCAAGAATAATAATAAGAATAAGAATACGAATAATAATAATAATAATAATAATAATAATAATAATAATAATAATAAAAAGAAGAATATGAAGAAGAACAACAAGAAGAGAAATAATAATGAGAAGAATACGAAGAAAAAGGACAGGAATAATAATAATAATAATAATAATGATGATATTATTAATAATAATAATAATAATAATAATAATAATAATAATAATAATAATAATAATAAAAAGAAGGTGAGTAATAATAATAATAATAATAATAATAATAATAATAATAATAATAATAATATGAAGTGGAATAATGTGAAAAAAAAAACGAGGAGGTATAATAATAATAATAGTAAGAATAATAATAAGAAGAATAAAATACGATGAAGAACAAGAAAAGGAATAATAATAGTAAGAAGAATACGAAGAAGGAGTGGAATAATAATAATAATAATAATAATAATAATAATAATAATAATAATAATATGAAGAAGTAGTAGAAGGATAATAAAAATAAAAAAGATGAATAATAATAATAATTATACCAATAAAACAAGAAGAAGAAGAAGAACAATAATAATAAAGAGAGGAATAATAATAATAATAATAATAATAATAATAATAATAATAATAATAATAATAACAATCCCTGTTGTAGTCGGAGCCCTAGGACTGGTTGGAAAAGATTGCAGTAGACTAATTGCAGGGATTCCTGGAAGCCCATGCCTCAAGGAGATACAAAAAATTGTTCTGACAAGTACAGCCCACACTTTACGAAGGGCTCTATCTATGTAATTATTTTAATTTTTTTTTTTTTTTTTTTTTTGTCAGTGAAAAGTGTCATGATGCCATTTCTAACCTTAGGTCCCTGGGTGGGACCCGGAAAGAAATGTGTAAACGCCAGAAAGCAAAGAAAATAAAAATGATAATAATAATAATAATAATAATAATAATAAGAAGAAGAAGAAGAAGAAAAGAAGTGGAATTCTATGAAGAAGAAAAAGGAGTAGAAAAGGGACAATAATAATTAAAATAATAATAATAATAAGAAGAGTACAAAAATAATAAAAATAAAGATAATAATAATAATAAAATACGAAGAAGAACAAGAAAGGAAATAATAGGAAGAATACAAAGAAGATGGAGAGGAATAATAATAATAATAAAAATACTAATGATAATACTAATAATATTATGAAGAAGTAGAAGGATAATAATAATAATAATAATAATAATAATAATAATAATAATAATAATAATAATAATAATAAAATGAAGAAGGTGAATAATAATAATATTGATACGAATAAAAATAATAGAAAGAAAAGAACAATAATAAGAAAAACAGGAATAATAATAATTAACATAATAATAATTAAGAGAATAAGAATACGGATAATAATAATAATAATAATAATAATAATAATAATAATAATAATAATAATAATAATGAGAAGAAGAAAAAAGAAGTGGAATAATATGAAGAAGAAATAAGAGAAGAAAAAGAATAATAATAATGATAAAAAGAATAATCATTAGAAGAATAAGAATAAAAAAAAAAAAAAATAATAATAATAATAATAATAATAATAATAATAATAATAATAATAATAATAATGATGATGATGACAAGAAGAAGAATGAGAAGAATGGCGTCAATCTGCCGGTCGTCTGTTTTCTGTTTGTATCAAGTAGAAACGATCGAAGAGAAGATTGCACCTGTTTCAAATCTATGAGGAGGTTTTATTAGACTGAAGCAATTGAAAGAAAGGCGATGGGCAAATAAAACAAGAGTTAGCTGTTTGGTCGAGGAGAATTGTGGCAGCGAGAGAACGGGGAGTTGGAAATTGGTTTTAAGATGAAGAAAGACTTTGAACGACTTCAGATTATGGTTTCGATGCCGGCTATTTGGTATTTAAAGGCATTCGTTTTTTTTTCTCCTGTTTTGTTTCTTTTATAAAACGCTTCCTTATCATCCATTTTAACACGGTCCTATTATTGGGAGTTTTATTTTTTTTACGAGCCTGGGTTGATACACACGGCGAATGTCAGAGCAGATCTCGCAAAATAGAGAAATATTGATCTGAAAGAAGATCCAACACCCAGGCATAAACGCAGAAAGAATCAGTGCTACCAAGAAAAATTAGATGACGAATCAAAAAAAAAAAAAAAAAAAAAAAAATTCTAATTAAAAAAAAACAAAAACAAAAACGTAAGCAAAAAAGACATAGTAAAACTAGTAATAAAATAATAATATAATGTTGGGATTAAAAGCAACAATAATAAGATGGAATAAAACTAGTAATAAAATAATAATATAATGTTGGGATTAAAAGCAACAATAATAAGATGGAATAAAACTAGTAATAAAATAATAATAGAATGTTGGGATTAAGAGCAACAATAATAAGATGGAATAAAACTAGTAATAAAATAATAATAGAATGTTGGGATAAAAAGTAACAATAATAAGATGGAATAAAACTAGTAATAAAATAATAATAGAATGTTGGGATAAAAAGTAACAAAAATAAGATGGAATAAAACTAGTAATAAAATAATAATAGAATGTTGGGATAAAAAGTAACAATAATAAGATGGAATAAAACTAGTAATAAAATAATAATAGAATGTTGGGATGAAAAGTAACAATAATAACATGGAATAAAACTAGTAATAAAATAATAATAGAATGTTGGGATGAAAAGTAACAATAATAAGATGGAATAAAACTAGTAATAAAATAATAATAGAATGTTGGGATAAAAAGCAACAATAATAAGATGGAATAAAACTAGTAATAAAATAATAATAGAATGTTAGGATAAAAAGCAACAATAATAAGATGGAATAAAACTAGTAATAAAATAATAATAGAATGTTGGGATTAAGAGCAACAATAATAAGATGGAATAAAACTGGTAATAAAATAATAATAGAATGTTGGGATAAAAAGCAACAATAATAAGATGGAATAAAACTAGTAATAAAATAATAATAGAATGTTGGGATAAAAAGCAACAATAATAAGATGGAATAAAACTAGTAATAAAATAATAATAGAATGTTGGGATAAAAAGCAACAATAATAAGATGGAATAAAACTAGTAATAAAATAATAATAGAATGTTGGGATTAAGAGCAACAATAATAAGATGGAATAAAACTAGTAATAAAATAATAATAGAATGTTGGGATGAAAAGTAACAATAATAACATGGAATAAAACTAGTAATAAAATAATAATAGAATGTTGGGATTAAGAGCAACAATAATAAGATGGAATAAAACTAGTAATAAAATAATAATAGAATGTTGGGATAAAAAGCAACAATAATAAGATGGAATAAAACTAGTAATAAAATAATAATAGAATGTTAGGATAAAAAGCAACAATAATAAGATGGAATAAAACTAGTAATAAAATAATAATAGAATGTTGGGATTAAGAGCAACAATAATAAGATGGAATAAAACTGGTAATAAAATAATAATAGAATGTTGGGATAAAAAGCAACAATAATAAGATGGAATAAAACTAGTAATAAAATAATAATAGAATGTTGGGATAAAAAGCAACAATAATAAGATGGAATAAAACTAGTAATAAAATAATAATAGAATGTTGGGATAAAAAGCAACAATAATAAGATGGAATAAAACTAGTAATAAAATAATAATAGAATGTTGGGATTAAGAGCAACAATAATAAGATGGAATAAAACTAGTAATAAAATAATAATAGAATGTTGGGATAAAAAGCAACAATAATAAGATGGGATAAAACTAGTAATAAAATAATAATAGAATGTTCGGATAAAAAGCAACAATAATAAGATGGAATAAAACTAGTAATAAAATAATAATAGAATGTTGTGATAAAAAGCAACAATGATAAGATGGAATAAAACTAGTAACAAAATAATAATAGAATGTTTAGATAAAAAGCAACAATAATAAGATGGAATAAAACTAGTAATAAAATAATAATAGAATGTTGGAATAAAAAGCAACAATAATAAGATGGAATAAAACTAGTAATAAAATAATAATAGAATGTTGTGATAAAAAGCAACAATAATAAGATGGAATAAAACTAGTAATAAAATAATAATAGAATGTTGGGATAAAAAGCAACAATAATAAGATGGAATAAAACTAGTAACAAAATAATAATAGAATGTTTAGATAAAAAGCAACAATAATAAGATGGAATAAAACTAGTAATAAAATAATAATAGAATGTTGGAATAAAAAGCAACAATAATAAGATGGAATAAAACTAGTAATAAAATAATAATAGAATGTTGGGATAAAAAGCAACAATAATAAGATGGAATAAAACTAGTAATAAAATAATAATAGAATGTTGGGATAAAAAGCAACAATAATAATATGGAATAAAACTAGTAATAAAATAATAATAGAATGTTGGAATAAAAAGCAACAATAATAAGATGGAATAAAACTAGTAATAAAATAATAATATAATGTTGGGATTAAAAGCAACAATAATAAGATGGAATAAAACTAGTAATAAAATAATAATAGAATGTTGGGATTAAGAGCAACAATAATAAGATGGAATAAAACTAGTAATAAAATAATAATAGAATGTTGGGATAAAAAGCAACAATAATAAGATGGGATAAAACTAGTAATAAAATAATAATAGAATGTTCGGATAAAAAGCAACAATAATAAGATGGAATAAAACTAGTAATAAAATAATAATAGAATGTTGTGATAAAAAGCAACAATGATAAGATGGAATAAAACTAGTAACAAAATAATAATAGAATGTTTAGATAAAAAGCAACAATAATAAGATGGAATAAAACTAGTAATAAAATAATAATAGAATGTTGGAATAAAAAGCAACAATAATAAGATGGAATAAAACTAGTAATAAAATAATAATAGAATGTTGTGATAAAAAGCAACAATAATAAGATGGAATAAAACTAGTAATAAAATAATAATAGAATGTTGGGATAAAAAGCAACAATAATAAGATGGAATAAAACTAGTAACAAAATAATAATAGAATGTTTAGATAAAAAGCAACAATAATAAGATGGAATAAAACTAGTAATAAAATAATAATAGAATGTTGGAATAAAAAGCAACAATAATAAGATGGAATAAAACTAGTAATAAAATAATAATAGAATGTTGGGATAAAAAGCAACAATAATAAGATGGAATAAAACTAGTAATAAAATAATAATAGAATGTTGGGATAAAAAGCAACAATAATAATATGGAATAAAACTAGTAATAAAATAATAATAGAATGTTGGAATAAAAAGCAACAATAATAAGATGGAATAAAACTAGTAATAAAATAATAATATAATGTTGGGATTAAAAGCAACAATAATAAGATGGAATAAAACTAGTAATAAAATAATAATAGAATGTTGGGATTAAGAGCAACAATAATAAGATGGAATAAAACTAGTAATAAAATAATAATAGAATGTTGGGATAAAAAGCAACAATAATAAGATGGGATAAAACTAGTAATAAAATAATAATAGAATGTTCGGATAAAAAGCAACAATAATAAGATGGAATAAAACTAGTAATAAAATAATAATAGAATGTTGTGATAAAAAGCAACAATGATAAGATGGAATAAAACTAGTAACAAAATAATAATAGAATGTTTAGATAAAAAGCAACAATAATAAGATGGAATAAAACTAGTAATAAAATAATAATAGAATGTTGGAATAAAAAGCAACAATAATAAGATGGAATAAAACTAGTAATAAAATAATAATAGAATGTTGTGATAAAAAGCAACAATAATAAGATGGAATAAAACTAGTAATAAAATAATAATAGAATGTTGGGATAAAAAGCAACAATAATAAGATGGAATAAAACTAGTAACAAAATAATAATAGAATGTTTAGATAAAAAGCAACAATAATAAGATGGAATAAAACTAGTAATAAAATAATAATAGAATGTTGGAATAAAAAGCAACAATAATAAGATGGAATAAAACTAGTAATAAAATAATAATAGAATGTTGGGATAAAAAGCAACAATAATAAGATGGAATAAAACTAGTAATAAAATAATAATAGAATGTTGGGATAAAAAGCAACAATAATAAGATGGAATAAAACTAGTAATAAAATAATAATAGAATGTTGGAATAAAAAGCAACAATAATAAGATGGAATAAAACTAGTAATAAAATAATAATAGAATGTTGTGATAAAAAGCAACAATAATAAGATGGAATAAAACTAGTAATAAAATAATAATAGAATGTTGGGATAAAAAGCAACAATAATAAGATGGAATAAAACTAGTAACAAAATAATAATAGAATGTTTAGATAAAAAGCAACAATAATAAGATGGAATAAAACTAGTAATAAAATAATAATAGAATGTTGGGATAAAAAGCAACAATAATAATATGGAATAAAACTAGTAATAAAATAATAATAGAATGTTGGGATAAAAAGCAACAATAATAAGATGGAATAAAACTAGTAATAAAATAATAATAGAATGTTGGGATAAAAAGCAACAATAATAAGATGGAATAAAACTAGTAACAAAATAATAATAGAATGTTTAGATAAAAAGCAACAATAATAAGATGGAATAAAACTAGTAATAAAATAATAATAGAATGTTGGAATAAAAAGCAACAATAATAAGATGGAATAAAACTAGTAATAAAATAATAATAGAATGTTGGGATAAAAAGCAACAATAATAAGATGGAATAAAACTAGTAATAAAATAATAATAGAATGTTGGAATAAAAAGCAACAATAATAAGATGGAATAAAACTAGTAACAAAATAATAATAGAATGTTTAGATAAAAAGCAAAAATAATAAGATGGAATAAAACTAGTAATAAAATAATAATAGAATGTTCGGATAAAAAGCAACAATAATAAGATGGGATAAAACTAGTAATAAAATAATAATAGAATGTTGGGATAAAAAGCAACAATAATAAGATGGAATAAAACTAGTAATAAAATAATAATAGAATGTTGGGATAAAAAGCAACAATAATAAGATGGAATAAAACTAGTAATAAAATAATAATAGAATGTTGGGATAAAAAGCAACAATAATAAGATGGAATAAAACTAGTAATAAAATAATAATAGAATGTTGGGATAAAAAGCAACAATAATAAGATGGAATAAAACTAGTAATAAAATAATAATAGAATGTTGGGATAAAAAGCAACAATAATGAGATGGAATAAAACTAGTAATAAAATAATAATAGAATGTTAGGATAAAAAGTAACAATAATAAGATGGAATAAAACTAGTAATAAAATAATAATAGAATGTTGGGATAAAAAGTAACAATAATAAGATGGAATAAAACTAGTAATAAAATAATAATAGAATGTTGGGATAAAAAGCAACAATAATAAGATGGGATAAAACTAGTAATAAAATAATAATAGAATGTTGGGATAAAAAGCAACAATAATAAGATGGAATAAAACTAGTAATAAAATAATAATAGAATGTTGGGATAAAAAGTAACAATAATAAGATGGAATAAAACTAGTAATAAAATAATAATAGAATGTTGGGATAAAAAGCAACAGTAATAAGATGGAATAAAACTAGTAATAAAATAATAATAGAATGTTGGGATAAAAAGCAACAATAATAAGATGGAATAAAACTAGTAATAAAATAATAATAGAATGTTGGAATAAAAAGCAACAATAATAAGATGGAATAAAACTAGTAATAAAATAATAATAGAATGTTGGGATAAAAAGTAACAATAATAAGATGGAATGAAACTAGTAATAAAATAATAATAGAATGTTGGGATAAAAAGCAACAATAATAAGATGGGATAAAACTAGTAATAAAATAATAATAGAATGTTGGAATAAAAAGCAACAATAATAAGATGGAATAAAACTAGTAATAAAATAATAATAGAATGTTGGGATAAAAAGTAACAATAATAAGATGGAATAAAACTAGTAATAAAATAATAATAGAATGTTGGGATAAAAAGCAACAATAATAAGATGGAATAAAACTAGTAATAAAATAATAATAGAATGTTGGGATAAAAAGCAACAATAATAAGATGGAATAAAACTGGTAATAAAATAATAATAGAATGTTGGAATAAAAAGCAACAATAATAAGATGAAATAAAACTAGTAATAAAATAATAATAGAATGTTGGGATAAAAAGTAACAATAATAAGATGGAATAAAACTAGTAATAAAATAATAATAGAATGTTGGGATAAAAAGCAACAATAATAAGATGGGATAAAACTAGTAATAAAATAATAATAGAATGTTGGAATAAAAAGCAACAATAATAAGATGGAATAAAACTAGTAATAAAATAATAATAGAATGTTGGGATAAAAAGTAACAATAATAAGATGGAATAAAACTAGTAATAAAATAATAATAGAATGTTGGGATAAAAAGCAACAATAATAAGATGGAATAAAACTAGTAATAAAATAATAATAGAATGTTGGGATAAAAAGCAACAATAATAAGATGGAATAAAACTAGTAATAAAATAATAATAGAATGTTGGAATAAAAAGCAACAATAATAAGATGGAATAAAACTAGTAATAAAATAATAATAGAATGTTGGGATAAAAAGCAACAATAATAAGATGGAATAAAACTAGTAATAAAATAATAATAGAATGTTGGAATAAAAAGCAACAATAATAAGATGGAATAAAACTAGTAATAAAATAATAATAGAATGTTGGGATAAAAAGTAACAATAATAAGATGGAATAAAACTAGTAATAAAATAATAATAGAATGTTGGGATAAAAAGCAACAATAATAAGATGGAATAAAACTGGTAATAAAATAATAATAGAATGTTGGAATAAAAAGCAACAATAATAAGATGGAATAAAACTAGTAATAAAATAATAATAGAATGTTGGGATAAAAAGTAACAATAATAAGATGGAATAAAACTAGTAATAAAATAATAATAGAATGTTGGGATAAAAAGCAACAATAATAAGATGGAATAAAACTAGTAATAAAATAATAATAGAATGTTGGGATAAAAAGTAACAATAATAAGATGGAATAAAACTAGTAATAAAATAATAATAGAATGTTGGGATAAAAAGCAACAATAATAAGATGGAATAAAACTAGTAATAAAATAATAATAGAATGTTGGGATAAAAAGCAACAATAATAAGATGGAATAAAACTAGTAATAAAATAATAATAGAATGTTGGGATAAAAAGCAACAATAATAAGATGGGATAAAACTAGTAATAAAATAATAATAGAATGTTGGAATAAAAAGCAACAATAATAAGATGGAATAAAACTAGTAATAAAATAATAATAGAATGTTGGGATAAAAAGTAACAATAATAAGATGGAATAAAACTAGTAATAAAATAATAATAGAATGTTGGGATAAAAAGCAACAATAATAAGATGGAATAAAACTAGTAATAAAATAATAATAGAATGTTGGGATAAAAAGCAACAATAATAAGATGGAATAAAACTAGTAATAAAATAATAATAGAATGTTGGAATAAAAAGCAACAATAATAAGATGGAATAAAACTAGTAATAAAATAATAATAGAATGTTGGGATAAAAAGTAACAATAATAAGATGGAATAAAACTAGTAATAAAATAATAATAGAATGTTGGGATAAAAAGCAACAATAATAAGATGGGATAAAACTAGTAATAAAATAATAATAGAATGTTGGAATAAAAAGCAACAATAATAAGATGGAATAAAACTAGTAATAAAATAATAATAGAATGTTGGGATAAAAAGTAACAATAATAAGATGGAATAAAACTTGTAATAAAATAATAATAGAATGTTGGGATAAAAAGCAACAATAATAAGATGGAATAAAACTAGTAATAAAATAATAATAGAATGTTGGGATAAAAAGCAACAATAATAAGATGGGATAAAACTAGTAATAAAATAATAATAGAATGTTGGAATAAAAAGCAACAATAATAAGATGGAATAAAACTAGTAATAAAATAATAATAGAATGTTGGGATAAAAAGCAACAATAATAAGATGGGATAAAACTAGTAATAAAATAATAATAGAATGTTGGGATAAAAAGCAACAATAATAAGATGGAATAAAACTAGTAATAAAATAATAATAGAATGTTGGAATAAAAAGCAACAATAATAAGATGGAATAAAACTAGTAATAAAATAATAATAGAATGTTGGGATAAAAAGTAACAATAATAAGATGGGATAAAACTAGTAATAAAATAATAATAGAATGTTGGGATAAAAAGCAACAATAATAAGATGGGATAAAACTAGTAATAAAATAATAATAGAATGTTGGAATAAAAAGCAACAATAATAAGATGGAATAAAACTAGTAATAAAATAATAATAGAATGTTGGGATAAAAAGTAACAATAATAAGATGGAATAAAACTAGTAATAAAATAATAATAGAATGTTGGGATAAAAAGCAACAATAATAAGATGGAATAAAACTAGTAATAAAATAATAATAGAATGTTGGGATAAAAAGCAACAATAATAAGATGGAATAAAACTAGTAATAAAATAATAATAGAATGTTGGAATAAAAAGCAACAATAATAAGATGGAATAAAACTAGTAATAAAATAATAATAGAATGTTGGAATAAAAAGCAACAATATTAAGATGGAATAAAACTAGTAATAAAATAATAATAGAATGTTGGGATAAAAAGTAACAATAATAAGATGGAATAAAACTAGTAATAAAATAATAATAGAATGTTGGGATAAAAAGCAACAATAATAAGATGGAATAAAACTAGTAATAAAATAATAATAGAATGTTGGGACAAAAAGCAACAATAATAAGATGGAATAAAACTAGTAATAAAATAATAATAGAATGTTGAGATAAAAGCAACAATAATAAGATGGAATAAAACTAGTAATAAAATAATAATAGAATGTTGGGATAAAAAGCAACAATAATAAGATGGAATAAAACTAGTAATAAAATAATAATAGAATGTTACAATAATTAGGCTTAATTTCGTAACGTTTTTTGTAACAAAGTTAATAGTTTTTTTTCAAGTGGTGGTGTTTGAACTCACCATGGAGAATGCCTGTCCAATCCCTTCAATCCTAAATCACAGCATCACCTTCTTCTTCCCATGCAGATTGTATTTTAGAATTGTCAACCTCAGTTCATTTATTTTTCCCTCGGACAATTTTCCCTCCATATTATTGTAAACGTTTCAACGTCAGTGTGTTTTTTTTTTTTTTTTTTTTTAAATTGCTTTATTTTATAAAAATACGAATGAAAAACGAATAAAAAACAAGTAAAAAATATATTGTTTTATATTCTATCCACTAAATCTATGATAACTACATATGAATAGAAATTTTCTACACTCAACATAAAATTTGTCATATCTAACTCTAAAATAATAAAAGAATTAATGCATAACGTAACGATAAGCTCAACCTTGAAGAAGAACATTACTCTGTTACTTGTAATGATAGCTATAAGGACTATTGTGGATGAGTCTCAAGGAACTTAAATAGAAGATTATATGTGTACGGAAAGAGGATCTTTCACAAATAACCCATTAAATTAGTTATTCACAGACTGATTACAATTTTGGCATGAAAAAAACTGCTACTCTAATTAAAAGAGAAATTAATTCATTAAGACGAAAGTATCATGGAAGTGTTTTAATCGCGTGTTGAACCGCAGTAAATTTGCGTCCAGGCTCTTTTAACGTTTCACACAGATATTCTGTGATCACAAGATTGGGGAATTGAAAAACAAAGAGAATGAGAAAGAAAAAGAATATATATATATATATATATATATATATATATATATATATATATATATTAATGCACAATAAAATCCAGAATCATCAAATTATGAGGAATAAGCTTATTTTAACCGACGAAATACGTCAGACTTTTTCAGTCTATCTATCTATCTATCTATCTATCTATCTATCTATCTATCTATCTCGGTGTTAATTATCTATCTATCTATCTATCTATCTATCTATCTATCTATCTTGGTCAGTTCATTATCTATCTTTCTTGGTCAGTTCATTATCTAAGTCAGTTCTTATCTATCTATCTATCTATCTATCTATCTATCTATCTATCTATCTCGGTGTTCATTATCTATCTATCTATCTATCTATCTATCTATCTATCTATCTATCTCCTCAGTTCATTATCTATCTTTCTCGGTCAGTTCATTATCTAAGTGAATTCTTATCTATCTATCTATCTATCTATCTATCTATCTATCTATCTATCTATCTATCTATCTATCTATCTAAGTCAATTCCTGTCTATATATGTCAAAACTGTTTCGTTATCCGCTGCAACCATTTTGACATAAAAACTGTTACTCTGATTAAAAAGAGAAAACGATGCACTAAGACGAAAATGTAGAGAAAGTGCTTTAATCGACAGATCATCCACAGTAAATTTGCGTCCAGGTTCTTAGAATGTTTCACCATTCTTGGCAGATCTTCTGTTATCACACGTTGGGATATTTAACAACGAAATTGATGGAAACAGACAAAAAGAAAAAAAAGGATCTAAATAAAAATAGGAAAAATGTTATACCCCCAAACTTATGCCAAAAATGTCTTTTAATTTAAAAATCCCAGTATCCCTAGTTTGTGCGCATGCGTAGTCGCATCAACATCAACACGAACTTAGTCTGATGAAGTCCTAAACGATGAAACGCGTCACACACACACACACACACACACACACACACACACACACACACACATTCCACTCTTATAATGATTTTCCAAGCGTAGCTTAGATGTGGTACAAGTATCGGGCACCCAGTGAGAATTGAACTACCTACTCAGTCATAAATGTTCTAGCGAGACAAGCTTCCTAATCATTACGGTGTTTATTTGTTCCCCCACCAGGACGAGATGTGACATAAGGTCGTTTTAAATTGGGGACCCGAGCGCGTGCAGCCGGGCAAGGGACAAAAATTGCCCACAGACCCCACAACCGTCGGTTGCGCTGGCCTCGGTGCGAGCACCCTTCCCTCCCTCGGACAGCTGTTTTCCAGGGCTGGGCACCTCTTCAGTATTATTTTCTTTAGTCACCCCTCTGTCCTTTGACAGAGAAGCCCCTGAACGCACTCTGTCCAAAGACAGAGACGCAACTGAGAGATGATAAGCCTGCGTTAGAAACTCCTCCAAGGAGGAACTTTCACGCTGAGTAATTTTCCAAGCATAGTTCAGATGTGGCGCAAGGCCGAAAATATGGGGCGCCCAGTGAGGATCGAACTCACAACTCAGTCATAATAAATGTTCTAGCGAGACAAGCTTGCTAATCATTACAATATTTATTTCTGTAAAATGACAGAAAATGTGGCACAAGGCCTAAAAAAGGGAACGGGGATAAGGACAGTCTTCAACTGTCTTAATTTTTAAATTAGCTAGACAGAGGAAAGGTCTGGCAAGAGAAACTCCCTTTCACGCACCCAACCGCAAGCCAACAGACTTATCGCGATTGATCTTGACCCCTGTCACCATCTCATAACCACTGATCTCTTTGCTGACTTTGTCAATCTCGGCTCTGCTCGACACAAGAACCGAAACGTCATCAGTATAGGTAGAATACCTGGCCGAGGTG
The DNA here is from genome assembly GCA_963932145.1 of Acanthosepion lycidas. Taxonomy (NCBI): domain Eukaryota; kingdom Metazoa; phylum Mollusca; class Cephalopoda; order Sepiida; family Sepiidae; genus Acanthosepion; species Acanthosepion lycidas. Next base: position 45,056,113 of record OZ010615.1, on the reverse strand, counting down.
GTAGCCCCAGGCAGTAAAATTGCGCGCAGAACCGGATTCGCCTTTAATTTGCGAAGGAAAGGTTCCAACGCAAGAACGTAAAGCAAAGGCGAAAGCGGATAACCTTGACGAATGGAGAGAGACAATACGAAAGGCTCCGATCGTATCCCATTCACCTCGCACCGGGAGTCGCATACAGAAGTCGGATCCAGGTGCGAAAGTACGGACCTAAACCGGCCGCCGAAAGGACATACGATTTTCTAAGCGCTGCTTAGATGTGGCACAAGGCCGGAAGTATGGAGCACCGAGTAAGGAACGAACTCACTACTCAGTTGTAACATGTTCTCGCGAGACAAGCTTGCTAATCATTACACCGCCTCGAGGGTCCTCTTTCCACACTTATAGAAAAGATAAACGTGTATACACTGCCCTATATGAGACAGTGCGTATTCCTATATTCTCATACAAAAAATTGGTATGTCCGATTATTTGGTCTACCTTTTGGGAGTGGAGTTGTGATCAGTTATAACAAATTTAGTTTAAGAGTTAAGTAAATTTAACATGGTAAAAAGCTATATTCAATGTACGGGGTGCTCCGAATGTCTAATCACCCCTAGATAATATAGTTTTCTATTTCAGACAGCTGCCAGGAACTCCTACAGCGGGATTAGGCAAACTACATCCTGCAAAAAGAATTCCTGCAGCCCGCCAAATTTGAAAGAGAAAGTTACCAAGCAATGCCAAATAATTGTGACCAGGGAATGAAGAGAAGTTTAACTTGTAACTCAAGTTACACTTTTCTTCATTCCCTGGTCACCAGGATAGGATCAAAGTGTAGTATCTGTTCTCCTCACTAGCTGATTGGTCAATGAATGCTGAATGTTTTCTTATAAGGAAACAGCTAATATTACCATTAGTATTAAAGATGAGGAGAACAGTTTGATCCCATCCTGGTGACCAGGGGGTGAAGAAAAGTGTAACTCTAGTAACACTAGTTGTTCGGTCAATGAATGCCGAATGTTTCCTTATAATGTTACTATTACCATCACCACTCGATTTTATTTTACAAAATAGTTTTAGTTCAATAATATTTTGAACACGAAAATTTAAGCGTAATAGAGCTAGCTGCGGGTAAGTGAAACCATTACTGGAGATTGCGCGGATAGCGAGGTCCTAATGCATTTGATTTTGTGCATGTGTTTCATTCATATATACGCACACACAGTTTTTATTTGCATTTATTTATTTATTTAAATAAACGCCTTTACACACCGTTAATAGTTGGCCCTTAAGAAAACGATCATCGATTGTGCCCCTTGCCCGGACTCGACCCTAAACCGACCCAGCCCAACCCAATCCGACCCGACCAATTCAGTCTTATTTTTTTTACGTGATCTCAACAGCCGAATAGATGAAATTTTCTTTCTTTTTTTATTCTTTCCTTTTCTTTTTTCTGTTAAACACAAATAAACCTAAAAAAAAAAAAAAACGCTTAAAATAAATTGACGCAAACGATTTCTATAAATCCAAGGCTATTCTAATTAACATCTTAAGAACCTTCACGAAGACGGGGACTTGTCGCGCCACCTTCACTCTTTCCGCAGTCATCAATTTTCCAACCCTGTTTCATTTGATTTTATTTCTTTCACTTCCTGTGTCTTCCGTCCTCAGGGACCGATTTGGCTTTAGGACCAACACTTTACAAATATTTCACAGTAAATTCGACAAAGGCCGACTATTTTTACAACTTAAGAGCTTGACAACAGCATATTTTAAAAGAGCAGGATGAAAGATGTCTCCCCCCGTTGATATTTACGACTCTTGGCTAAGTCTGGCACAGATGAAGGGTACCCAATGAGAATTACATCCATTCTAGCCTTTAGGACTATTCATCTATTAGTCTCTTCACCCTACAACCCATTACTCCACAGAGGAAAAAGAAACGTTACGAGCATGTGAGTGCTCTATCACTGCTTCTTTGGGGAGTGTTCTGACGAGCAACATTCCTTAGACCTACAGCCGTTGACGTTTTCAAATGAGGGTATTGGCCATGCTACGTACACAAGGGTGAATCATCCCGATTTTCCTTTCGTATTCCAGTAGTAAGAAGTAAGTTCCATTATGACAGCTTCTTCCCAAGAACTGCTGCTTTGTGGAACAGACTCCTGACAGGATGCTTTCCCGATAACTACAATCATGACCGCTTCAAGCATAGGGAAAACTGTTATTGTCATATTCCATCCTAATAGGAATATATACTTGAAAAACCAGGCGGATAAAATAAGTAAAGGTTTATTGTAAAAAAAAACAGTACAATAAGAATAAAGGTAACAGTTATGCACAAGGTTGTCGCAAGTTAATCCAGTAATGAGTTGTACTATTGGAAGGTTGGTAGTTCTCGCGTAAGTCTGAGTCGTACTCAACAGATCCCAGCTAGTCTCTGTAGTCCGTTGACTTACAGAGTTACTACCTATAGTGTAGTCACTCATGGGGTGACAGGTCATTCCATTACATCAGTTAGTGTCTTAATGACAATCTGGCAAAACAGCCACTGACATGAAACTGTCTTCAAAACAGTTGTAACACTGAATTTCTCCCTAATGAAAGAATTGCACATATTGACACCTGCTGAAGGTTTACAAGCAGTGGATGAGAGAACAGTCAGGCAGTGGGTAATGTATTCCAGCAGTGGCAACAGCAATGTGTATAATAAACCATCTTCTGGTCAGCTGTGCACAACTGTCAACCTATAAAATGCAGGTTTTTTTTTTTTTTGTTCACCATTGACAAAAGATAATGCCTAAATTATTTCAGATATGGATAAACTTTGTCATTATGCAATCTTGTAATCAATTCTCCAGCTCTTCCTCCCAATCTTTCTAAACTAGATTCTTTGTTCGATACCTTATAGTACTCAAGTCTGCTTTATAATTCCAAGATATTTATTAATTTTTGACAGGTTCCTTTCACTCAAATGTCCAAAGACTGAACTGATTAACAGGACTCAAATAAAAAGCTATGGTAAAGATGAAATTAGTAAAAAGAACCAACATACAAGGGTTACATTGAAACTAAGGCATCCAATGGTGTATGGTTAAAATAGAATATTAGTGGTATAACAATAGAAAATCAAACCTTCCCAACAATAACCCATGATTTTTTTCTTGGTTAGTTTTATATTCTGTGCTAATAGGAATATATACTTGAAAAACAAGGTGGATAAAATATGTAAAGGTTTATTGTAAATTAGAATAAAGGTAACAGTTATGTACAAGGTCACAAGTCAATCCAATGGTTCTCGCGTAAGTCAGAGTCGTACTCAACAGATCCCAGCTAGTGTATTTACTAACATCCCTACGCGATCAGACGTGGCACAGGGCCGAATTTAATGTGCGGTATCCGAGCCCGTAGGCTCGGCCAAAAATTCCCCGTATAACCCGTATAAAACGGGGTTGGGTAGCTGTTTCCCGAGACGAGACTCTACCCTTCGACATAGCCACGTCTGGGGATCCTCTCTACCCAGCTAGATTCCATAGTCCGTTAACTTACAGCTACTTATAGGTTGTTACTACCTATAGTGTAGTCACTCATGGGGGTGACAGGTTATTCCATTACATCAGTTATCTTTCCTGTATAGTCCCATACATTTCACTTCTTGCTGTTTTCTCATAAAACACTGCACAGCAACTGTCTGCCTTGAGTGTCTCTTGTGGCAGAAAATTGGTATAAATTTTCTCTTTCTTTCAAGATGTATGGCATCTTCCAAACTTTTGTATTGGAACTTAAACTCAATCCACACCCCAAGTGTGACTCGTACATATGATACATCGCTAAAGCTGCGGGAAAAATAGTCGGTACCTTGTACCACTCCAGTAAGTACCTGATTCCTCCTGCCTTTCGCTACCTTTACAAGAGCAAGACAAGTCCGAAAATGACGTTATTTTTGGTGGATACGGTATGAGTCCTCTTCTTCTACGCCCAAGCTATGGGTAAATAACAGGACAGACTGGGTTCTTGGATGGCAACTGGTCTACTGCAGAAATAAATGGCTACCTACTGTAGGAAAAAAATCTGTCTCGTCAGTCATGTATCGAAAGATACATGATAGCCTAAGTGTGTATCATGCATGGCACGTAACCGACAGATCGGTAAAATAGATAAACATACTCTTAAAGATTATTTACCGGATTCAGTAAAATTGTCCCCAGTCTATTTTGCTGGTAAATATTTTATTCTTATAAATGCATGTTATGTTAAAAATAGCAACACGCAAATTTAACACAGAAGTTTATTTATTTTCATTATCATGTTTATGGAGCCTAGAGATCGTCTGCGCAGTGATTGTTGGTTGTTGGTTGGTTGGGCTTTATGTCATATCAACCACTGTGGGTCATTTAATGTCAAATTATGGTATACATATATATATACATACACACACACACATATATATATATATATATATACATAAATATACACATATATATTCATACACATATACATATATTAAATATACAGTACTATCAAACATAGCTGGCAACATTATTTTTTCCAAAAAACGTATAGCTAGCAACATTATTTTTTCCAAAAAACGTATAGCTGGCAAGATTATTTTTTCCAAAAAACGCATAGCTGGCAACATTGTTGTTTCAAAAACGCATAGCTGGCAACATTATCGTTTCAAAAAACGCATAGCTAGCAACATCATTTTTTCCAAAAAAACGTATAGCTGGCAACATTATTGTTTCAAAAACACATAGCTGGCAACATTATTTTTCCGAAAACATTATCTGAAGCCTTGTTGTTGGACGTAGTTTATCGTCATACCCAGGACGCGGACGTAGTTTATCGTCATACCTAGGACGCGGATGTAGTTTAACGTCTTACCCAGGACGCGGACGTAGTTTATCGTAAACCCAGGTCGCGCAGTGATTGTGTGAGGTGCGTGAACAGAATTTGAACAACATGGATTCTATGGTCAGTGACTGTTGTCTTCTGTAGGTAAACCTGAGTGTATTGAAAAGAGAACCCAAGGTCAAGTTTTGGATTTGCAGAAACTGTTATACCTGAAATGCTTCAAATATCCAGAGACTTCTGTATTTCTTTTAATAATTGATGAAAAACGAATGATTTTAACTTGTGTTTTAACAATTGATCGTGGAAGTCTTTAACAATTGACAGTAAAAATAAATATACTTTAGTGTTAAATCTGCGTGCCGCTATTTTTAACATTACCCGCCTTCATAGTAACAAGAATATTTACCAGTAAAATAGCCTGGCGGTCTATTTTATCGTGATCAGTAAAATAAGCTTAAAAGCATGTTTGTATATTTAACCAGCATCGTCAAAATAATATCTTTCAAATTTCTTATCATTATGACCCCAATATTGATAGCAAAACATTTGAGTTTGGACAAAAAACCTCCTTACACAGAATACGTCAATAAAATCTGATCTAGAAACTGATTTCTTACGAAAAATACATATTCTATTCATACGAACCTATCCTAAAAATCTTGTCAGCATTAAATAACCCATTGAGGTGTTGATATACCTTTAAACAAAATAAACCAAACCTGATCTACAAAGTGATTTCTTACAAAGAATACATATTCTATTCCTACGAACCTATCCTAAAAATCTTGTCGGGCTTAAATAACCTATTGAGATTGATATGCCATAAAAAAAAAAAAAAAAAACAAATCTGATCTACAAAGTGATTTCTTACAAAGAATACACATTCTATTCTTACGGACCTATCCTAAAAATCTTATCGGCATTAAATAACCCATTGATGTTGATATGCAGTAAAACAAAATAAACCAAACCTGATCTACAAAGTGATTTCTTACAAAGAATACATATTCTCTTCATACGAACCTATCCTAAAAATGTTGTCGGCATTAAATAACCCATTGATGTTGATATGCAGTAAAACAAAATAAACCAAACCTGATCTACAAAGTGATTTCTTACAAAGAATACATATTCTCTTCATACGAACCTATCCTAAAAATGTTGTCGGCATTAAATAACCCATTGATGTTGATATGCAGTAAAACAAAATAAACCAAACCTGATCTACAAAGTGATTTCTTACAAAGAATACATATTCTCTTCATACGAACCTATCCTAAAAATGTTGTCGGCATTAAATAACCCATTGAGGTTGATATGCCGTAAAACAAAATAAACCAAACCAGTCTAAACCAAAGAATACATATTCTATTCATACGAATCTATCCTAAAAATCTTATCGGCATTAAATAACCCATTGAGGTTGATATACCGTAAAACAAAATAAACCAAACATGATCTACAAAGTGATTTCTTACAAAGAATACATATTCTCTTCATACGAACCTATCCTAAAAATCTTGTAGGTATTAAATAACCCATTGAGGTGTTGATATACCGTAAAACAAAATAAACCAAACCAAAACCCGTAAAATAGACACTAAGTTTGTTTTGCCAGTCCCGGTAAAATAGATACCATGGCTATTTTGCTGGTAAATATAAACTAAGAATTTGTCGTATTTGAAACCGTCACCGCAGTGGTTGTGTGAGCTGTGTAGACAGGACTTGAACAACATGAATTCATTTGATGGTGGAAAATATTTTCAATTATCTTAACAAATTATGGGGAAAATAAATAAAGTTCTCTGTTAAATCTGTATGTTGTTACTTTTAATATTATCTGCCTTCATAATAAAAATATTTTACTGGCAAAATAGCCTGGGGGACTATTTTACTGAGATATAAAGACAAAAGGAAAAATTAATTTAGCTAACGCATTTCGTCCTCTGAGGGATTTTATCAAGGCAAATGTAAGGATTTTTTTTTGTAACAAGTATTTATATACAAGAGCGAAGATGTTATTGGCTTTTCAAAATCTTTTGGTATAGTTGTGCTAATGAATATTCATCAGGTTAACCGAAAATTCATGCAAGTTGATGGTCATGAGGTGATCAATTCAATGTCTAATGATGTTTATCTCTCTCTCTCTCTTTCTCTCTCTCCCTCTCTCTCTCTCTATATATATATATATAGTCAGATCCAGATAGACTGTTTCGTTGTATCACAGCACATCAGTGTGGATAGACGTCCGATTGTTTCAAGCCGGGATCGAAACCCGACCGATTTGGCATCAGTCAGAGATTCTACCCCCAAGCTATCGTCGCATGGCAAAGAGAAGGGAAAACTTTAACGTTTAAGACGTGAGTGGCTAGGAGAGCTCATTTCTAGTTGAAGAGCATTGCATTAGCAGAAGCAGCCACAGTTTATAAAATCACCCCTTCCTCTACGAGAGCTCAATCGAATTATTTCGAGAGCATTGTCATATTGGAAGAAAATGAGTAACTACTGATACCGAGGTTCAAGCGTGACACTCTGAACTTATGAATATATGTTTTCCGCCAGGTGTATAAATAGCGGTGTCAGGCTACTGACTGGAGTGATTACTGAATGGAACGATCCAGTCGAATTAGTGTGAATTATGGTGCGTTGATGATTTGGGTTTTGATTCAGGATTTGCCGGGCGTTAAACCGAGCCGCGCTACTGACAAGGTATTTACTGAAATGGTTAATTATCTTTGGTTGACTTTGACTTCTTTGTTCTTGTTAAGTATTTATTTGCGTTTGTAATTAAATACTGTTTTCATTGAAGTCTTATATAGATTTTGTTTACACGTAAATTAATAGAGTTTATTTAAGTCAATGCTCTGTTTTTTTGTTTTTTTTTTGTTTTTAAATAAGAAGCATTAATTACATTAACTAGCCTGAATGTTCGAGAAATTTCGTAGAAAACATGTGGCTCTCCTACGGGAATCGAACCTGTAGCCCCAATGAGAACAATCACTTGATCTGATGTGCTGTTAACCTTTCAGCTACAAAGAAGCGTCTGGTTAGCAAAGTCCGAATTACTGTTTATAAACAACAAATCTTTGACCCTTTTCCCAAACTGTGTTCAAGATACGTACCTTAACGTAAGCATTGATAACATGACAAAAAAGTCCGACAGTTATTTAATATATTTTCTGTTTATACGTTATTTTAATAGATATAATTTATTTAAGTTATTTTTTTTAAAATAAACAGTATTGATTACATTTACCGGCTTAACCGATAAACAGAAAATATATTTAATAATTGTCGGACTTTTTTCATAATATGTTGTCAATATTTACGTTAAGATACGCTTCATGAGCAGATAAAATCGTTCGGGAAAGATCGCCGAAGATTTGTTGTTTAACAGTAATTCGGACTTTGTTAACCAGCTTTTTTGTGGCTGAATGTTTAACAGTACATCAGATCAAATGATGGTTCCCATTGTGATTACAGGTTCGATTCCTGTCAGAGAAGTACATGTTTTCTACGAAATTTCTCGAACATTCTGACCGGTAAATGTAATTAATATTGTTTATTTAAAAAGACATAGCATTTACTTAAATTAATTGTATCTATTAAAATAACGTATAAATAGAAAATATATTCAATAATTATCGGTCTTAATACATTTCATAGGTTTATAACAAATAAAAATTTACTTAATCAAAAAATGAAATAGCGCTTCTTTGCCGACATTGTCAAAGATTTTCCTTAAATAATGTTTTAAAAAAGAGCTGAAAAATGAAACATACATATTTATATTTGATATTTTAATAATAATTTTTTAAAAATAAAGTAATTCTAATACATTTATTTGTTTTAAAAGAAGTATAGTTTATTAGTAATTAGAATTAGGAATGATATTTTAAAATTGTATTTTAATACGACGTACTCATATTAAAACAAACATTTTGGAAAAAAATTCTTTATGTATACAATTACAAATTTAACGGCAAAACAAAAGTGCCGAAAAACATTGTCATTGGAAAAAAACAGACGACATACGAAAAACGGATGTCATCATTTGTTGAACAGGCACCCCTACCCTAACTTAACTCAACTTCATTCTGAAAGTAACTCATGTTTTGATGCAATAGTTATCAGTGAAAATGAATACCCTATCACCCCTTGTCAAAATGAATGATTTTACCCATATCCTTAGCAACTAATATTAAGAATGTACGTGCTTATAAAACTCAGTAAATTTCAAAATAAGTTATTCCAAAATTCGCTTGACAATGAAACAGTCCGAGGGATTTTAATTTAATTCTATAATTAAATTTGAAGTTTTTAGTTTCTGTTTTTGAAACATGGTAATTCCTGTGTAGCGATGGAACCATATTTTTAAGTAAATATTTTTTAAGTAAATTTATAATATATATATATATATATATATATATATATATATATATATATATATATATACCATATAAAATCTACTAGCAAATTCACTTAAAACAATAGGTTTAAAAATACAACCCAATCATAATCTTAACGCCCCTTTAAGAAATCATCAACAAAAAATTAATAAATGAACACCAAAAAGACTGTCACTAGAACATCAATCAGTGTGAGATTTAGCAGATAGTAATAACAACAAAAGAGCCTGATAGAAATGGCCATTGTAACCAGACAAAAATCCCCCTAAACAACCTTACACGACTCCAAAAACTTGTCATATAATAAACATACCTACTTTCATCAAAGCAGAGATAATGAAAAGCAAATCCCAAATTACACCTCCATTTCCAAGCTATAAATGAGTAAAACGTTTCTTTCATCGCTTGAGGAGGAAACGGTCGTCTAAAATTAATGTCTAATATCGAAATGAAACTTTAAACTTGTTTCGAAACATAGTAATTTCTGTGTCGCGATGGAATCGTATTTTAAATAAAAAAATTATAATTTTAAGCTCTACTTCCATATCGAGCACTGTATTTTTTTGTTTTTTTTTAAATAAAACAAAATTACTAAAGGACCTTGGATCATCAATCTAACTGTTCTTTCCTATTACACGAATACACACACACACACACACACACACACACACACACACACATATATATATATATATATATATATATATATATATATATATATATATATATATATATTGGGTAAGATGTACAACAAAGTAGGCAAGTTTTATGCTTACGCTGATGTGGCTACGCATGCGCATGAACGACACACCGGGAATTCTAAATTTAAACATGATTTTTCAATGTCTTTTGTGTATATAATCTTACCTATTTCATTTGGATTCTTTTAATTTATTTATTTATGTTTTCACCAGTTTTGTTATCCCACATTGTTGTTTATAAACAATAATTCGGTTTCGTTAACCTGCTCCTCTATGGCAGAATGGTTGATATTAAATCAAATGATAGTTCCCATGAGGGTTACAGGTTCGATTCCGGTCGATAGAAGCACACGTTTTCTGCGAAGAAAGCTGCCAAAAAGCAGCGACGTTGAATGAAACCTGGATGCAAATTTACAAGCGATAAAGCACTTTCTAAACCATGAGGGTGAATTTTGTGTTTTCAGGGGTAACTTGTGACCACAGTAAATTCAGGAGAGTGAGGAGAACAATTATAGAATTTGGACTATCTGGCCTGTCACCTTGAAAAGGAGGGGGGAATGGCATTCTGACAAATGGTGAAAGGGTTGCATGGGGAAAAGCTAGCTTTAGAACCCCCCTGTTCTAAACATTTTCGTCTTTGTGAATTATTTTATCTTTTAATTCGAGTAGCGATTTTATGTAAAAAATGTGGCCAGTCTCGTTGCTCTGAGCAAGTAATGTATATAATATGTTGTCTTGTATATATATATATATATATATATATATATATATATATATATATATATATATATATGTGTGTGTGTGTGTGTTTCTGTGTGCTATATAGATATATGTATATATAAGGTATATATATATATATATATATATATATATATATATATATATATATATATATATATGTGTGTGTGTGTGTGTTTCTGTGTGCTATATAGATATATGTATATATAAGGTATATATATATGTATATACATATATAAATATATGTTAGGTTGGTGCAAAAATAATGTCGTTTTCTCACATAGTAACATATGTGAGTAAACGACATTATTTTTTCACCAACCAAATATATACATTGTATTTTTTATATATATATATATATATATATATATATATATATATATATTTTGCAATATATATATACATGCAACATATATATAAATATATATATATACACAAATATACATATATATACATATAAATATATATATATTATATAAGTTATATACATGTTTTAGATATATGTGTATATATGAAATATATATATATACATACAATATATATATAAACATATATATACACATACATATATATATAAATATATATATATATATATTGTATATAGATATATCTGTTTTATATATATATGTGTGTGTGTTTGTTTGTTGTATATATATATGTTTTATATATATATATGTGTATATATGGAATATATATATAGTGTCACCCGGATATAAGAGAGTTGTCGGGACCGGAGAAGAAGTCTCTTATATCCGGGTTTGGTCTATTTTGTTTACATTAACACAGGCTCTAATTTGGGACCCGAGAAAATCTCTCTTATATCAGGGTTTCTCTTATATCAGGGTCTCTTATATCCCGGTTACACTGTACATACAATATATGTATATATATATATATATATATATATATATATACGTACATATATATATAAATATATATACATTGCGTATATATATATATATATATATATATATATATATTAGGATGGTGCAAAAATAATGTCGTTTTCTCACATAGTAACATATGTGAGAAAACGACCAACATAATAATTTGCACCAACATAATATATATATATATATATATAATATATATATATATATATATATATATATATATATATATATATATATATATATATATATATATATATATATGTTTTGTATGTGTGCGTGTGTTCGTTTGTGTGATACCTTTGTAACATTAGCTTATAAATGATAGCTTAAGTGCAGGTGGTTTTTGACTTGTACCTGATAACAAAACAGACAGTTCTTATCAGATTCGGGCTATTTAATTGAATTGGAGAATTTC
>OZ010615.1:44991624-45039124 GCA_963932145.1 Acanthosepion lycidas | reverse complement strand
GCCCAGTGCAAGGGTCTCGTACCTGCCACCAAATCTATGATACGGGGACCCCCATTCTATTACATCTCAATTTTCATAAGGTAGTATTCATATAAAATACAAATTATATTGTAACCTAATTATGCACAATAGTGGATCGTATGCAATAGAGGTGAACAATTCAACTAGAAAAATTGAAAATAGATCCAATGTATCTAAATACAAATTAGAGACATGTCATAATAGATCATTACATCTTAAATAAATCAACAATTTTTAACATCAAATTGAACTTCTTAATTGTTAAAAAGATAAATAATTTTAAGACAGCATTTTTGGGTAAAAAATAGTGAATTTTACGGAATATTTTTCGAGACTTAGTATGAGCAAAAGAAATTCACGGATTTAGACGAAGATAATAAGAAAAGACCCCAATTAACAACACTTACTCCTCCATCCTGAAAATGGCTAAATAAGTGTCCGAAATCGCTTGGGACGATAGACAATATGTACAATTTTTACAGTACCTTGCACCCAACAAACGACAATACATTAATATATATATATATATTAATATATTGTACTGTAATTGTCATCTTTGATAATGGCTTATGTAAGCCGAAAGCTTAGATTGGATTAAAAAATATGTATCAATATTGTGATTTTCTTTCTTCGTTTAATGATAATGTTATTAGGTTGGTGCAAAAATAATTTCGTTTTCTCACATAGTAACATATGTGAGAAAACGAAATTTTTTTTGCACCAACCTAATATTAAGCTTATCAGACGTTATGAAAAGAATTTACATAAAATAAATAGACAACACTTGTCTATATTATTTAATGAAACATGTATATATATATATATATATATATATATATATATATATATATATACAAAGGGCTACTAAAAGTTTGTCGTCCTGATCCACTTTCAAATAAATCAGCCTCATCTTGTTTGGTCATTAAGGTATTGATCTTTGGGAGTTGATCAGACACTGACCGTTGTAATTGACATCTTTGATAATGGCTTATGTAAGCCGAAAGCTTAGATTATATTAAAAAAAATATTGATCAATATTGTGAATTTCTTTCTTCGTTCAACGATAATGTTATTAAACTTATCAGACGTTACGAAAAAAATTTACATAAAATAAATAGACAACACTTGTCTATATTATTTAATGAAACGTGCATGAATGAAAAGATGCTGCCTAAATACACACACAATATATGTATATATATATATATATATAATTTAACTTTATTTCAATCTTTCATGAGCTTCCGATCCTTAGCTATCATTAATTAATTTTCGCTTATGATCGATTTCATCACGATTCTTCTGTTACGATTGGAGAGTAATTATACATTCTTATTGCTCAAAGTAGAGTCCAATAGTGTCATAAAATCCTCGGAGAATTCCAGTAAAATATCTTTAATCATTTCTAAGATACAACGGTTCAAAGCTTAACCTAACAATCGGACAATTTTGCTGTTACACTATTTGGATAATTTTGCTGTTAAACTCGGTAAGGTAAATGAAATAACGAGATATTAGCGACCGTATACGTGTGTACTGGCATGCATACTTTGGTAAGCAAATAAATAATTACCAAATTTAACCAAGAACTGTAGACATAATAGTGATCAATGTGATTAGACAGAGCTAGGAAATATATATTAATAAATACACATATATCTACGTTTATTATAAACTATATCTTGTGCCTGACGACTTGGGTAACCAACGAAACTTAAGTAGCACACCAAACGTAGGTATATATATATATATATATATATATATATATATATATATATATATATTTCATAGAAAATATTCGTCCCTGAAAATTTCTCGGACATTCAGGCCGGTAAATGTTATTTAATACTGTTTATTATAAACAGAGCATTTACTTAAATACTTGTATCTATAAAAAGAACGTTAAATATAAAAATGTCTTAAATAAATAAAATTGTCGGACTTTGTCCATTTCTTAAAGTATATATATATATATATATATATATATATATATATATATTAATTTAATGAAAAAACAGACCACTGGCATGTCGGTATTTATCAATCCACCCACGTGGATCGAATGTGGCACAAGGCCGTTTTAATGTGGGTATCCCCGATCCCGTAGGCTCGGCCAAAAATATGCCATTTCCGAACCCGCCTAGACGGGTTCAGGCCATGTCAGCCTCCCCGGACGAAACCTTGCCCTTCGGCAAAGCCTCGTCCGGGTTCCCCTCTGCTAATGCAGAGACTTCGACAGTCGATAGACCACTGGCATCTCGTCTGCAGTCGCCCTCTCACAGACGTGCCGTCGCCTCTCTCTATTTTTTTTTTTACAAATACTTTCATGGTAATTGCTCCGATGAGCTGCTTTCGCTGCTTCCCAGACTTCGCGAATTCAGGCGTCCTACGAGGCTAGCATCTTCACTGTTGAAACTGTTAAATGTAGCCGTCTCTTCTACTCCAATAGCTTCATATCTCGCACCTCTCGCCTGTGGAACTCCCTTTCCTATTCCTGTTTCCATGATAGCTATAATCTCCAACTATTCAAATGTAATGTCAATCGACATCTCCAGTTGCCTTGATCTATCCACTATCCTTCTCCTCATCCTTTCCTCTATCATTCTTTCCTGCTCTCGCTCCAAATCCTCTATAACCCCTTGCGTGCTAGTGGCTTCCCGCCTTGCTCTGGGTGAATCGATTAAAAAAAGCAACAAAAACAAAAATAACTTTAAAATTCCATTAGTTATAATTTATTTCACCAGAAATTTTATTTTTCTGTTAATATATATATATATATATATATATATATATATATATATATATATATATATATATATATTGACACTTCAGTTAGAAATATCATAAAGAAATACACTACCCCAATTGACCCGAGCAAAAAAATCAAATTAATTATCTACTATAAAATATTTATAACAGCTAACCTCACCCTAAAAAATAACAACACATCAGCAAAATCAAAATTACAAGGAACGAGCATTATTTATGAGTTCAAATGCCCCTTAAGGAACAATTTTTCTGATCAAAACGAACTTATAAATAATTACATCGGTCACACGACTACATGCCTATCCAGACGCCTTATGTTGCATCGATCCGACTACAGCTCCATTAGAACACATTTAAAACACATACACCAACTTACCAGATTCCATCCGAAACATGCCAGTAGAAAATACAAACATAATAACCTCATCCATCTGTAAAAAAGGATTAAAAATAATGGAAGCCTTAATAATAAAACAGAAAAGAGTCAACACTCAGTAATATTAACTACGAACACGGCCACAATGTGATAACCGTGTTGGGAAAATAAAACATCCCTATAACTCTAGATATATACGCATAACTCATACACCGAATTAAAAAGCAAATATATATATATATATATATATATATATATATATATATATATATTTGGGCTGTTCACGCTTCCTTTTCTTAACATTTTTCTTACATGCATATATTACTATCTATCAAACTACACATACATCCAATTAAAAAGCAAAAATAAAAAAGAACATACTTGATAATGGCTAAAAGTATAAGCGAGAGCGTTTGGAATTACAGAACACTTGGACACTTCTACACACTCTGCATTTTTAATGAAACATGTATAAATGAAGGATTGCTACCTAAATACACAATATATATATATATATATATATATATATATATATATATATATAAAAGTGAACATTGTAGTCAACACTTAGAGGCTGTTTCATGCTAGACGAAATCGCCAGGCCACCTATATTCTTATATATATATATATATATATATATATATATATATATATATATATATATATATATATATACGTACACGTCTTGACATCTTACGTTGTTTGGTCATTAAAGAGATGACACTGGGAAGGCACGGTGGATAGCGGCTCGGATTGATGGTTGGAGAGCCATGTTCGAATTCCAGTGGAATCCATTACATTCACTTACGTGCTAATACCCTTGGGAAAGTTACAATTCCTCTTTTTCTCACCCGCCTCAGGCTATGGGTAAATGGCAGGACAGACCAGTTTCTATAGCCTTGGATGGCACCTGGTCTACCGCAGAAAGAAATGGCAATCTATTGCGGGAAAAAAAATCTGCCTCGTCAGTGATGTATCGAAAGATACACTATCGCTGAAGCGTGTATCATATATGGCACATAACAGACTGACTGGCGTGCTAATACCCTTGGGGAAGGTATGAATCCTCCTCTCCTCCCAGCTATGGGTAAATAGCAGGAAAGACCGGGTTCTATAGCCTTGGATTGCAACTGGTCTACCATAGAAAGAAATGGCAACCTACTGCGGGGAAAAAATCTGCTTCGTCATTCATGTATCTAAAGATACATGATCGCCTAAGCGTGTATCACGCATGGCACCTAATCGATTGGCTGATGTGCTGATACCCTTGGGAAGGTATAAATCCTCTTCTTCTTCCCCAGCTATGGCCACATAGCAGGACAGACTCGGTTCTATAGCCTTCTATCGAAATATAAATTATCGCTTAAGTGTGTATCGCGCATGGCACATAACTGACTGATTGGGAAGTGAGTCAGGCATTGAGCTTTTCAACGCCTGTTCGCTTTTGTGATTAAAAAAAGAAAATCGTGAACAACAGGAGATGTATCTTCACCGTTCAAGGGAATTTGATAAAAAAATAGTTTACTGTCATGTTCTATCAAACAAACGAATTTCTGAAAATAGTTTATTTAGAGTCTTAACCCCCACAAGAAACTTGGGTAATTCTCGGTCTACCGTATTATTTATGGGTGTTTGGTTTCAGGATATCTACCAACCGTCCCACGCGGTCAGATGTGGCACAAGGCCGGATTTAATGTGGGGTATCCGAGCCCGTAAGCTCGACCAAAATTTCCCCGTAGACCCCGTATAAATCGAGGTCGAGTAGCTGTTTCCTGAGAGGAGACTCTGTCCTTCGACATAGCCTCGTCTGGAGATCCTCTCTGCCTCCAGGCAGAGAGTTTGACCTGCACAGCCTGAGAAGAATCTCCAACTGCAGGATATCTACAAACCGTTCCATGCGGTCAGATGTGATACAAGGCCGGGTTTTAAGATGGGGTATCCAAGCCGGTAGGCTCGGCCAAAATTTCTATGTAGACACCGTATAAATCGAGGTCGGGTAGCTGTTTCCCGAGAGGAGACTGCCCTTCGATATAGCCTCGTCTGGAGATCTTGAGATGCATAGCCGAAAGACGAATCTTCAACTGCAGGATATCTACCAACCGCCCCACGCGGTCAGATGTGGCACAAGGCAGAATTTAATGTGGGTTTATCGAGCCCGTAGGCTCGGCCAAAATTTTCCCGAAGACACCGTTGAAATCGTGGTCGGGTAGTTGTTTCCCGAGAGGTGACTCTGCCTTTCGGCTTATCCTTGGCTGGAGATCCTCCAACTGCAGGTGCTTGGATTCAGAGGTCTCCATCTCCTAGGCCAGTGTTTCTCAATCATTTTAAGCAAAGGCACACCTAGGAGCAAATGAAAATATCACGGTACCCCGAGCAAAATTTTTAAAGTCTATACATTTAAACGTTATGAAATAAAATTCTTTCTTTTTATGTGTTGTTTCTCTTCAGGATATAGGCGAACATGCCTCTCTACTTCCTCCATCCCTTGTCGCTCTTAATAAGTTTTGTACCCTTGCTATTCCGCCCAGGCCATGTTCTGTCATCAACTTGCTTAAGCCCGCTAGGTATGTCATGCGCTGCTTTCCACTATCTTTCCTTCTATTCGACCTGTGAGTATCAGTTTCTCCAAGCCCTCCTTTCTCATTACGTGACCCAGAAATTACATCTGCCTCTTTCTGATGTTAAGTATAAGGTTCCTTCTTGTTTGCATCCTCTCCAAAACCTTACCGTTGCTCACACGCTCGGTCCATAATATCCTAAGCATCCTTCTGTAGAACCATAGCCCCGTTGGCTCGAGTATGAACTTAGTTTATTTCAATGTTTCTATTCAACTATTTGTGCAGCTTCTTTAGTGTGAAACCTGTGCTTGGTGTTTATTCACGATTTCTTCAATGTTTGGTCGAATGTGTGATAAGCAGACCCTCATTTCTTCTTTAGTTGAGCGTAGCCTTTCTCGCTTTTTATTTTTGATGTTATTTAGAGTTGAGAAGCCTAATAAATAAGAAGTAGAAAATTGCAATAAAACTGATAAAGCTTTTTAGCTAATGTGGGATATTCCTGTTGTATTGAAATCCAAAATGTATCTATCACTGGGTGCTGTCGGGTGTTTTATTTTGAGCCCCCGATCACTAGAAATGGTGACTAATTCTTCTTCTCCACATAACTGAAGTCCAATATCAGAAGGAACATGATAAAAAAGAATTATTCGAAAAAAATAGTTTAATATTTATTCATTTAATCAAATACTAACGCTGTACCATTACGACTTCCATCCACACATATATGCCGAGAAGGTACAAGTAAACACCGTCGACTCAACACCACCGACTCAATACCACCGACTCAACACCACCGACTCAATACCACCGACTCAACACCGGGACAACTCAGGACTCAGAAAAAAATAACATTTTTTATAACCGAATAAAAGTAATTTATTAAGGATAATAATATTCACAAAGGTTTTAACCTTAATTTGTGAATATTTTTCTTCAAATAAGGAATTATGTAAAATATGAACTAGTTTTTTGTTTTTAATTATTTTTAATAAAGTAAATCGTAAAGAAATTTATTTTTGAATAACGTAAATTGACATCTAAAAATATTGATTTACTTTATTAAAATATAAATTACCTTCAGTCATGCATGATACTTGACTGAGGAGAAAGATTTTTCCCGCGGGAGGTAACCATTGCCATCCAAACCTATAGAATCCTGGGGTCATGGAGAAGAAGATTCATACCTTTCCCAAGGGTATTAGCACGCAAGCGAATGCAATGGATTAGACTGGAATTCGAACTCAGCTCTCCGGTTCCTTAATCCGAGCTGTTATCCATTACGCCACCGAGACAAACTAGGTGATACGCACTTAGGCGATCATGTATCTTTCGATACATGAATGACGAGGCAGATTTTTTCCCCGCAGTAGGTTGCCATTTCTTTCTGTGGTAGACCAGTTGCCATCCAAGTCTAAAGAACTCGGTCTGTCCTGATATTTACCCATAGCTGGGGGAGAAGAAGAGGATTCATACCTTTTCCAAGTGAATGTAATGCATTTGATTAGAATTCGAACTCGGCTCTCCGATTCCTCAATCCGAGCCGCTATCCATATCTGTGCTATTTACGGTTTATTTTCTTGAAAATAATTTAAAACGAAAAACTGCTTCATTTTTTTATTTTTTATTTTTTCAATTTACTTTATTATAAAATAATTAAAAACAAGATTAAACAAAATTATTTTATAGGTATTGACCCGTCTCGGCGTTGCTAAACTTGGCATGTGCCAAGTGACCTCATATATGTATGCCATGACAATATTTTATGGCATATTGAAGAGGATCGCACGGCACGGCACACTGGTATGCCGCGGCACGGCGGTTCAAGATCACTGTTCGCCCTTGCCAAGTCTATGGTACCCAATTATTTTCAAAGGTTTGAATTCGAGGGTTTTCCTTCTCCTATGTGGGTATTCCACATGTTAGAAATCTATATTCCGACACTTGTTCTACTCTAGTGAAGTATGTCGATTCTAAAGACAAGTTTACGATCACATCACGTTGAAATACCGGTTCTCGCCCGATCACTGAAGTTAAGCAACACCGAGACTGGTCAGTACCTAGATGGGTGACCGCTTTTGATTACCAGGGGTTGGATCTGCTCATGGTGTAATGGATCAACGGTTCGGAATTGAAAATTGGAGATCCAAGTTCCAATTCCAGTCGGGTTCGTTACATTACGTACAGTCTTGGGAAAGGTGTGAATCCACCTCTTCTCCTCCCAGCTATGGGTTAATTAGTAGGACCTGTATAAAAAAAAATCATTATTATCACTGTCTGAAAATATTTGCTAGCTCTGAATAACCTGCAAAGGGTTGATAAGCCGTAAAAAGCGAATCAACCAGTTTAGGCGAGCGAATAATACGGTGGCGAAAACGGCTATTATTACCATTTTTTTAATATATATTTTCAGTTTGTTAATTATCTAGAGTCGACTCCTCAAGCACAATTACCATATGGCACACTGATTAAACCCGTATTTTAACATTTTGATCCCGGTGTGATCACAGATCCAGACATTAGCTGTAACCAAATATATTTTAGAAATCGTTAACCTTTATTATTTACATTGTTCGGACTATCATCCTCATCTTTATTGTGATATTTATCACAACGTTTCGGCCGTTGTACGCCCCGGTCTTCTTCAGGTGGTTGGAATGTCGAACTGAACCCTTTATTTCGTTCGCTGGGGTAGACTGTTCAAGTTCCACGTGCCATGTTTAATGGATGTCAGTTATCAGTTATCTCCTGTTAATTCCCCTCTCCAAGTTCCCCGCCGCCTTAACCAGGTATTGAACTCACGCTCTTTGGGTTCTGTCACTGGATCTAACCAACGCCTTTATCCACTGTGCCATGTGTACTTGAGCGAAATAAAGGGTTCAGTTCGACATTCCAACCACCTGAAGAAGGCCGGAGCGTACAACGGCCGAAACGTTGTAATAAATATGGCGACAAACATGAGGACAATAGTCTGAATAATGTAAATAGTGTACATAATACCTCATCTCAGAAATATAGACAGATACTGAAAGGCCGAAACGCTGTAATAAATATGGCCACAAAGATGAGGACAATAGTCCGAATAATGTAAATAGTGTACATAATACCTCATCTCAGAAATATAGACAGATACTGAAAGGCCGAAACGTTGTAGTAAATATGGCGACAAACATGAGGACAATAGTCGGAATAATGTAAATAGTGTACATAATACCTCATCTCAGAAATATAGACAGATACTGAAAGGCCGAAACGTTGTAATAAATATGGCCACAAAGATGAGGACAATAGTCGGAATAATGTAAATAGTGTACATAATACCTCATCTCAGAAATATAGACAAATACTGAAAGGCCGAAACGTTGTAGTAAATATGGCGACAAACATGAGGACAATAGTCTGAATAATGTAAATAGTGTACATAATACCTCATCTCAGAAATATAGACAGATACTGAAAGGCCGAAACGTTGTAATAAATATGGCCACAAAGATGAGGACAATAGTCCGAATAATGTAAATAGTGTACATAATACCTCATCTCAGAAATATAGACAGATTTAACCTTAATGCCCGAAAAAAAAAAAACCCCATAAAACAAACAAAAAACATTGTTTGTCAAAATTACGGTTTTTCCTTTACACCGCTATTATTTTAATTACATTCCCTCCCCTTGTCAAAGTTTGTTTTAAAAAGCGATGATTAGAATTTTTTAAAGCTTAAAAATACGAAAGTGAATTTGTATATTTTCTTTGTTATTAGGAATTCACCTTTCGCCATCTTGACACCATTTGTCGTAAGAATAACTGAAAACAACCTCTTTGAGTTATTCAGTTAGAAAGGGAACAGGTTAAAATCGTTTCGTGTCAGCCCCACTATGTCTTCCCAACTGAGCAATGGTGAGAGGAAAAAGATCATTCAGACCTTCACTAATGGTACCAACATTTATACTCTGGCTTCCATTTCCAAAGTCAATCAAAGAACCATCAAGAAAACGGTGAATAAAATTTAAAAAGATGGGACAGTAGAGAGGAAAACAGGATTAGCAATTGTTTCAATATACTCTTTCCACTTCATGTCAGATGTAGTCCGAAAAGGCACAATGAGTCACTCTTGCTGGAGGTTAGCATCAGCCATGCTGATGGAAAGTAATCCGTTCATTTTTGCCATATATAAGCAACCTATCATTTTTGACGGGTAATATGCTAATAATAATAATAATAATAATAATTATGGAAGAAGAAGAAGAAGAAGAAGGAGAAGAAGAAGAAGAAGAAAGGCATAAAGAAAATAAGGGTTTAGCAGGACTTCAAACAAAGCCGCTGGCAAATTAGAAGCTCCCAATCCCGGCTGGAAGTATTTTGCGACACCATTACGTCAGACTGACAATCTGTGATGTATGAAGACAAGATACAAAGAAATACTCGTGTCTAATAGTTACCAGATGATGGTTGGGAAATCGACCGGCGTCTTTTGTCAGAAAACATTCAGAGGTGGAAGTTATAAAAAAAAAAAAAGAAGCAAAAAAAAAAAAAAAAAAAAAAAAAAATTGAAAAAGATAAAGAAAAGTACCGAAAATGATTAATGAGTGAGACCAAACCCCTAGGTCAGCAGATTATGGGAGGAGGAGGTGGGGTAATAATAAGGGCCGTTTTAATGAATTCGACAATTACTAAGGCGTTATCAAGATCCGGGAGGGTCGGGAAATAGAGGCTGGGGAAGGGGTCAAAGGACCGGCAACTACGATAAAAAAACAACAAAAAAACAAAAAACAAAAAAACAAACAAACAAAAACACAGTAGATTGGTCGTCTAGTCGGGCAAGGTTATACAGTGTCGCCCGGAACTAAGCAATTTTCAGATTTGATTCTTACTATGACATGCCTGATACGGAAAAGAAAGCTGCAAAATCTCCTGCAGAATGTAGTGAAGAAAAGACAGAAGAAAGGACTAAGTATCGATTGCAAGAAGACCGAATGCATGGTTAAGAAAAGGATGAACCCAGAGTGCGAATTACACATCGGAGGTACAAAATCAAACAACTACAGGCTGATTGAAAAGTAACTCCCTATTTTATGTATATCTTGTCTAACTATAATTTTTATAAGATGGGAGAGCCCGTCATACATAAAAAAGAGGGTTACTTTTCAATCACCTTGTACAAAAACTTGATTATCTAGGAAGTGTTTTAACACGGGACGGAAGTTGCGACACTGAAATCAGAAGGCACTAAAGATGTATTCGACGGGTACGGAGTTTGTTTACATCGGATCGTTTGGACGGACAGAGTATTGACCATGAAGACGTTTATTTGCCATACTGATTTAGTACATTTGATACATTGCATTTGCTTTTGACTTTTTTCTTAGGTTATTTGCCAACGTAGTAGTGTATTATGGCTGACGTGTTTTCTTCATCGACTCGAAATTCCTTTTTGAATTTGTTCGATTCCATTATTATTATTATTATTATTATTATTATTATTATTATTATTGTTTTTGTTGTTGTTTTGAATAATCAAGAATGGTCTCCCCATGTTTTGTTACTCTCCTCTTTGAGAGAGCTATTTCTGTTTACTGGGACTATAAAAGGACAATATTCGCGAACCTTGTATTTTCAGTTGAATAAATCTTTCTTAGAGCCTACACTTGCGTACTTTTGTCATTACAATTATTATTATTATTATTATTTTGAATAATCAAGAGTGGTCTCCCCTTAATTTGTTACTCTCCACTTTGAGAGAGCTATTTCTGTTTACTGGGACTATAAAAGGACACTATTCGCGAACCTTGTATTTTCAGTTGAATAAATCTTTCTTAAAGCCTACACCTGCGTACTTTTGTCATTACAATTATTATTATTATTATTATTATTATTATTTTGAATAATCAAGAGTGGTCTCCCCTTAATTTGTTACTCTCCACTTTGAGAGAGGTACTTCTGTTTACTGGGACTATAAAAGGACACTATTCGGGAACCTTGTATTTTCAGTTGAATAAACCTTTCTTAAAGCCTACACCTGCGTACTTTTGTCATTACAATTATTATTATTATTATTATTTTGAATAATCAAGAGTGGTCTCCCCTTAATTTGTTGCTCTGCACTTTGAGAGAGGTACTTCTGTTTACTGGGACTATAAAAGGACACTATTCGCGAACCTTGTATTTTCAGTTGAATAAACCTTTCTTAAAGCCTACACCTGTGTACTTTTGTCATTACAATTATTATTATTATTATTATTATTATTATTATTATTATTATTATTGTTTTGAATAATCAAGAGTGGTCTAATCTTATTTTGTTACTCTCCTTTTTGAGAGAGCTATTTCTGTTTACTGGGACTATAAAAGGTCACTATACGCGAACCTTGCGTTCCTAGTTAAATAAAGCTTACACCTGTGTACCTTTGTCATTACAATTATTATTAATATTATTATTATTTGTGTATGTTATGTTTCCTACCTTGTATCCTGTAGAGCCGGGTTCGAACTATGGTCCTTAGACCCTATAGTCATTTAATTGACAACAATTTTATTAGTATAAGTGATGTTCCTAGTAGGGAGATTTTCTGGTCAACTTCTATGATGATGTTACCTGGGAGACTGTCATGGGTCCTTACCTATAACTACAGAATGAACTTTTCCTCATACTCTGTATACTACGCCTCTCAAGAGAGAGGGACGAATCGAGTTGAGCCGATAGTAGTTCACTCCAAACCAGACTGACAGTCATACTAACACCTTCCACATCTTGTATTATTATTTCGTGTAATATACCTTTGTTATTTCTACTCTTGTGTTCGTCTTGTTCTTCCTTGGTCCTAACCTGGACAATAAGAGAAACTGTAAGCAAAATTGTCTATTCCTTTTCGCACTAGGCCCAGAGCACCAATTACGATGCCAATCTAGTAGCACGCTTAAATTCATGCAGTTTGGGAACCAGCGAAAGTAGCTCGTCGGAACAGTTACCGTGAAAGTATTTGTAGAAAAGACAGGCGGAAGCGACGGTACGTCTGCGAGAAAGTGACTGTAGAAGAGATGACAGAACTTTGATATAGGTTTTAAAAATTTCCCGTTATGCAATCATTAGAGTGAAAGAATGTTTTGTGATATATCTGTTTAATAGATTCGCACAGTGTATCGATTCAGTGTTACATAGTATAAAAATCATATCGTATGAATTTCTATAGTAAAATAATTTTAAATTCATTTCTATAATAAAATAATTTCCAACTCATTTTAATACGCACTTTTAGTATTTTTCTTTACATTCTTCATGCATTCATTATAGAAAATGAAAATGTTGATGGATTTGTCGAACCGAACCCTTTATTTCGCTCACTGGGGTAGACTGTTCTAGTTCCGTTCGACATTCCAACCACCTGAAGAAGGTCGGAGCGTACAACGGCCGAAACGTTGTGATAAATATGGCGAAAAAGATGAGGACAATAGTCCAAACAATGTAAATAATGTACATAATACCTCATCTCAAAAATATAGACAGATACTGAAAGGCCGAAACGTTGTGATAAATATGGCGACAAAGATGAGGACAATAGTCCGAATAATGTAAATAGTGTACATAATACCTCATCTCAGAAATATAGGCAGATACTGAAAGGCCGAAACGTTATAATAAATATGGCAACAAAGGTGAGGACAATAGTCCGAATAATGTAAATAGTGTACATAATACCTCATCTCAGAAATATAGACAGATATTGAAAGGCCGAAACGTTGTAATAAATATGGCGACAAAGATGAGGACAATAGTCCGAATAATGTAAATAGTGTATATAATACCTAATCTTAGAAATATAGACATATGTTGATGGATTTGTTAAATACATTTTAAATAAAACATCTGTATTGAGAAAAGAAGCGGTTCATGAACATCGAAGTGAAACCACCATATATATCTTGAAGCAGACTCAAGTCTGTATACGTCTAAGTGAAACATCTGTATTAATTGTGAATTAGAACCAAGGCAGGATACTAAGTAAAACATCCGTATAAAGTAAGAAAACATCCCTTAAAACTCCAAGGGAAACTTCCATGTTAATTTTGAAACAGATCCATAGCTGGATACCGATTAAAACAGCCGTATTAAGTAAATAAACAGTCCATATACACACAATATATACAAACGAATAATTCCTTTAATATTTTCGTATTTTTCCAGTGAAACATGACCCAGTAAGGTACTTCGTATGTCCATTCCAGAAAGTCGTTCCGTGCAGATTGACCATAGATTCTCGATTGGATTTAAATCAGGAGAGTTTCCGAGCCAGTCGATAGTATTTATAGTTTGCTCACTGGTACGGCTTGCCAGTGTGTTCGTGCAGCGTTACAAATTTTCGTTTGATCCCTTGGAGTAACGTCCAACTAATCGACAAGTGAGACAACAGTGTTTGGGCGTGATGAAAATACGATGCAATCACGGATGATGCAATATTTTTCATGGCCAAACAAATTTCTTCATACACCCAGAAAATATATTCATATTACTGCAAACCATTGCAAATGACCTAAAGAAAAAATAGAAATCGATTACACCCTGGCCACTCCAGTGGGTATAAAACTGATCGTATAGTGAAAGAAAAAAATACTAAAGCGATTGTTTCAATTAATTTGCGGAAGAGTATATGTTCAAGTGAATGTTGTTTTCTGTGTCATCTCTGGGGGTACCTCACGTCTCCACATAAAATGGTATCAATGTTATTCGTTTTTATTAGAAGAGGGGAAGAGACGTCGCAGATTGGATTCTAAGAGGCAATAGGAAGAATGACATCACGGTAACGCATCCCGAACTTTGGCTCAGCGTCCGTCCGCCGTTGGTCTTTGCCGGTCACTCGAACCTAGGTGTGGGAAGCGCGTCCCTCTGTTGAATTCGCGCCATTTTGGACCTTTATCAAAAATCCAGATAAAGTCAATCATTCACTGTCAGAATGCCACGCCCAAGAGGTACTCCGGCCAATCGCTGGCCATTCTGGCCCTGGGCATTCGCATCCTGTAATATAAAGCGTCCATATTAATTTTGAAAAAGTTCGAATGGCAGGAGATGTGAAATATTCAATATTTCTTTCGCCCTGTGAATGTTTATGCAAGCATGGTTTGTTTTGTTTTGTTTTACGGCATATCAACACCTCAATGGGTTATTTAATGTCGACAAGATTTTTAGGATAGGTTCATATGAATAGAGTATGTATTCTTTGAAAGAAATTCAGTTTGTAGATCAGGTTTGGTTTATTTTGTTTTACGGCATATCAACACCTCAATGGGTTATTTAATGTCGACAAGATTTTTAGGATAGGTTCATATGAATAGAATATGGATTTTTTGCAAGAAATTCTGTTTGTAGATCAGGTTAGGTTTATTTTGTTTTACGGCATATCAACACCTCAATGGGTTATTTAATGCCGATAAGATTTTTAGGATAGGTTCGTATGAATAGAATATGTATTCTTTGCAAGAAATAAATTTCTAGATCAGGATTTCGTTGATGTATTTCTATAAAGAGGCTTTTGTATCGAGAGTTTGTTTTCATTGATGTATTCTTTTCAGATTGGTTTGGTTTATTTAGTTCTACGAGATATCAATTCCAATGCGTTATTTAGTGATGTTAAGATTTTTATTGCTGGTGATAATTTTTTTTCCAAAAATATATTGCTGATATTAAAATCTATGTTTACATTTTCATAGTGTTTTCACCTCAGTTTGGGAGGGGTTTAACTATTTGTCCATAGCTGAGACCCTAACAAATGCTACCACTCTGGGTTTGGGTGGACCTGGGAACACCAGCAATTAAGAGGTGGTTTCCGGACCCTCAAAACCTCCTTGTTGTAGTTTACCGTCATACCCAGGACGGCTTATGCAAGCAACCGAAGGAAATACATTATTCTACGAGTCACACAAACCGAATGTAACGATATGTCGACATTATTTAACTTCGATTAATCCAGGTTGAACCGACGAGGACTGGAAGAAAAAAAAAGAAAAAAAACAATGCAAGAGAGAAAGAGAGAGAGAGAGAGAGAGAGAGAGAGAGAGAGAGAGAGAGAGAGAGAGAGAGAGAAAGAGTGAGAGAGAGTGCGTGTGTGTGTGTGTGTGTGTGAGAGAGAAAGAGAGAGAGTCTGTGTGTGTGTGTGAGAGAGAGAGAAAGAGAGAGAGAGAGTGTGTGTGTGTGTGAGAGAGAGAAAGAGAGAGAGAGTGTGTGTGTGTGAGAGAGAGAGAAAGAGAGAGAGAGAGAGAGATAGAGAAATTCCCAAAAGACACCTCCTTACACTAAAATCAAAAAGTGACGATTCTTCAGCTCACAGAATGACAAACATTCTTTTGTGTCCTCAAGATGCACGTGTCGTAATTTGGAAGCATCAAATACCCCCACCAACCAATATTTGCCCGGGGGC
The DNA here is from genome assembly GCA_963932145.1 of Acanthosepion lycidas. Lineage (NCBI taxonomy): Eukaryota > Metazoa > Mollusca > Cephalopoda > Sepiida > Sepiidae > Acanthosepion > Acanthosepion lycidas. The sequence goes on along the minus strand of OZ010615.1, from coordinate 45,022,996 downwards.
CCCAAAATATAGGTTAACAGAGCAGGAAATGTTTACTGACCTCCACTATTCCACACGTGGATCACATAAAAAGAGTTCTTTAATTGCTTCAGCGCATGCGTCTATAAATTGGCGAGGAGGTGGGGATGGAACGCTGGGGCGTAACATTTATTAACCATATGGCTAACCGCCTGCGATTAGCTGCAAATATTCAGAAGCTTCAAAGAAAGGTGGTGGGCGAGGGTTCGGATTTGGGGCTCGTCCGGAGAAGTAAATGTGTTCCACGAGTCAGATAGAAAGAAAGAGAGGGAGAAGAATAGAGACAGAGGGAGAGGGAGAGTTGGGGGGGAGGAAGGAGAGAGAATGAATGAGGGAGAGTGCGATGGAGAGGGAAAGTCATCTTTCCACCATTCTCTCTCTGTCCTACTCTCTCATCGCCTTTAGTTTCTGAATCGAAGCCTTGTTAAAATTAGTTATAATTAAAAGAACAAAATATTAATGTTATATTTATCAAAAATATGTCCGCTTCTCCAACTACTGAAGCTCCTGAAGAATCAGAAATATTCGGGAAGTTAGTATTTTTTTTTAAAAATTCATTTTAAATTTTACGGATTATCAACCTTTGGTAGGTTATATAAAATCAGAAAATATTTTCAGATTTTGGAGATAATAATAATTTACTGATACAAGTCCTACTAATTAACCCATAGAGGGGGAAAGAAGTGGATTCACACTCTTCTTAAGTTTATCTGCCCTTAAGCGAATATATCGAACGTGACTGGAATTGGAACTTGGCTCTCCGATTTCCAAGCCGTTATGCATTACACCAACCGCACATCCAAGCTTACACCATTTTGTATTTACAAGTGGCCAAGTTCGACATTGCTTAAAGTCGGTGTCCGTGATTCCATCCACATTTCTTAACTATCACATCGAAAGGACTTTAATGTTCGTAACTAAAAATTCTTCGACAATTAATAATTCTATCAACGTCTCTGAACTATCAGAACTGCCATCTTTCGGGAGAAAATTTCAAAATTCAGAACAAAAAAAGTTTCCGATAGAATGCCAGTCTTCGCACAAATGGACGGATAAGCAATTCTATTGACGTTTCTAACCGTATCCGGAACATTTGCCGTAAACATTTTTGCCGTAGGAAAACTCGCCCCGGGAATTTTCGCCTTAGGAAATTTCGCCGTATAGGATTTTTGCCGTAAGAAAATTTTGCCGCATTTTTTTCCATACCCTTTTCATGAACGCCTTTTTTTGAGTAATCTTCAATTTAAGTTAACGCATTAACCCGCCATGGGTCGCATTTGGGGATCTGTTAAAATCAAACATGTTATTCCTTGTACTTACATTAAATTGTTTATTTGCAGAGGTATATTTTACAACAAGTTTTTATTATTAACCATAAGAAGACACTTTCTGTCGTAATTTTACATTTCATGAGTAGAAAAATAATGATTATTTTGAAAAGTATTTTTTTTTATTATTTCTAATCAATATCATTTTTTGATGCTTTATACACATATATATTTGATGTTCTAGTTTCTATAAAAACAACAATGGTAACTACTGAAAATAAACATAAGGAATAAATAAACTCTTAAGACACCTGTCTGGGCCAAAAATGCGCATTAAAAAAATTTGGCTGTTAATGGGTTAATATGCGAATTTCCTTTTTATCAAGTATATATGGATGTCTTTTTCACAGAGTTAAAAAAATCAGAAAAGAAATTAAAAAGTAAAAAGTTATTTAAAAAAAATAAAAGACCAAAAATATATCAAATTAACAAAGAAATAATTTTAAAAGTTTTTAAATTCCAAGCATTGTTTCATAAATAATGTTTTTTTTTTTTTTGCGTTGGATTGTAATGAAGCATTTTCGGCAGAGTTCTTGTATTGATATCAATACAGATTTTCTTCATTTGTACTGCATCTCCTCAATCTAAATCATACTTTTTTCTTTTTCGCTAATGTCTCTTCTTTTTCAAATACGCAGTTTCCACAAATTTGGGTGAATCCTATAATATCGCATATATCATTGAAATGTTTAAATCGAAGTAACAATACTGTGAGCCTGATATACTTGATGACAAGGTACTTCGCTATCTGTCTATATTTCTGAGATGAGGTATTATGTACACTATTTACATTATTCGGACTATTGTCCTAATCTTTGTCACCATATTTATCACAACGTTTCGGCCTTTCAGTATCTGTCTATATTTCTGAGATGAGGTATTATGTACACTATTTACATTATTCGGACTATAGTCCTCATCTTTGTCACCATATTTATTACAACGTTTCGGCCTTTCAGTATCTGTCTATATTTCTGAGATGAGGTATTATGTACACTATTTACATTATTCGGACTATTGTCCTCATCTTTGTCACCATATTTATTACAACGTTTCGGCCTTTCAGTATCTGTCTATATTTCTGAGATGAGGTATTATGTACACTATTTACATTATTCGGACTATTGTCCTCATCTTTGTCACCATATTTATTACAACGTTTCGGCCTTTCAGTATCTGTCTATATTTCTGAGATGAGGTATTATGTACATTATTTACATTATTCGGACTATTGTCCTCATCTTTGTCGCCATATTTATTACAACGTTTTGGCCTTTCAGTATCTGTCTATATTTCTGAGATGAGGTATTATGTACACTATTTACATTATTCGGACTATTGTCCTCATCTTTGTCGCCATATTTATTACAACGTTTTGGCCTTTCAGTATCTGTCTATATGTCTGAGATGAGGTATTATGTACACTATTTACATTATTCGGACTATTGTCCTAATCATTGTCACCATATTTATCACAACGTTTCGGCCTTTCAGTATCTGTCTATATTTCTGAGATGAGGTATTATGTACACTATTTACATTATTCGGACTATTGTCCTAATCATTGTCACCATATTTATCACAACGTTTCGGCCTTTCAGTATCTGTCTATATTTCTGAGATGAAGTATTATGTACACTATTTACATTATTCGGACTATTGTCCTCATCTTTGTTACCATATTTATTACAACGTTGCGGCCCTTCAGTATCTGTCTATATTTCTGATATGAGGTATTATGTACACTATTTACATTATTCGGACTATTGTCATCATCTTTGTCGCCATCTTTATTACAACGTTTCGGCCGTTATACGCTCCGGTCTTACCAGGTGGTTGGAATGTTGAACTCTTTATTTCGTTCACTGGGGTAGACTGTTCTAGTTCTACCTGCCATATCTAATGTATGTCAGTTTTCAGTTATCTCCTGCTATTTCCCTTCTCCAAGTTTTCGACTGCCTTAACTGGGTATTGAACTCACACTCTTTGAGTCCTGGATCTAACTAACGCCTTTATCCCCTGTGACATGTGTCCTTGAGGACATCTGTGTATGAATTTCTAGATATTATAAACCTAATGTCTTTAGCAACCATTTTTAACAGTTGTCATATTGCATTTTTCTGTTATCCTTGCATGTTTTTTTTTATCAGAGCTCATATTGCAATTTTTATTGGTATTATCACTTTTCTATGGCACTGCTCATTACTGGTTCCCGTGTTTTATATGCATATTAAAATAATGCAGCGAAATTGTCTTACGGCAAAAATGACAAAGTTTTCTACGGCGAAAATTCCTGATGCGAGTTTTTTTTACGGCAAAAATATTTACGGCGAATGTTCCTAGAACTCTTTCTAACCCATCAAATTCCTTATCCCCCGGGGTCAATTTCAGAATTCGTAAGTAAAAAGCCTACGATGCGATTCCAAAGTGCACCCATAATTGATGCATAATTCTATTCCCGTTTCTCACTTATCACTTCTAATAGACTTCAGGAGCAATTGTAGAATTCATAACGAAAAAGGTTCAATGCGATGTTAGTGTACACACTAATAACCTGGTCAATAATTCTACACGTGTTTCTAAGTTATAACATCTAATATAACGTCCTGGGTATGACGGTAAACTACATCCGCGTCCTGGGTATGATGTTAAACTACATCCGCGTCCTGGGTACGGCGATAAACTACATCCAACAGCAAGGTCTCACATAATGTTTTCAGAAAGATAATGTTGCCAGCTCTAAGTTTTTGAAACAACAATGTTGCCAGCTCTAAGTTTTTGAAACAATAATGTTGCTAGCTCTAAGTTTTTGAAACAATGGTGTTGCCAGCTGTAAGTTTTTGAAACAATGGTGTTGCCAGCTCTAAGTTTTTGAAACCATAATGTTGCCAGCTCTAAGTTTTTGAAACCATAATGTTTTTTGTAAAAGAGTAATCTTGCCATCTATACGTTTTTTTTTGTAAATAGTAATGTTGCCAGCTATACGTTTTTTTTTGTAAAAGAGTAATGTTGCCAGCTATACATTTTTTATTCCATACAAAATAGGCATTTAAAATTCATATAAACTGGATTTGGCATTAAATAACCCACAGTGGTTGATATGACATAAAACTCAAACAAACAAACAAACATCTAATATATTAGGTTGGTGCAAAAATAATGTCGTTTTTTGACGATTTTTTTTTTATTATCGTTCACCCATTTATCCAACTTTTTTGACTTCCCTATTTGCTTTAAATGGTGAACGACTGTTGAGTGGTCGACCTCGAGTTCAACAGCAACTTCTCGTGTGGTTTTGCGAGGATCGGCTTCAATTAAGGCTTTCAAATGTTCGTTATCAACCGCAGTCGGCCGGCCGCGACCGTCTTCACCTTCGAGGCTCTCGTCACCATTGCGAAATTTCTTGAACCACCGTTGTGCCACACGTTCGTTAGTGGTTCCTGGGCCAAACGCATCATTGATATCACGAGCTGTCTCGGCAGCTTTTCGGCCTAGTTTGAACTGGAACAAGAAAATCGTGCGGATTTTAATTTTGTCCATTCTGTCGAAAAGCCTGCAAAAAAATGAATGAAGAGATTGAGAACGGTAACGAATAACATGATTCGATAGAGCGAAAAACGCGCTTCAAAATGATACATAACATGGCTATATATATCAATGAATTAATTCAGAAATCATATATAAAAGTAACATATGTGAGAAAACGACATTATTTTTGCACCAACCTAATACAACAGGGTCTATTTCAAAACTCGTAAGTAAAAAGTCTTTTATACGAGTCCAGTGTGTCCCTCAATGTGCGTCTGAATAATTCTACACACGTTGCTACTCATCACATCTAATACACTTCAGGGGCAATTTCAAAATTCGTACCTAAAAAAGTCTTCGATACAATGCCAATGTGCATTCTAGTGAGCCTAAGAATAATTCTATTCCCGTTTCTAACTTATCACATCTAATAAACTTCAAGGGCAATTTTAGAATTCATAACGAAAAAGGTTCTATACGATGCCAGTGTGCACACTAATGCGCTGGTCAATAATTCTACACAAGTTTCTCAGTTATCACATTCTTTCTACCTATGTGTTATTTTATAAAATATCCCTTTTGTGCTCATATAATCTTTTATTTACATTTCTTGAGGTTTCTTCGATGTATTGCTTGTGGCAATCGTTACAGGTAATAGAGTAAATTCCTCCTTCAAGTTATTGTCTTGTTTTGCATTGATTAAGTCTTTTATTTTTATATACAAGGTCTATTTCAAAATTCGTAACTAAAAAGTCTTTGATGCGATACTAATGTTCTCCCTAATGAGCAGATTAATAATTCTACCTATATTTTTCAGTTATCACATTTAGAATTTTAGAATTCTTTGATTCGATGACAGGGTGTACCCGAATGAGCTGGTGAATAATTCTACACACGTTTCTCCATAATCACATCTAATATACCTATATATTACAATTCGCAACTAAAAAGTCTTTTATGCAATCCCATTGTGCAGTCTGATGTGCTGGTGAGTCATTCTACTCACGTTTCTTAATTATCACATCTAATATACTTCAGGGAGATTTGGGCACTTCGGCGTGGTGTAATGGTTAGCAGGCTTGTCTTGCCAGGTCATTTACTACTGAAAAGTGAATTCGATCCTCACTGGATGCCCCATGCTTTCGGCCTTGTGCCACATCTAATCTACGCTTGGAAAATTTTTACTTCAGGGAGAATTTTAGAATTCATGACTAAAACGTATGTGTACCCTAATGAGCCGGTAAATAAGTTTACCCGCCTTTCTCATTTATAAAATCCAATATACTTTAGGGGCAATTTCAAAATACGTACATAAAATGTCTTGGTTACGATGCCAATGTACACTGACATTCCTTCTTTCTTTCTTTCTGTCATTTTGTTTGATCCGCATCTTTCTTTCTTTCTTTTTTTCTTTCGTTCGTTCGTTCGTTCGTTCTTTCTTTCTTTCTTTCTTTCTTTCTTTCTTTCTTTTATTTGTATTATTTATTTATTTCTGTATTTATTTCAGTTAATATGATTTCTTTCAATTTTGGTTCTTTCTTTCTTTCTTTCTTTCTTTCTTTCTTTCTTGAAATTTGTTTTACATTTAATTTTTTCTCTTCATTCCCAGTTTCTTTTTTTATTTGTTTATTTCTTTTTTCTTTGTTTCTTGCAGTTAAGATGATTACTTTTTTTTTTTAAATATTTTTCTTCATTTCTGGTTTCTTTCTTTCTTTTTTCTTTTTTCTTTATTTCTTTTTTTCTTTCTTTCTTTCTTTTATTTATTTATATTATTTATTTATTTCTGTATTTATTTCAGTTAATATGATTTTCTCTTTTCAGTATTTCTTTCGATTTTCGTTCTTTCTTTCTTTCTTTCTTTCTTTCTTTCTTTCTTTTCTGCAATTTGTTTTACATTTAATTTTTCTCCCTTCATTCCCAGTTTCTTTTTTGTTTCTTTTTCTTTGTTTGTTTGTTTATTTCTTTCAGTTGAGATGATTTCTTTTTTTTTTAATATTTTTCTTCATTTCCAGTTTCTTTCTTTTTTCTTTCTTTCTTTCTTTCTTTCTTTCTTTCTTTCTTTCTTTTATTTATATTATTTATTTATTTATTTCAGTTAATATGATTTTTCCTTTTTCTTTCTTTCTTTTTTCTTTCTTTCTTTTTTGCAATTTGTTTTACATTTAATTTTTCTCCCTTCTTTACCAGTTACTTTTTTATTTGTTTCTTTCTTTTTTCTTTGTTTCTTTCAGTTAAGATGATTTTTAAAAAAAATATTTTTCTTCATTTCTGGTTTCTTTCTTTCTTTCTTTCTTTCTTTCTTTCTTTCTTTCTTTCTTTTAATTTGTTTTACTTTTTAATTTCTTCATATCTAGTTTCTTTTTCATTCGTTTATTTCTTTTTTCTTTATTTCTTTCTTTCAGATTAAATGAAATTTATTTTTTTAATTTCTGGCAATTTTCTTTCTTTCATCTTTTTCTTTTTTTTCTCTCCCGTTTTTCATTTGTACGTAGGGAATTTCGTTAAAACACTGTAACATTGACGTAAGAAAACCTGCACATGGGCTTCAAATTCGCAATAAAACGGATTTAGCCGCCATAAAGCCAATGTAGACGACTAAAAACAATTCCTACAGAGTAATTCTTTTTTTTTTGTCTGCGTCTTCCTGTTCAATTTGTTAATTAGAATTCATTTAGAAGTCCAATATTTTAAAAAGACTGACAATCTAATCAATAAACATGGACAAATACCCACCAATATAGCGGAAGAGGAAAAAAAAAACAAAAAACACGAGACAAAAAAAGGAAAAAAAAACAAAACAAAACAATCGTTAGTCACTGGAAAATAGCATTTTATTATCTGAAACGCATATTCTTAAAAAGATATAATTCCAAATATTTTTAAAGTCTTCCTGTATGTTTTTACTCTTTTGTTTATGCCTGATTTTCACCTGAACTTTTCCGACTGTCTCATCCATCAAAAGCAATCTGTTTATGGCGTAAGGTGAAAGGAAAAGTCTTTAAATTAGAATACCTGGTTTCGTAGTTTTACTGCTTGTTGGATAGTCGAATGTCCATATTTTATATTGTAATATAATCGATATTTGATACCAATGGTTTAAAGCAAGAGTCGGTCAAAAAATAATGTCCATTCTTCTTCAATTACAAAGGATTTAAAAAAGTAGAAGCACGCAAAGCGGCGTCAAATGAACAAAAAGTCCCAGATCTGATTTTCAACATCGTCTTCTTCCTTCTCAATTGTTGTACGTGGGTCGATCAAAAAGTAATGTCGCTTCTTCTTTAATTCAAACAGATTCAATTGAAACACAGAAAGCAAACCAAAAGTTTTTGTTTTCATCATTTTTGTTATTAAATATCCTACACTGCGATAATAGATTATCTGCCTAGTGATTAAAGTTTATTTTCGTCTTAATGAATTGGGTTTAATGTGTTATTTTATAAAATATCCCTCTTGTGTTCATATAATCTTTTATTTACGTTTCTTGAGGTTTCTCCGATGTATTGCTTATGGCAATCGTTACCGGTAATAGAGTAAATTTTTCCTTCAAGTTATTGTCTTGTTTTGTATTGATTAAGTCTTTTATTGTTTTAGATATGGTTTTATATTGAGCTTAGAGGAATTCATTTCAATTTTACTTGTGATAGAATTAGTAGGTAGGACGATATATTTTCGATTCGTTGTGTTTGTCAGGAGGGTCCGCTTTTCTGTTTTTAAATATCTTATGACCCTTTTTGTTTTGCATTGAGTATTAAATACCGTATTGGAGGAGCTTGGAAGTATTTTCAATGTACATCTCCTCTTTGTAAATATTGGGGGCTGCGCATTCTGAGTGCTCTTAAGTAAAATCTGATGATTACTCCGGATTTTAGTTTGCTGTTATGGTGAGAATAGAAATTTATTGGATCATTTTTATTAGTTGATTTCCAGTGGGCTAAGTTTTAAGCTATTGTTAACATGGTGTAGCATGTTATCTACGAAAGGTAAAGAATTGTTTTCTTTCATTTCGTATGTAAATATTGCATATTCGACTTTTTTGAGTTTATCCATAGTATCAGGTAAATGCGTATCACGGAGATATATTAACAAAGCTTCATCAATATATCGGAAGTATGTTGAATGTTTCGGTAAAATATTTAGGAAAGGATCAGATTTAATAAATTCTAAGGAAATAAATACCGTAACTTCACTTAAAGGCGATTCCATTGGTAATCTAAAGTAAATATTATTAAGATTGAAATAGAATTGATTGATGGGGCGGTAGATTTTTTTAAATTTTATTTTACCTAGGGAAAGGTTTATCTTTGATTGTTAGAAGCTTTTTAAAAAGATTTTCTCATTTTTCATATGGGACGTTGCTGTAATGGGATTTTATAGCTAGACTTGACAAAAGTTTGTCAGACATATTTGCTTCCCTTTATTTTTGAACTAGGTTGCCTGAATTGTTTTTATATGTGGCGTGATGATTGTTCAAAGGAGAGGGGTTAAAATTTTTTGTTATGACTTTAGCCAGCTTGTTGTGAGCGCTGTCTATTTCTGAAATAATAGAGCGAATTGGGATGCCTGTTTTGTGGGTTTTAGGGAGACCGGAAAGATAACGTTTATAGCAATAAGTAAATCTTAATAAATGACTTTTAGTACATCTCCTAAATCTTGTCCCGCCATCCATTTACTCAAGCTCATTCTTCAATATGCCGTGTCTCTTCAAAACGTTGATGATCATGACTCTCCACAATTTCCAGTCATTTGTAGCTCTTTTTTCTTTTTGTTATCTCTCCTAAAGCTTATTCCACTACACATTTACTCAAGCTCATTCTTCTATATGCCGTGTACCTTACGTACGTTGGTGATCATCGCTCTCCACGACTGCCTGTCCTTTGTAACTCTTAATATATGTCCTTTTGCATCTCTTGGCCCGTCGTCTATTTATCCAAGTACTTTAGGTAGGTTATCCATTGTTTTCCTCCGTCAACCTTGCCTTCAATCTGTCATGAGAATACCAGATTTTCTAAGCCGTCTTTCCTCATTATGTGCTCCACCTCTCTTCCTGATGTTAAGCATAAGTTTTCTTTTTGTTGTCACTGTCCCACGAACTTCGTCGTTGCTCACATATTCGGTGCGTGATATTCTCAGTATCCTCCTGTAGAACCATATTTATGTTGTATCAAGGCTCTTCACTGATGGCCCAGCTTTCACTGCTATATGGCGGTTGGAAGGAGGCTGATATTATATAACCGTTCAGTACCCTTTTCTTAGGTTCTAACGAAGTTTTTATGCTTCTTAATGCTCTACTTGTTTTTATTTTGTTGTACGGCATATCAATACCTCAATGGGTTATTTAATGCCGACAAGATTTTTAGGATAGGTTCGTATGAATCGAATATGTATGCTTTGTAAGAAAACAGTTTGTTGATTAGGTTTGGTTTATTTTGTTTTACAGCATATCAACACCTCAATGGGTTATTTAATGCCGACAAGATTTTTAGGATAGGTTCGTATGAATATAATATGTATTCTTTGTAAGGAATCAGTTTGTAGATCAGGTTTGGTTTATTTTGTTTTACGGCATATCAACACCTCAATGGGTTATTTAATGCCGACAAGATTTTTAGGATAGGTTCGTATGAACAGAATATGTATTCTTTGTAAGAAATCAGTTTGTAGATTAGGTTTGGTTTATTTTGTTTTACGGCATATCAACACCTCAATGGGTTATTTAATGCCGACAAGATTTTTAGGATAGGTCCGTATGAATAGAATATATATTCTTTGTAAGGAATCAGTTTTAAATCATGTTTCATTGATCTATTTTTGTAAAGAGTTTTGTCGAGAGTCAAATGTATTGCTGGTAATATTTTTTTTTCCTAAAAGGAACTGCTGGTAATAATTTTTTTTTTTTTAAAATGAATTGAAAATAATTAATTTCATTTTCTTTTCTAAATATATTGCTGGTAATACATTTGTTTTTTTTTTATAAAATGTATTGCTGGTAATTTTTGCCCAAGATGGGAGCTTAACCGATGTTACTATCCAAGGATAGGGTGGACCTGGGAACACCAGCAATTAAGAGGTGGTTTCACGCTCCTCAAAACTTTCTGATTAGAGGCCTTGCTGGATGTAGTTTATCGTCGTACCCAGGACGTACTCTGCTTAGCTATTGGAATGCATCTTCTGCTATCACGACACGCCTTCGGATTTCAGTGTCACACACTTTCCAGTTATTTGAAGGGACAGGTAATTCTTTAAAAAGAAAAAAAGAAAAAAGAAAAGAAAAGCAGATGGGAGATACTTGTTGTCACCTTGGAATTCATAAGGTTTGGCTCGCCTGAAAAGTAAAAGAGTAAAAAAAAAAAAAAAAAAAATAAATAAATAAAATTGAAAAAAAAAAAAATGTCGGAAAGAACGTTAAGAACGACGACAATGATAAAAGCACTGAGATGCCATAAAAAAATGACGGCACAAAAATGTATAAATATAGTAATCAACAAATATTCCTACGCAACCCAATAACATCGTATGTGTGTGTGTGTGTGTGTCTAATTTATGATTAATTAGTATGGATGCCAATTAACCTCTGAGATGGGAAAGAGTAATTGTCCGTTCGATTTTCTTTCTTTTTTTTATTTTAATTAAATTTATTTTTTCATCGAACAATTTCGTGAAACAGTTTTCTTCGTGCGGTACTATTTTTGAATGCGTAATTTTACATCAACCGCATTACCTTCTGCCACGGCATAATAGTAACATCTGCAAATTCACTTTGACGTGGTCCAGTGGTTAGTAGTTGGGTCTCGCTAGATCAGAGCAGAGAGTTCAGTCATCATCAATGTGGTTTTAGTATGTGCTATATTACTATCAAGGTAACAGCTTGTTTTAAAATAATCACCATAGAAATTCACTATATGAATTTGGCATTTGCTATCTCACTGTATATATGTAATCATTAGAGGGAATGAAAGAAATCCTACCTCGTATATCAAGGGTTACATAAAGATCTAGTATTAAAATAATCTCCAATGAATTTCTATATATGCTTTTAGTATTTGCAATATCCCTATATATGTAATCATTAGAGGGAATGAAAGAAATCCTACCTCGTATATCAAGGGTTACATAAATATCTAGTATTAAAATCATCTCCAATGAATTCCTATAGATTCTTTTAGTATTTGGAATGTCCCTATATATGTAATCATTAGAGGGAATGAAAGAAATCCTACCTCGTATATCAAGGGTTACATAAAGAGCTAGTACTAAAATCATCTCCAATGAATTTCAATATATGCTTTTAGTATTTGCAATGTCCCTATATATGTAACCGTTAGAGGGAATGAAAGAAATCCTACCTCGTATATCAAGGGTTACATAAAGAGCTAGTATTAAAATCATCTTCAATGTATTTTCTATAAGCTTACTGAATAGAATAATCAAACGATAATACTTAGGACAAGAAAAACACATATAAGATTCTCCAGTGGCGCCTAGGAGTAGTATAAACTGCTAGAAATGAGTCAATTGAGTTCCACAATGAATCTCTAACTGCAGGATATCTACCAACCGCCCCACGCGGTCAGATGTGGCACAGAACCGAATTTAATGTGGGGTATCCGAATCCGTAGGCTCGACCAAAAATTCCCCGTAGACCCTGTATAAAACGGAGTCGGGTAGCTGTTTCCAGAGACAAGACTCTACCCTTCGACATAGCCGCATCTGGGGATCCGCTATGCCCGGGGGCAGAGAGTTTGACCAGTACAGCGGGAGACGAATCTTCAGCTGCAGACCAACATACAGTATCTGTCTATATTTCTGAGATGAGGTATTATTTACATCAAAGACACATGGCACGGTGGATAAAGGCGTTAGTTAGATCCAGTGACAGGGCCCAAAGAGTGTCAGTTCAATATGGCACGTGGAACTAGAACAGTCTAACCCAGTAGCGAAATAAAGGGTTCAGTTCGACATTCCAACCAACTGAAGAAGGCCAGAGCGTACAACCACCGAAACGCTGTAATAAACATGGCAACAAAGATGAGGACAAAAGTCTGAATAGTGTAAAGAATATACAGTATTTAGTACTGTATTTATAAATACAATAATGTAAGTAATATACCCCATATAAAACCGGGTCGGGTAGCTGTTTCCTGAGAGGAGACTCTGCCTTTCGACATAGCCTCGTCTGGGGATCCGCTCTTCCAGGAGGCAGAGAGTTTGACCGCACAAAATCTCCAGCTGCAGACCAACATACAGTATTTACTACTGTATTTATGTGAATGGGGACATAAAGATTTATCGTCCGTAGGTATGCTACAACAATAATTTAATCAGTTTATGTAAATTTTTGCCCTTTAATTAAAAAATCGATATATATATATATATTAAATATCGATATATTGTTTGTTATTTAAAAGAAAATCCGCAGAAGAATCAGCAATATTATAGATACTGACCTGGCATCCCGGTTTTAGTCACTTTGACATTACCGTAACATTGTTTCCCTCTGCCTTTTCTAGAAAGACTTTTGTGGTAATTGTTCAGAGGATCTTTCGTCTATGATACCTAGACTTTATGAATTTAAGCGCAGTACTAGATTGGCGACAAGGTCTCATCATTTTCCAGTTGAATTAGCTAGACGTAATCGTAACGTTTCTTCTCCCGCAATACACGCTTGTGGAACTCTCCTCTGGTTCTTGCTTCCCAATCAGCTTTAATCTTCAAAAAGTTAAATGCAATGCCAGTTATTATCTTCTCTCTTTTAATGTTCTCTCTCCTCAATACCGTTTTTTTCTCATATTCTCAGAACCCTCCTTTGCGTCTTAGTGGCTTTAGTGCCTTGAACTGTATCAATATTATAAAGATGTCCCTCTTTTAATTCAATAAGGAATCAGTATTTTTCGATTCCGGCAAGTACCTCGACCTAATGAACGCTAATCTACAAAAGTTATCCACCCAACTTAAATTTGCCATATTTTTTTTTTTTATGAGCGGACCAGTATATTTAAGAAGAGCTTATATAATCACTAGGGTGAATTTATGATAAAATCAGCTTTTTTTTTCTTCTCGTATAAAGCCACGCTTCTTTCAGTAACAATGAGTATTAATTGTTTACTGTAATTTTACCAGCACAGACCGCGTACTTCCCATCTTCCTGGGCATCCGTTTAATTTGCAGACGTCAATAGGGTTTCTTTGCTTTGGTAAAAAGAATCCCGCCTCCTATTTTTTTCTCCTTACCACATAAAAGCAACTTAATTTTGTGATCTCACTGGAAAAAAAAAAGTGCTCCACCCACGTTCTTAGTAGAACGAAACAGAAGGAAGTAAAAAAAAAAAAAAAAATTAAGTGCGCGTCGGTGCGCACGGAGACCCCAAAAAAACCACGTTGAGTGGTTATAATTGATGGAATTGTCTAGCAGATCATTTTTAAAATTAGATTTCGCCCAGTACAAGGCTTGAGAACTATTCAAAATTATAGTTTTTTATCGATTTGTTTTTTTTACGGTTTATCAACCCTTTGCTGGTTATTTAAAACCAGAAAATATTTTTTACATTATATAGAACGTTTTGGAGACAATATTTTGAATATTATGAACGTTTCCTGTCTCAAAAGTTAAAAAGTGTTTACAAGTATGGTCTTCCTTAGTGAAAATCGCCAATGGTTTAAAATGCTGACAACGTTATTTTACAAAATAATTTCCTGTTTGAAAATCAAAAGATGTTTACACGTATGATCTTCCTTAGAGAAAAAAATATTATGAACCTTTTCTGTCTCAAAAGTTAAAAAGTGTTTACAAGTATGGTCTTCCTTAGTGAAAATCGTCAAATGCTGACAACGTTATTTTACAAAATAATTTTACAAAATCATTGTTTATGTATGAAAGAATGTGTGAGTGAACAAGTCTTCGGTATGACGATAAAAAGCGTTGGGTGAAGTAATCTAGTGACTTGACCCTAACAGTTGTGAGTTCAATACCTGGCCAGAGCAGAGGTGAATAAAATCTTGGAGATTTGGTATAAGGTCTGCGTTATAAAATCTTGGGTTAATATTATGTGTGATGATAGTTTTTTATTAACACGTGTTGCAGCTTGTAATTTATTAATTTGAAAGTGTAAACATCTCGTTTTAGAGAAAAAATTATTATGAACGTTTCCTGTTCCAAAAGCTAAAATAAAGTTTACAAGTATGGTCTTCCTTAGTGAAAATCGCCAATGGTTTAAAATGCTGACAACGTTATTTTACAAAATAATTTTACGGAATTCAACAAAAATTGTTCTTAATCATTGTTTATGTATGAGAGAGTGTGTGAGTGAACAAGTCTTCGGTATGACGATAAAACCGTTGGCCAGGGATTTGACCCAAAGTGTTGGGAGTTCAATACCCGGCCAAAGCGGAGGCGAACAAAAATTTGAATATTTGTTATAAGGTTTTGGTATAAAGTCTTCGGCTAATATTATCACTGATGATAGTGTGATTATGACATAACGCTGCAGTGGGAATTATTTCTAAGTTATTCATTTTGTTATAGTGGAACACACCTATTCTATAGTTAATAGACTCTCCCACCTATAATAAGTTGGAGTAGTAGGAGTCGGCTCAGTGGGTCGGTCAGTCAGTCGATGCCGGACGACCGTTAGTCGGATACTAAAGTATCAGCGACCACAACTAGATTTCTCTGCGTCATTACCTATTATATCAAGTTCCTAACGTTTCGTACGTCGAACCTATTTTAGGACCGACTTAGTACAAATACAAGCCCTCACTGTGAAACCACTCCATAACACATTTAAAAATGTAAACATTTCTTGTTTAGAAAAAAAATATTCTTATGAATGTTTCTTGCTTCAAAAGATGTTTACACACATGCTCTTCCGTAGTGAAAATCGTCAATGGTTGAAAATTAAAAAAATTGAAAGTATTGGTATAAGGTCTTGGTATAAAGTATTGGTATAATGTCTTGGTATCATATTATTACTGATGAGATTGTGATTAACACGTCTCTGCTTGGGGTTTATTTCTAATTTATTCATTTGAAGATAAAAATGTTTGTAAACGTATTTTTAATACACCCTGTATAGATATATGTCTATTTCGGTCTAGTCATATCTTTGTTTGTTTGTTTGTTTGTTTGAGTTTTATGGCATATCAACCACTGTGGGTTATTTAATGCCAAATCCAGTTTATATGAATTTTAAATGCCTATTTTGTATGGAATAAATATTGTTTAAAAAAAAAACGTATAGCTGGCAACATTATTCTTTTACAAAAAACGTATAGCTGGCAACATTACTCCTTTACAAAAAAACGCATAGCTGGCAACATTACTTTTTTACAAAAAAACGTATAGCTGGCTACATTATTGTTTCAAAAACTTAGAGCTGGCAACATTATTTTTCTGAAAACATTATTTGAGACCTTGCTGTTTGATGCAGTTTATCGCCGTACCCAGGACGCGGAGTAGTTTACCGTCATACCCAGGACGTTAGTCATATCTATCTATCTATCTATCTTAATTTCTTTAGAACATATCTATTCATATCTAATTTTTATTAAATAAAATCTTCTATTTCTCTCTTCCTATTTGGCAAAATAAACAGAAAGAAGAAATTAGATATTAGGTTGGTGCAAAAATAATGACGTAATAATGTCGTTTCTTGACGTATTTCTTAACGTCAAAAAACGACATTATTACGTCATTATTTTTGCACCAACCTAATAACAGAGAAAAAAATAAAACAAATTATTGAAAAAAAAAAAAAAGTTGAAATATTGTGAAACTCAAAAATAAATAAAATCTTAAGAAAAAAACAGGATTCGCCCGGCATGTCTATTCAAAGGTTTATTGAGGGCGTGGTCAACCTTTTACGAGTAGTGGACCGCATGATCTATGGCTCACCACAAGGCGGCCTGCACTATTAAAAAAAGATTCAAGGTAATTTTTCGTAGTAGGTACCTCGGCTACCTTCGCTACAGGAGATCATATGCGTAAGTATATACTTTAGAAAAGATAGAAAAGGTTTGTTTTTAAGAAAATAATTGTTATAATTAAACAATTGAGGACTTGTTATAATATTATCTCTGATGACAGTGTGATTAACACATGTCATTGCGGAGGGTTTAATTCTAATTTATTCATTTGAAAATGAAACATATCTTTTTAGAGAAAAATTATTATGAACGTTTTCCGTTTCAAAAGCTAAAAACTGTTTGCAAGGATGGTCTTCCTTAGTGAAAATCGCCAATGGTTTAAAATGCTGACAACGTTATTTTACAAAATAATTTCCTGTTTGAAAATCAAAAGATGATTACACGTATGATCTTCCTTAGAGAAAAAAATATTATGAACGTTTCCTGTCTCAAAAGTTAAAAAGTGTTTACAAGTATGGTCTTCCTTAGGGAAAATCGTCAAATGCTGACAACGTTATTTTACAAAATAATTTTACAAAATCATTGTTTATGTATGAAAGAATGTGTGAGTGAACAAGTCTTCGGTATGACGATAAAAAGCGTTGGGTGAAGTAATCTAGTGACTTGATCCTGACGGTTGTGAGTTCAATACCTGGCCAGGGCAGAGGTGAATAAAAACTTGGAGATTTGGTATAAGGTCTGCGTTATAAAGTCTTGGGCTAATATTATGTCTGATGATAATTTGATTAACACATGTTGCAGCTTGTAATTTATTCATTTGAAAGTGTAAACATCTCGTTTTAGAGAAAAAAATTATTATGAACGTTTCCTGTTCCAAAAGCTAAAAAAAAGTTTACAAGTATGGTCTTCCTTAGTGAATATCGCCAATGGTTTAAAATGCTGACAACGTTATTTTACAAAATAATTTTACGGAATTCAAGAAAAATTGTTCTTAATTATTATTTATGTATGAGAGAGTGTGTGAGTGAACAAGTCTTTGGTATGACGCTAAGAGCGTTGGCTGAAGTAATCCAGTGACTTGATCCAAAGAGTTGTTAGTTCAATACGTGACCAGAGCAGAGGTCAACAAAAACTTGGAGATTTGGTATAATGTCTTGGTATAATAATATCACTGACGACAGTGTGATTTACACATGTGGCTGCGGAGGATTTCTTTGTAATTTATTTGAAAATGTAGACATTTCTTCTTTAGAGAAAAAATATCTTATGAACGTTTCCTGTTTCAAAAGATATTTACGCATATGATCTTCCTTAGTAAAAATCGCCAATGGTTCAAAATTAAAAAAACAAAATGAAAGGCTTGGTATGAGGTATAATGTTTTGGTATAAAGTCTTGGGCTAATATCAGTGATGACTATGTGATTAACACATGTCTCTGCTTGGGATTCAAGTTTAATTTATTCATTTGAAACTGAAAACATTTCTTTTCAGAGAAAAAAAATTATGAACGTTTCCTGTTTCAAAGGCTAAAAACGTTTACAAGTATGGTCTTCCTTAGTGAAAATCGCCAATGGTTTAAAATGCTGACAACATTATTTTACAAAATATTAGGATGGTGCAAAAATAATGTCGTTTTCTTACATATGTTACTATGTGAGAAAACGACATTATCTTTGCACCAACCTAATAATTTTACGGAATATAAGAAACATTGTTCTTTATTATTGTCTATGTATGTGTGTGAAAAAATCTGGGGCATGAAGATAAATGCGATGTCTTGACCCAAATAGTTGTGAGTTCAATACCTATCGACAGCAGAAGTTAACAAAAAATTGGACATTTGGTATAAGGTCTGCGTATAAAGTCACTAAAAACAAGATGTTCTTCAAAATTATCTTCAAGTTTCTCTTGCATATCAACACAGAATTATTTGCGCTTTTGCTTGTCATCTGTCTTTAAGGTCTGAACGAACCTCAGTTGGTAGGGTGTCGTCTGCAAGCGTTTCCTTGAGATACACCAAACTGCCGTTCGATCAACATGGGTTTCCAGACTTGCTCTCCTTATAGACTTCCTGGGGCTTCGTAAAAAACGTTTGCCGGGCCAGCTTGACCATCTCTTCCGATACAAGGTGGTCGTCCAGATCCTTTTTACCTTTTTCTTTAAACTTATTTTTTTTACCATGTCCAAAATGCACTTATTCGATTAAAAATATAATCGCCTTCATTTTCAGTGACTACAGTACAAAGGGAAAGCTATTTTTTTTCAATTTTCACCTTGAATATAATCTGGACTTTTCCATGGAGATTTGTTTCAAAGAATGTCTTCAATTTCGTATCGCCATTTAGGATTTTGTGATCTAAAAAAAATAGGGATCTTTCTATATATAAAATTCTCTGAATTTCGTTAGTCTCTCCGCCTATCAAATCCTCTAAAATAGCCATACATCGACCGACTGAAACTAAATTTTGGAGAGAAGTGCAAACAGGTAAGCGGGTACGAAGTACGGTTGGTTTTATTAGGGTGCGTAGCTTAGTACAATAAATTTTCATTCATTTCATATGTATAAAAACCGACCTGGGTATGACGGTAAACTACATTCGGCAGCAAGGTCTCTGATCAGGAGGTTTTGAGGATCGTGGAACCACCCCCTAACTGCTGGTGTTCCCAGGTTCAACCTGACCTGGGATGGTGGCACCTGTTAGGGTCCCAGCTAGGGGCAAATAGTTGACCCCCAAACTGGGTTCAAAACACTACGAAAGTGTGAAATAGGTTTTAATACCAGCTATACATTTTTGTAAAAGATTATTACCAGCAATAAATCTTTGAAGAAAAAATTATTACCAGCAATACATTTTTGCAAAAACAAAACAAAAAAAAAACAAAAAACACAAAAAACAAAAAACAAAAAAACAAAAAACAAAAAAACAAAAAACAAAACAGTAATACATTTTTGAAGAAACAAGAAATATTAACAGTATTAATGCGTTTTTGCAAAATAAAAATCTTGTTGGCATTAATTATCCCTTTGATGTTTATGTTCCGTAAAACAAGCCAAATCAAAAGAAATTACTATCTTAAAAACAATTTACTGATTATAATAACGAATACTTATTTAATAAAAATGCAGTATTTATTTTGTATATCTTTTCTTTAAGTTTCCACGAAATAAAATGCAAAATAACCCTCTCCTATTCATATTTCTCAAACCTTCATTTGAACCTATTCACAAAATTAATTTTACTTGGCCTAATAATCTTTTGACCCATTGAATTTTATCTATCTATCGATAAAATTCTGTGGTTTCTGTTAGTCCATCTGTCCATTACACCCACTAAAATAGCCATACATTGACCAATCGAAACCACATTTGGGGGAGAAGTGCAAACAGGTAAGAGGGTACAAAGTACAGTTGGTTTTACTAGGGTGTATAGCTTAGTACAATAAATTTTCATTCATATTTTTGGAAAAATTAAGCTTTATTATTTAACATATAAAATTTTCCCACTACTTCAAAAACAATTTAATGATTAAAATAACAATACTTATTTAATAAAAATGCAATATTTTTTTTGCATATGTTTTCTTTAAGTTTATGCTTATATATATATATATAATAAAAAGGCTTAAACACTAATATTCCATGGTCATAATTTATTCCATCGGAATCGTAAATACGATCCAATTCATCAGACCTACAAATTCAAAAAGAAAACGGAAAAGAACAACTCCGGAAATAAAAATAGAATTTAGGGAGAGTTTAAGTATGAGAGTGTGGGACGAATGTTATGTTACCCCTCTCTTTAGCTCTAACATTCGTCCCACACTCTCATACTTACACTCTCTCTAAATTCTATTTTTATTTCCGTTTTTTTTTTCTGTTTTCTCTTTTTATTATATCCTTACTCTGTCCTGGACATTGAGTTCCACCTGGATTCTATCCTCTCGGAACCTTTTATTCAAAAAATATACATGTATGTGTATGCACCTATGTGTATATATATTTATATATTTTGCATATGTATGTGTATATTTACCACTAATATTATCTATCTATCTATCTATCTATCTGTATATATATATATATATATACATATACATACATACATACATATATATATATATATATATATATATATATATATATATATATATACATACATACATATATATATATATATATATATATATATATATATATATATATAGATATATAGATATATTATGAAATAGACAAAGTCCGACAATTATTTTAAGACATTTTTATGTTTATACATTCTTTTTATAGATATAAATATTTAAGTAAATGCTTTGTTTTTATAAATGTTATTAATAGTGTTTATTATAAAAACAGAGCATTTACTTAAATATTTGGATCTATAAAAAGAATGTATAAACATATAAATGTCTTAATATATATATATATATATATATATATATATATATATATAATTCTCGTTCAATATAATGCTCAGTAGTAGCGCTAAATATAAACACAATAAGGAGAGAAGAGTTTGTAAATCTTGACAAAAAATGGTAATAACTTTAACAATACTAAATAGCGTAAGAAATTTAAAAAAAATTGAGTTTTATTTAAATTTCGATGGAAAGTTCCAGTCATTGGTTTTGGGCTGCAACCTATTCTATTGTCTTGTTTGTCAGTGTGTTCGTCTATTGTGAGCATTTGTCATAACCATTTAGGAATCGTATATTTTAAAAGGCTGCTACATCTTGGTGATAAATGTTTTAATTGAATTTATCTATCAATAAAATTCTGTGACTTCCGTTACTCCGCCTGTCTGGCCGTCCACCCGTTACACCCTCTAAAATAGCCATACATTGACCAATCGAAACGAAATTTTGGGGAAAAGTGCAAACATGTAAGAGAATACAAAGTATGCAGTTGGTTTTACTAGGGTGTATAGCTTAGTACAGTAAATTTTAATTCATTTTTTAGGAAAAAATAAAAGTTTTATTATTTAACATGCAATATACTCTCACTATTTAAAACCGTCCTCGGTATGACGATAAACTACACCCGCAGCGTGGAACCACCTACTAATTTCTGGTGTTTCCCAGGTTCATTCCTGTCTTTATTCCAAATCCGACAGACCCGATAAAAGATAGACTGGCAGCTGCTCTCGAAGTGACCTCCAATCGGTGGTTAAATGAAGCAAAGAAGGGCTTGTACATTCTAACGCCCACAAATCAAAACTACTTTCATTTAATCAAAGTAAAACTGGCAGCTGCTCTAGAAAGTAACCTTCAATGGATAGTTAACTGAGGCAAAGAAGGGTTTGTATATTCTAACGCCCACAAATCAAAACTGCTTTCATTTAATCAAAGTAAAACTGGCAGATGCTTTCGAAAGGGGCCTTCAATCGTGGCTAACTGATGCAAAGAAGGGCTTGTACATTTTGACGCCTCCAAAATCAAACTGCATTCATTTAATCACCACAGAGAAATTTTTTGGCTGATGCTAAACCCAAGGAGAGCAACACTTCTTTGGCTCATGTTTTTCACTGATATGAAGTGGGGTAGATTGGATCAATTGATGGGCCTCCTGCTAGGAAAGTCGGTTCACTGTGTCGTACGAGGCATTTCATTCTCGTCCTAATCCACCTTGAGCATCTATGAATCTATCGTTCCACCGTGAATTGAATACTGCTGCCATATCGGTTCTGAAATTCAAAGAAGGATCTGCAATATAATCGATCCTGACCTGGCATCTCGACTTCACTCGCTTTTCTCACTGTCTTTTCTACAAATATTTTCATAGCAATTGTTTTGATGAGGTTTTCTTCCTGGATACTCCGACGGCATGAATTTTAGCGGGCTACTAGATTGGCCGTTAGGTCTCATTGCTTTGCTATTGAACTAGCCAGATGCAACCGTCTCTTGCTTTTTCCATTTCTGGGACTCTCTTCTCGTTTCTTGCTTTGCTGACACCTACGCTCATCAAAAAATTCAAATGCAACGTCAATTGCTATCTTCGGTCTTCCTGAAACATGTTCCTTTACTAACCCTAACCCTCACTAAGGTCTTTTCATTATCTTTCTCTCCCTGAAGCCCGCTGCCCTTTAGTGTCACCATTGCCTTGCTTGGGGTGAAATGATTAAAAGTTAATTTCTGACTGACGTGCCGTGGTTTCCTCTATCTTTTCTAGAAATATTCTCATGTTAATTTTTCTGATGAGTTTTTTTCCCTTAGTTCCTTGGCTGCATGACTTTTTAGCGGGCTACTAGACTGGCAATTAGGTCTCACTGATTTGATGTTGAACTAGCCAGATGCAACCGTTTCTTCTATTCTAATTATTACTTTTCTTGCACTTCTCAAATCTGGAACTCTCGTTTCTTGCTTCCATGTCACCTACACACTCGTGCAAATTAACGGAAACAACTGCTTCAGTTTCCTTTCTTCCATCACACGGTCCGTTTTAGACCCACTGGAGTGACCAGGGTGTAATCGATTTCTATTTTTTCTTTAGATTAGGTCATTTGCAACTATTTTCGGGGTGTATGATGAAATTTGTTTGGCCTTGAAAAAATATTGCGTCATCCGTGACTGCATCAGAATTTCGTCATGCCCAGACACTGTTGTCTCGACTGTCGATTAGTTGTCCCACGGCTATTGTCTGCGATGGGCGTTACTCCAAGGAAGCGCACGAAAATTGTTACAATTATGTACTAGTGAGTTATGCCAAATGACTTGACTCACTTTATAATCCACCAATCCTTCATATTTAACCAATCAGAAGACGTAGAACATTCAATCCGTCGTGTATAAAGGCGGCCATTTTGTCTACTCTACCCGAATGTCCAGTCCAGCTTGTCAGGCGAAGAGAAACAGAAGGACGAACTACGCTCTGCTACTTTTACCAAAATATCCACTGCTAACCTGAACAACGCTTTCCTACTGTCTTCAAAATATTCACTGCTAACCTCTGGATTCTATACTCGAAGACGACCGTCATGATGAACAACACCACGGCTATTGTCTGCGATGGACATTACTCCAAGGAAGCGTACGGAAATTGTAACGCTGCACGAACACAATAGCAAGCAAATCAAAGTAATCAATGTACTGTCGATTGGCTAGAAAACTCTCCGAATTGAAATCCACTCGAGAATCTGGGGTCAATCTGCAAAGAAAGACTTCGTAGAATGGACATATGAAATACTAACATGTGCATTGGGTCATGTTTCATTGGAAAAATGCGAAAGAAAGTAAACAATAAGGGAAATATTCGTTTTGTTTCAATCAATTTGCACGAGGGTGTACAATCTTCAAAAGTTCAAATAAAATATTTTCATGACACTTCTTCTAATGTGATTTTTTTCCTTAGTTCTTCGATTACAAACGGGCTACTAGATTGGCAACTTGATCTCACTGTTTTACTGTCAACCTAGCTAGGTGCAATCGTAGGTTCTTAATAACAGCTTATTTCCTCGCCCTTATCGCCTGTGAAACTCCCGATTCCTTGCTTCCCTGCCACCTCAGTCAGTTATTTCCCATGCGTGATACACGATTAGGCGATCATGTATCTTTCGATAGATGACTGACGAGGCAGATTTTTTCGCCGCAGTAGGTTGACATTTTTTCTGCGGTAGAACAGTTGCCATCCAAGGCTATAGAACACGGTCTACCTTGCTATTTACCCATAGCGATGAGGATTCATACCTTTTCCAAGAGTATTAGAACGTAAGTGAATGTAATGGATTCGACTGGAATTCGAACTCGGCTCTCCGATTCCTCAATCCATTACTCTTAATTTCAGCAGTTCAGACCTTTCATACAAATCAGCCAATCAGTTATTTGCCATGCACGATACACGCTTAGGCGATCATGTATCTTTCGATATATGACTGACGAGGCAAATTTTTCCCCGCAGTAGGTTGCCATTTCTTTCTGCATTAGACCAGTTGCCATCGAAGGTTATAAAACCCGGTTTGTCCTGCTATTTACCCATAGCTTGTAGGGGGGGGGGTGAGGAGAAGATTCCTCAATCCGAGCCGCTATCCATTACTCCACCGTGCCTCCTACAATCTTCAAAAGTCACCATATTCTAATTCTTGTTCGTTTATTGCCTTTTTCCTTAAATTCACTAAAGTTCTCTTCTCTTTCACTCCTTGTCGTCCATTGTATCCTAGTGGCATTATCGCCTTGCTTGTGACAAAATAATGAAAAAGTTTTAACATCTATCTATCTATCTATCTATCTATCTATCTATCTATCTATCTATCTATCTATCTATCTCTCTATCCCCCCCTCTCTCTCTCTCTATATATATATATATATATATATATATATATAAAACAGAGGATGTCTTTGTGTCTGTGTGATACCTTTTCACTTGAGATCCATCCAACCGATTTAGACCAATTGTACAATGTAACAGACAGGTTCTTCGCGTAAAAAATCGATAATTTAAAAAAAATCAATAATTGATAAAGCCGATCAAAAATCGATGAATTCAACTTTTTTCGTCCGATTTTGTTTAAACTCGGTATGTAGGTTACTTACATCATGACGAGCTCAACAATGCCTCCTTATTTTTTTTATTTCTACACCACTACGTTTAGTGAAAAAACCGCAAAAAATGAAAAATCGATTTCAAAACAAATCGATCTTAACACAAATTTTAAACTAAAAACTCCCTCAATTTGCAAGCAATCTAATACAAACTTCATTCAATTTTAGCCAACAATAAGTTGCTTGTTTAACAGTCATTTACCTTGATAATTGAGTCCACCTATTTAGTGAAAACCCGCGTAAATAGCGAAAAATGGCGATTTTTACTGGTTTCTTTCTTATTTTTCGTTGATCTTTCAACCAATTTTCATCAAACTTAATAATTGCTTTATAAATGTATCCTTTTTTACATCCCTAAAAGCAAATTGAGTTTCATAAACTCCAAAATAATTGTGGTCAGAAGTGGGTCTTCATATTGCCTGTTTTACCCCTTCATGTCCTCGGCTAACTTCAATTGAATAAATACAGACTACTTCTTTGATATCAGTAACTGCATTTATTCAAAATGTTTTTTAATTAAAGTACTTTAAAGTAATTGAAGAAGATAAACTCTGTTACATCTAGACATGATGTTGTTTTTGCTCCATTCTAATTGAAAGCTTTTTCTGATCGCCTTGCCGGCTATGGCTGCTAGTCATGTATAATATGGGACTGTGGCCCAAGGTTTGCTTTCTGACCAAGAGACCCAAGTTCGAATCTCATTTTGATCAATTTGTCTGGAAGTTTTTATCTGACGTTATTGCCCTGGGTAAGATCTGATAAAAACAGGGGTTGACCCAAACTTTGTGTGTGAAATAGACGGAATTGTTCGAGCGAGCACGAAGTGATAAGTCATCGTGACAGAGGGGTTGAGCGTACTAGCCTTGACGAAAGTGTTGATCTGGCCAGATGATGCGTACTCTCCCAGTCCCTGTAACTAAGGCTCCGCTCGGCGTAGTTGCCGCATAAACCACAGGTGGCTTCTGAAGAGGTTGAACAAACAAATGTGCCTAGCCTATTCTAGGATTGTCAAGCCCTTCTGACAGAGTGGTACACTCGGATACGAGCGACTGGCCACCTTAATACGGACCTCAAAAGTTTAGTCTAAAATGTGCGTATTTTTTCACGAATGACTACGCTATCCAATTCGAGTGATAGCTTAGTGGTAGTAAAGTTCAAGTGGCTTGTATATTCAAGTATCTAAGATTCGGCTTGAGTGTCGTGTAGATGAAGTTCGATAACCTCTGCTTGTTGAGAAAAAGATTTTCTTTCTGATACGGGTAGCTTTTAAAAATGGGGATTTGATTAAAAATTGCCCTTCAAAAAATGAGTTCCGCTTGGTAATATGATCTATAAGACTTATTCTAAAAGTACTTAAGGTACTTGAATATGTACGATGTTTTAAATTGTCAGCAATTACAAATAAGGCCTTTGTTTTTGTTTTTTTAAGTTTTCTTCATCCCCGTTTTTTATTTATTTATTTATTCATTTTTATTCGTTTATTTTTATTTGTTTATTTATTCATTAATTATGTATCTATTTATTTTTCGTTTTTTTTTCTGTTTTCTTTAATTTTCTTTGTGTTTTTTACATTTTGTTTTTTTTCTACATTTTTGATTTTACTTTTTGTCTGTATTTTTCTTCTTTTTTTCTTTTCCTTTTATTTTCTTTTTTCTTTTCTTTTCTTTTCTTTTTTACGACGTTTGTTTTCTTTTTTCTTTTCTTTTCTTTTCTTTTTTCTTTTCTTTTCTTTTCTTTTTTACGATGTTTGTTTTCTTCTTTCTTTTCTTTTCCTTTTATTTTTTATCTTCATTTCATTTTTTATTGGTTATTTTCGTTTCCTTTTTCCGTCTCTTTTCTTGTTACTTTTTTTTTGCTTACGTAGTTTTGTTTTCTCTTTTCAGATCAATTCATTTTCTTTTCCTTTTTGAAACGAGTTTTTTCGTTTTTCTTTTACATTTTTTTTTTCATTTCTTTGTTTTTTTTCTTTTCACCCACATTTTCTTTTCTTTCTTTCTTTTTTCGAATGCAGCTTTCAATCTTTTACTTTACATAATCTTTTTTCCATCTTTTCTTTATTTTATCAACAGTTCTTTCTTTCTTTCTTTCTTTCTTTCTTTCCCGAGATTATTTTTCAATCGTCTCATGCCTTCATTTTCTTCCTTTCTTTCTTTTTTCCGAATCTATTTTTCAATCGTTTCATGCATTCATTTTCTTTCTTTCTTTCTTTCTTTCTTTCTTTCTTTCTTTGTCAATCGTCTCATGCCTTCATTTCCTTTCTTTCTTTTTTCAATCGTTTCATGCATTTATTTTTTTCTTTCTTTCTTTCTTTCTTTCTTTCTTTCTTTCTTTCTTTCTTTCTTTCTTTGTCAATCGTCTCATGCCTTCATTTCCTTTCTTTCTTTTTTCAATCGTTTCATGCATTCATTTTCTTTCTTTCTTTCTTTCTTTCTTTCTTTGTCAATCGTCTCATGCCTTCATTTCCTTTCTTTCTTTTTTCAATCGTTTCATGCATTTATTTTCTTTCTTTCTTTCTTTCTCTCTTTCTTTCTTTCTTTCTTTCTTTCTTTCTTTCTTTCTTTTCCGAAGCTATTTTCAATCGTTTCATGCACTCATTGGCCGTGATGTCTTGGAACGGGATTTCTTTCATTCTCTCTGTCTTTAATTCTGTCTCGCTTCTTTCTTTCTTTCTTTCTTTCTTTCTTTCTTTCTTTCTTTCTTTCTTTCTTTCTTTCTTTCTCTGCCTTTCATTCTCTCTTTTTCTTTCATTCTTTCTTTCCCTGTGTCTTTCATTGTCTCTGTCTTTCACTCATTCATTCTTTCTTTTTATATCTTTCTTTCTTTCTTTCTTTCTTTTTTCACTCTTTGTTTGTTTCTTCCTTTTTCTCTCTCTTTTTTTCTTCGTTTCTGTCTTTCATTCTATCTGTCTTTCTTTCTCTATCTCTGTCATTCATTCTTTCTTTCTTTGTCTCTTCTTTCTTTCATTTTTTTTTCTTTCTTTCTTTTCTAAAAGACATTTTTCTACTTATATATGTATATATTTTTTATTCTCACATTTATCTTTCTTTATATTTATATTTAGCGGGGCCGGCACTTTTTTTCCCCTGGGACGTACGTCTGGAGTGGTTCTCGCTTTAACTGTTAAAGAGAAATCATTTAAAACGGATTTCAAGTGCCAAGGAAGAGAATTAGAAAAGAAGTGATTTTGAAATTCAGTCCTCGTTGTGATGGCCAGGATCTTTGTACGACATTAACTCGAGTATTCAAAAAAGAAAGAAAGTAAAAAGTAAATTTAAAAGTACCGAAAACACAGAACGAGTGAGAATCGTACCAGAAGAGGCCACCTGTTATAATTTGTTATTTGATTGGTATCAAATTCAGATAAGCCCAACTTGATAAAAATGGCGCCGATGGAGATCAATGTTCATCGATAATAAATTAAAATTTATCAAAAAAATTTAAAGAGTTTTTATTATAACTATAATAGCAGCATTCAGTTACTAACGCCTATTGTCGTTCCTGACCAATGACAATACCTTTCTTCTGGATTTTCAATGTATGCCTATCACTTCTGTGCCATGCGTGATACAAGTACTGATGAGGCAGATTTTTTCTCGCAGTAGGTTGCCATTTCTTTCTATGGTAAACCAGTTGCCATCCAAGGCTATAGAACCCGGTCTGTCGTGCTATTTACCCATATCTGGGGGGATTAGCACGGAAGGAAATGTAATGGATTTGAATATATATATAAATATATATATATATATATATATATATATATATATATATATATATATATAGAGAGAGAGAGAGAGAGAGAGAGAAAGAGAGAGAAAGAGAGACGTATTCTATTTTATCTGACCACTGACAATCTCTGATTGACAATGTATTCTTATAGTAAAATCATTAGCAATGCATTTCCATTATACATATAATAGCCCTATTCTATCAGTAATGCTTGCATTCATTCCTGACCACTGACAATCCCTTTCTTCCTGATTTTCAATGCATTCCTATAGTAAAATCATTAGCAATGCACTTCCATTATACATATAATAGCCCTATTCTATCAGTAATGCTTGCATTCATTCCTGACCACTGACAATCCCTTTCTTCCTGATTTTCAATGCATTCCTATAGTAAAATCATTAGCAATGCACTTCCATTATACATATAATAGCCCTATTCTATCAGTAATGCTTACATTCATTCCTGACCACTGACAATCCCTTTCTTCCTCATTTTCAATGCATTCCTATAGTAAAATCATTAGCAATGCACTTCCATTATACATATAATAGCCCTATTTTACTAGTAATACTTGCATTCATTCCTGACCACTGATAATCTGTCTCTTGATAGATTTAATGCATATGTATCTTAAAAGTATTTGCAATACATTGCACCCCTTAAGTTCAATACAATACCTTCAACGAGAAACGAAATCCCGTCACTCGCGAACCATTAAACATTGTTATCCATTACGTCGCTGCTTGCTCACTCTAATGGTTTTAGCTATTTGTATATTTTTACAAAGGTGAGATAGATAGATAGATAGATAGATAGATAGATAGATAATGAACAGATTGAGATAGATAGATAGATAGATAGATAGATAGATAGATAGATACGAACGGTCGGATAGATAGATAGATAGATTCGAACAGACTGAGATAGATAGATAGATACATAGATACGAACAGACTGAGATAGATAGATACGAACGGTGAGATAGATAGATAGATAGATAGATAATGAACAGATTGAGATAGATAGATAGATAGATAGATATACGAACAGATGGAGATAGATAAGAACAGACTGAGATAAATAGATAGACAGATAGAAAATGAATAGACGGAGATAGATAGATAAGAACAGGCTGAGATAGATAGATAGATAGATAGATAGATAGATAGATACGAACGGTGAGATAGATAGATAGATAATGAACAGATTGAAATAGATAGATAGATAGATAGATGGATAGATAGGAACTGGCTGATATAAATAGATATGAAGAAAGATTATGAACAGATTGAGATAGATAAGAACAAGTTGAGATAGATATGTAGACAGATATGAAGAGACTTGGATAGATAGATAGATAGATAGATAGATAGACAGACAGACAAACAAACAAACAAACATATTTGAAGATACTGTGATAGATCGACAGATGCAATTAGAACATTGATAATTTCTTTTAGAAATAGTGCCAATTTCCATTGTTATTGCCCAATCTGTTACCTTTCAGTATAATTCTGTATAATCAGGCCCCGGATTCGAACTCACAGTTACTGTATCACCAAATTCACGAACCAACACTTCAATCCACCAGATTCAGATGTGCCTTTATATACAATTTTTTTTTGTTTCTTGAATCATAGCCTCATCGACCAGGCGGTTTGATATTTTAATCACACAGCAGACCTCACACGGATAACACCACAAAAGTACAGTCGAACCGGTGGAGTGAAAATGCCTTTTCGAAGTGCATCCAATTTGAATAATTTCAAAATATGAAAGTTTGCCGAAGAAAATCCCATCTGATTAAATGTTAAAAAGATGAAAATTAATAAGGGCAACACGAAACACAATCAAGAAAAATAAAAGAGATAGAAAGACTGGCATTCGACAAATTAAACTGATCCAATTAAAAATTAATAAGATCCTAATTACGCTTTTTGTTAAAAAAATGGCGAGCAGAAACCTTTGTCCTTCGATGTGGGTTTATTTGTTTTTTTGTTAAATTTTAATTTAAAATCTTATTTTTTTATATTTAATGAACGCATCCGATTATTTCTAATTTGAAAAAAAATCTTTCGTTTATCGATCTTTCTTCTTTCTTTCTTCATTCTTTCTTTCCATTTAGGTGTTTGGTTCTTTACATATTTCTCGGGTGTCTTTCTTCGCAGCGCATTTCTTTCTTTCTTTCTTTTTTCGTTCTTTCTTTCTTTTTTCTTTCTTGCTTTCTCAGTGTGTTTGTTTCTTTTCAGTCTATCTCTTTCTTTCTTTCTTTCTTGCTTTCTCAGTGTGTTTGTTTCTTTTCAGTCTATCTCTTTCTTTCTTTCTTTCTTTCTTTCTTTCTTTCTTTCTTTCTTTCTTTCTTTCTTTCTTGCTTGCTTTCTC
>OZ010615.1:44956624-44986624 GCA_963932145.1 Acanthosepion lycidas | reverse complement strand
CCTGCCTTCCTTCCTAACAACTTTCCTTCTTTTGCTTCATTTAATATAATTTCGTTACTTCGTTCGTCCTTCCTTCCTTCCTTCCTTAATTTCCTTCCTTCCTTTCTCACTCCCTCGCCTTCCTTCCATCCTTCCTTCCTTCCTTCCCAATTAACACAGTTTTCTTCTTCCATTTTAATAATTAATAGATTTAATTGAATAGATTTCTTTTCATTCCTCATTTCCATCTCTTCCTTCCTTCCTTCCTTCCTTTCTTTCTTTCTTTCTTTCTTTCTTTCTGTCTTTTTCTTTCTTGCTTGCTTTATTTCTTTCACTATCTTTACCCATAGCTGGGGGGAAAAGAAGTGGATTCATACCTTTCCCAATTCGATTCCTCAACCCAAGCCGCTATCCATTACTCCACCGTGCCTCCTACAATCTTCAAAAGTCACCATATTCTAATTCTTGTCCGTTTATTGCCTTTTTCCTTAAATTCCCTAAAGTCTTCTCATTCTCTTTCACTCCTTGTCGTCCATTGTATCCTAGTGGCATTATCGCCTTGCTTGTGACGAAATCATGAAAAAATTTTCACATCTATCTATCTATCTATCTATCTATCTATCTATCTATCTATCTATCTATGTATATATATATATATATATATATATATATATATATATATATATATATATATATATATATATATATATAAAACAGAGGATGTCTTTGTGTCTGTGTGATGCCTTTTCACTTGAGATCCATCCAACCGAGTTAGACCAATTGTACAATGTAACAGACAAGTTAAAATCGATAATTAAAAAAAAATCAATAATTGATAAAGCCGATCAAAAATCGATGAATTCACCTTTTTTCGTCCGATTTTGTTTAAACTCGGTATGTAGGTTACTTACATCATGACGAGCTCAACAATGCCTCCTTATTTTTTTTATTTCTACACCACTACGTTTAGTGAAAAAACCGCAAAAAATGAAAAATCGATTTCAAAACAAATCGATCTTAACACAAATTTTAAACTAAGAACTCCCTCAATTTTCAAGCAATCTAATACAAACTTCATTCAATTTTAGCCAACAATAAGTTGCTTGTTTAACAGTCATTTACCTTGATAATTGAGTCCACCTATATAGTGAAAACCCGCGTAAATAGCGAAAAATGGCGATTTTTACTGGTTTCTTTCTTATTTTTTGTTGATCTTTCAACCAATTTTCATCAAACTTAACAATTGCTTTATAAATGTATCGTCTTTTACATCCCTAAAAGCACATTGACAAATTGAGTTTCATAAACTCCAAAATAATTGTGGTCAGAAGTGGGTCTTCATATTGCCTGTTTTACCCCTTCATGTCCTCGGCTAACTTCAATTGAATAAATACAGACTACTTCTTTGATATCAGTAACTGCATTTATTCAAAATGTTTTTTAATTAAAGTACTTTAAAGTAATTGAAGAAGATAAACTCTGTTACATCTAGACATGATGTTGTTTTTGCTCCATTCTAATTGAAAGCTTATTTTCTAATTCTTGTTCGTTTATTGCCTTTTTTCCTTAAACTCATTAAAGTCTTGTCATTCTCTTTCACTCCTTGTCGTCCATTGTATCCTAGTGGCATTATCGCCTTGCTTGTGACGAAATAATTAAAAAATATTAACATATCTCTCTCTCTCTCTATATATATTTATTAAAGAATTTTTTTATGTTTAACGTTCTTTTTATAGATACAAGTCTTTAAGTAAATGCTCTGTTTATAATAAACAGTATTAAATAACATTTACCGGCCTGAATGTCCGAGAAATTTTCATAGAAAATATTCGTCCTTTGACAGGATTCGAACCTGCATCCTATACGGAACCGCCATTTAGCCGGGCGTGCCTAACCGATTCGGCCACAAAGGAGCGTTCGGTTGGCAAGGTCGAATTTACTGCTTATAAACTTCAATCTTCCATGAATCTCGTACATTCATAACTGCTCATGGCGTATCAAATGTAAACAAATGACGTCATACATTAAGAAATGGACAAAGTCCGACAATTTATTTATTAAAGACATATATATATATATTATATATATATAACAGAGGATGTCTTTGTGTCTGTGTTCTGTACGATATACCGAAGATAAAATAACCAAAATAAAAGCAAGTAGTGGCAGCTGTTGCCATAAATGCATCTAGGATATGCTAATATTGTTTATCCTCTCCAACCGTCGACCAATGAAAAAAATTGTTCCGCCGATAAAAAGCGGTTGGTGTTTTCGAATTGGGGAATCGTTTTATTTTTACTTGATTCTCTCTATTTACAGAATACAGTGAACACTTTTAATATTTTGAGGGTTGGACGCGTCCTACTAACATCTGTTTTGTTTTAGTTTGTTTTGTTACAACTTTTGTTAGCTTGGGGGGGGGTTAATTCCCCCCCCCTCTTATTTCATGGAATTTTTATATATTTTATTATGAACTTTCACGAGATTTTTATAACATGGGGTGTTTTGTAGGTCCCCTGCGAATGTGTGGCAATGTGGTATATGCGTGTTTGTGTGGTGAAGGATGCGTTCTTGTAGTAAATGGATAAATTGTATGGGATGGATGAGTCGTGATTGTGATTAACTTGGACTAGGATAGTTAGCAGAGACCAGCTTTTCCCCACTTCCCCTTTGGCCTTGTGCCACAATTACTGTATTTTCAGTAATAAATATATCGTTTTATTTTTCGACCTCGTCTGTCGGCTTGCGAGTGACTGTTACATTGGGCATTTGATTTCTGACCATTTGTGTGTATTGGGGTTTTTAGACATTGGACCTTCGATTCGTGATTTCGGCATTTCTTTCTGTCCCTAGATTTTCGAGTTTGAACTTGCGATTTGTTTATTTCGTTTAGGAATTCAGCTGCCAAATTAATTCCTGAAAAATAACCCATACGGGTTGATATGCCGCTAAAAATCACGAAGAGTAACGTTTAAAGCAACAAGAAAAACGGTACCTTGCTCAGAGAAATGGTAGGTCAATATTTTCGCGAGGAATCATGACCAAGATATATTGACTTTATTTTTATAAAAAAAAGAAAAAAAATTATTCACAGAATCATATTTTCCCAAAAGAGTAGGTAATTGGTTTTCAAAATTAATTTTTTTTTGCCAAATATTTTTTTTTCGTGAAATGTTGAATGTAACGTCGAAATTGAGAATTTTAAATATTTTATATTATTCGATGATAATACGATAATACGGAGATTTACAAAAAATATTTACAGGGGGTATATAGCTATGGATTATCAATTTTCATTTTTTTCTCCTTTTATGTAATTGAAGTGTATCTGGTTAGAGTAATGTTCTCATATTTCTGTTGATGTTTTTGCTTTAAACAAGTTCATCTCAAGCAAGGCATTAAAGCCACTGAGACACAAAGGGTTTGGAAGAATTAGAAAACTGTTGTAACCTAGGGAAGGTTACTGAATAGAATAATCAAACGAAGGTTGGTAATGAACGATAATACTTAGGACAAGAACAACACATATAAGATTTACCAGCGGCGTGTAGAAGTAGTCAAGTGCTAGAAGTGAGTGAAGTGTATTCCACAATGAATCTCCAACTGCAGGATATCTACCTACAGCCCCACGCGCTCAGATGTGACACAAGGCCGGATTTAATGTGGGGTATCCGAATCCGTAGGCTCGGCCAAAATTTCCCTGTAGACCCCGTATAAAACGGAGTCGGGTAGCTGTTTCCCGAGACGAGAATCTGCCCTTCGACATACCTTCGTCTGGAGATCCTCTCTGCCCAGAGGCAGAGAGTTTGACCAGTAGAGCGGGAAACGAATCTTCAGCTGCAGACCAACATATAGTATTTACTACTGTATTTATATCAATGGGGGAATACCCATCTACCTACAGCCTCACGCGGTCAGATGTGGCACAAGGCCGGATTTAATGTGGGGTATCCGATCCCGTAGAGTTGGCCAAAAAATTCCCCGTAGACCCCGTATAAAACCGGGTCGGGTAGCTGTTTCTTGAGAGGAGACTCCGCCTTTCGACATAGCCTCGTCTGGGGATCCGCTCTTCCAGGAGGCAGAGAGTTTGACCGCACAAAATCTCCAGCTGCAGACCAACATACAGTATTTACTACTGTATTTATGTGAATGGGGACATACTCATTATCGTCCGAAGGTATGCTACAACAATAATTTAACCAGTTTATGTAAATTTTTGCCCTTTAATTAAAAAATCGATATATATATATATATATATATATATATATATATATATATATATATTAAATATCGATATATTGTTTGTTATTTAAAAGAAAATCCGCAGAAGAATCAGCAATATTATAGTTACTGACCTGGCATCCCGGTTTTAGTCACTTTGACATCACCGTAACATTGTTTCCCTATGCCTTTTCTAGAAAGACTTTCGTGGTAATTGTTCTGAGGATCTTTCGTCTATGATACCTAGACTTTATGAATTTAAGCGCAGTACTAGATTGGCGACAAGGTCTTATCATTTTCCAGTTGAATTGGCTAGACGTAATCGTAACGTTTCTTCTCCCGCACTACACGCTTGTGGAACTCTCCTCTGGTTCTTGCTTCCCAATCAGCTTTAATCTTCAAAAAGTTAAATGCAATGCCAGTTATTATCTCTCTCCTCAATACCGTTTTTTTCTCATATTCTCAGAACCCTCCTTTGCGTCTTAGTGGCTTTAGTGCCTTGCACTGTATCAATATTATAAAGATTCCCCTCTTTTAATTCAATAAGGAATCAGTATTTTTCGATTCCGGCAAGTGCCTCGACCTAAGGAACGCTAATCTACAAAAGTTATCCACCCAACTTAAATTTGCCATATTTTTTTTTTTATGAGCGGACCAGTATATTTAAGAAGAGCTTATATAATCACTAGGGTGAATTTATGATAAAATTTAGTACTGTATTTATAAATACAATAATGTAAGTAATATACAGTATTTAGTACTGTATTTATGTGAATGGGAACATACCCATTATCGTCCGTAGGTATGCTACAACAATAATTTAATCAGTTTATATAAATTATTGCCCTTTAATTAAAAAATCGATATATATATATATATATATATATATATATATATATATATATATATATATATATATATAAATATCGATATATTGTTTGTTATTTAAAAGAAAATCCGCAGAAGAATCAGCAATATTATAGATACTGACCTGGTATGCCGGTTTCAGTCACTTTCACATCACCGTAACGTAGTTTCCATATGATTTTTCTAGAAATACTTTCGTTTGGGTATCGTCTCTGCCTCCGAGTAGAGAGGATGCCCAGACGAGTTTAACCAGGACAGCTGGAGACGTATCTCCGACTGCAGATCTTTTATTCCAACTGTTCCACGCAGTCAGATGTGGCACAAGGCCGAAATTAATGTGGGGTATCCGATCCCGTAGGCTCAGCCAAAAATTTCCCGAAGACCCCGTATAAAGCGAGGCCGGGGAGGTGTTTCCTGAGACTCTGTCCTTCGACATAGCCTTGTCTGAGGATGCTAGCTGCCTCATGACGCGTGGAACTAGAACAATCTACCCCAGTGGACGGAATAAAGGGTTCGGTTCGAAATTCCAATCACCTGAAGAAGGCCGGAGTGTACAACGGCTGAAACGTTGTGAATATGGCAATGAAGATGAGGATAACAATCCGAATAATATAAATGACAATTAATAAGTAAGTATTTATAGAAGAGGCACACTTTACGGCTGTAGGAAGGTGACTGAAGCCGAGAGGCAAGATCAGGATCGATGATATTACTAATTCTCCTTTGGATTTTATCAAGTACCACTATATATATATATATGTATATATATATATATATATATATATATATATATATATATATATATATATATATATATATATATGTGTGTCGTCACACATTATGAAATGGACGAAGTCCGACACTTATTTTCTAAGACATTTTTTTTATGTTTATACATTCTTTTTATAGATACAAATATTTAAGTAAATGCTCTGTTTATAATAAACAGCATTAAACAACATTTACCGGCCTGAATGTCCGAGAAATTTTCATAGAAAATATTCGTCCTTGGACAGGATTCGAACCTGCATCCTATACGGAACCGTCAATTACGCTGACGTGCCTTTACCGATTTGGCCACAGAGGAGCGTTCGGTTGGCAAGGTCGAATTTACTGTCTTTAAACTTCAATCTTCCATGAATCTCTCACGTACATTCATCTCTGCTCATGGCGTATCAAATGTAAACAAATGACGTCACACATTCTGAAATGGACAAACCGAACGCTCCTTTGTGGCCAAATCGGTACAGGCACGTCGAGCTAAATGGCGGTTCCGTATAGGATAAAGGTTCGAATCCTGTCGGAGGACGAATATTTTCTGTGAAAATTTCACGGACATTCCTGCCGGTAAATGTTGTTTAATACTGTTTATTATAAACAGAGTATTTACTAAAATATTTGTATCTATAAAAAGAATGTTAAATATAAAAATGTCTTAATATATATATATATATATATATATATATATATATATATATATATATATATATATATATATATATATTGAACAATAAAAATTAAAAAATTAAAATCCTCAGACACACTGGGTTGTAGATTAATATTCTTTCGTTTTTTTATTATTATTCCATTTAGATTCCTCGACTAGTTTCGGCCGAAATGGCCATCATAGGGAGGAGAAATATTTCTGCTTGCTGCTAGAACTAAACTACAGAAATGAATTTCTTGATGGAGAAAATGAACTTTTGTCTGTAGTTTTCATTTGTTTTTTTATTTTTTTATCTTTTTAACATGAATCTTTCAACGTTCCTTGTGTTGGTCAAACAGCATCTTTTAAGTTGTTATTTGAGATAAGAACTGGATGCTGCTATGAATTCTCTGGTCAGTTTGACAGTTTTATTGGACTTGGTGAGGGGATGTGTCTCTGTTTAGTGTTTGGGTGTGTGTGTTATTTGGTTCTTAGGGAGTGAGTGAGTATGATATGTGTAAGCGTGTGTATTGCTGTGGGTGTGTGTTATCATTTGGCTCATTAGGGAGTGAGTGCGTATGATGTGTGTAAGTGTGTATATTCGTGTGGGTGAGTGTATAAGTGTGAGGCCTCCACACCTCCGTAAGCCTGTCTGTCTTGTGTGGGTGAGAAATGTGGGTAGTTTTTTATTTTTTATTTGTTGATTTATATCTATATATTGTTAAATTTGTGATTTAGCCCGGCTGGATATTTTGTTTTTAGACGTTGTATCCACTTATTTTCATGCGACTCTAAAATCTTTCTAATGTTATCTGCTCTGAACTTTTCTATTCTCTCAATTATAGTGAATTTGGCATGGGTTTTGAAATCGTGTTTTTCCAGGCGGAAATGTTCTACAGGTAACAATTTTTCATGGGGAGTCGACTTAATTCGTTTACGATAATTGTTAATTCTGTAGTGAAAAGGCCATTCAGATTTTCCTACATATTGTTTCTGGCATAGTGTGCATTCTAGGAGGTAAATTATATTATGACTTCTACAGTTAGAATCGTGGTAGATTTTGAAAGTAGATTTAGTGACTGAGCTAGTGAATGAATTCGTGTTTTTAATATGGTTGCAACATAAACTTCTTTTGTTGTTGCATGGTTGGGAAAATCCTGTTGTTTTTGTTCTTAGTTTATTACGGATTACCTTGTCCCCTGAAATGTGGTTACTACCTATGATTTCTTTTTGGTTCTTAGGTCTACGATATGCAAGAAGGCCAGGTTCCTTAAACAGTATATATATAGTAGGAGCACCGGGGCATATTTGGTAGCAATATTCTAATCATGGACAAATGGTAAGCTTATAGATAGATTCTGGAGAGAAAAAAAAAAAAAAAAACGCAAGACGACACAAAGTTTTAAATCGGTTTTATTATCTATATTGCCATGA
This sequence comes from Acanthosepion lycidas, assembly GCA_963932145.1. Lineage (NCBI taxonomy): Eukaryota > Metazoa > Mollusca > Cephalopoda > Sepiida > Sepiidae > Acanthosepion > Acanthosepion lycidas. Next base: position 44,978,697 of record OZ010615.1, on the reverse strand, counting down.
TTAATTATCTCTAAAAATAATTTTATTGTTGTCCGACAATGTCATTAGTAAGACGATAATGAGTAAATATTTATTTAATATTGGAAAGTTCTTCCCAGAATATTGTTGCAGATTAAGAGATTAATTTTTCGCGGTTGATAAGTCATTTTTTTTTATAACTACGTCTTTGTATCGACTCAGTCAAAAATCCCAGGGTACTAAATCTAGTCCTATATAGAGAGTCCTTTCTTCTTAATGTTAATATTTAAAATTTCGAAGATTAAATTTGGCTGGAAAGTATCGAGCCGGAAGAGAGTTCCACACCCGAGAAGTGTGAAAAGAAGAAACTGCTAGCATAGAATTTATGGTTACATCTTGCCAAATCAACTGTACATTGGTGAGACCACGTCACCAGATTTAGTGCTGGGCTTAAATTCTTAGTCTAGTGAACCTGGCGCAGATCTCATCTGAAAAGTTGCCATGGAAGCATTTATAGAAAAAGCACAAAGAGGAAACTTTACGAAGGTGGGAAAGTGACTGAAACCGAGATGACAGATCAGGACCAATAATATTGCTGATTCTTCTTTGGATTTTTATCAAGGATGTCTAGATATATATAGCAAGAGCACCAGACAATGGATGGCAGCAATATTCTAAGCATGGACAAATCGTAAACTTGTAGATAGATTCTGGAGAGAAAAATATGGTCTAGCCTGACACAATGTTTTAATGATTAATTGTCTGTAAAAATAATTCTGTTTGTCCACCGACGATGTCATTAGGAAGACCATTATGAGTAAATATTTATTTAATTTTGGTAAGTTCTCCCCAGAATATTGTTGAAGATTAAGAGATTCATTTTTTTCATGGTTGATAAGTCATATTTTTATGACTGCTTTCTTATATCGACACAGTAAAAAAACAAACCCAGGATACTAAACCTAGTCCTTGATAAAGAGTCCTTCCTTCTAAATAGTAGTAGGTGGGTCGATAAAGAAGCAAGGTCTGGTCTTCTTTATGGATAGCTGATTTAATAGTAGAAGAACACAATATACAGGGTGTTTCAAAAAGAATACGCCAAAATCATCACGTGATGTGTCAAAAACGAAAAAAATTATAAACCTCAAGCATGAACACATGTGTTGTATGTACATTCAAGTTTCATTTCATGTTTTATAAGCGCTCAATGTGGCCACCACCGGCAGCGCGGACAACATCAAGCCGATATGAGAATTCCTCCCAAACGCGCCTCAGCATGTCATGGTCCACCGTGTTGATTGGAGCTGTTATTCGATCTTTCAAGTCATCGATACTTGCTGGAAGTGCTGGAACATAAACTTGGTCTTTAACATACCCCCACAAGAAAAAGTCACACGCAGTGAGGTCCGGGGATCTGGCAGGCTAAGCACAGAGAGCAAGGTCTTTAGCACCTCTCCTCCCAATCCATCGCTGAGGCACATTTTCATTCAGATAAGTACTAAACCGGAGATGCCAATGGGGTGGTGCTCCATCTTGCTGAAAAAATGAAGTCATTCGAATCTGCTTGCAGTAAAGTGAATAGCAAGTTTTGGAGCATTTCCAGATAGGTTTGTCCTGTAACGGTGTTTCCTTCAAAGAAAAAGGGACCATAGACCTTGTCTTGAGACACAGCACAGAAGACGTTCACTTTAGGGGAATCTTTTTCATGCTAAACTGTTTCATGTGAGTGCTCTGTTCCCCAAATGCGCACATTGTGACGATTGACTGTGCCTCTCAAATAGAAATTAGCTTCGTCACTAAAAACTAAAAGTGAAAAGAGAGTTTCATCACCTTCCTCCATCTCCAGCATTGACTCACAGAATGTCCTCCGCATCACCTTGTCATCATTAGTAAGTGCTTGGACGAGGCTTAGTTTGTATGATTTCATGTGTAATCGTCTCTTTAACACACGCCAGACAGTGGTATGAGGGATGGCAAGCTGAAGACTTGCTCGACGTACGGACTTACGTGGGCTGCTCTCAAATGCATCATGAATCCTCTCCACTTGCTCCTCTGTAACACGTGGTCTTCCGGGACTCTTTCCTTTGCACAGGCACCCACTCTCTTTAAACTGTCTAACCCACTATCGAATGCTCTCACGATGGGGCGGATCAATGCCGAATTCTGTTCTGAAAGCACGCTGCACCGTGACAATGGCGTTTGTTTTCGCGAAGTCAAGCAAGAACAAACACCTTCTGCTGAGGAGTCGCCATTTTGATTGATCTTCCCACAATTCAGCTGCACCGGAAGTTATACTAACGACAGCGGTGAAACTGACAACCAACCAAACTTTGATAACTACTCTATCAAATAATCACTGATTGAGTCCACTACAATGCGATAGACCTGAAAAAACAGCGTAATGATTTTGGCGTATTCTTTTTGAAACACCCTGTATATCAAGATGGACACAAAAATCACGGAACAGTGGATAAAGGCGTTGGTTAGATCCAGTGTCAGGACCCAAAGAGCGTGAGTTCAATACCTGGTTAAGGCAGTGGGGAAATTGGAGAGGTGAATTAACCGGAGATAACTAATAACTAACATCCATTCGACATGGCACGTGGAACTAGAAGAGTCTACCCCAGCGAGCGAAATAAATGCTTCAGTTCGACATTCCAACCACCTGAAGAAGGCCGGAGCGTACAACGGCCGGAACGTTGTGATAAATATAGCAACAAAGATCAGGACAATAGTCCGAATAATGTAAGTAATATATATATATATATATATATATATATATATATATATATATATATATATATATATATATATATATCCTTGTGCAGGTATGCAGAAAATAGAAAAGAACACGTTGGGTGCATAATCCGGGGTTCCTTAGTATTTTTGTTTTTATTTTTAAGAAGACAGTGCTCCATACAGAAGTAGAGCTTATATTATAATAATATTTTTTGTTTAAAAATTCCTAAAATTTCGCTTGAAGATGAAACGGGACTAAACACCACAATCCAACTTAATTTTATTAATTATTTGGATGATTTCGGCTCTCGTTTTTGAAACATGAGAACTCTTATGTAGCGAAGGAATCATATTTTTAAACAAAAAATATTATTATATATATATATATATATATATATATATATATATATATATATATATATATATTATACCTAATAATTATACTCGACTTTTAAATAAACCCGGACAGTACAATTTGCAAGTATTGCAAATAACAAATTGGTATCCGAGGAAAATATTGGAATGAAAAGAAAGAACTAGAAACATCCGAACAGGGCGAAAAAAATTCGTTCAGTGCCTTAAATTTACAGTCTAATAAAAAAAATCCCAAGCGAGTAACTAAGATAAAACGTAGAGTGCTCAATTCGCTAAGTAGAGCAAAAGTAAATAAAATAAAACCTGCGTGTCAAACATGTTGTAGTGTGGCCTATAAATAATTAATATAGGCCACACTACACTGACCATAGCTCAATTAGATCTCATTTAAATATTCATGGGGACCTATCGGACACTATTCGCAACATCCTTGTTGACAACACTAATATAATAGCAACATCTACATGCAAAAAAGGCTAAAAATAATAGAAGCCTTATTAATAAAAACAAAACAAAACAAAAAAAAACGAACACTTAATAATCTTAACTTTGAACATGGCCTTAATATTTTGACCGCGTTTTGAAAAATTTGAAAATTTTATAAAACATACATACAACAGTTTCTTATTTTAAAAGTTAAAGTATAATCCTTGAAAATGGGTAAATGTATAGCCGAAAGAGTTCGGATAAAAAGAACATTCGGACAGTTTTTATATAATTTATCATCCAAAAAGAAAAAAAATTATTAGATCGCATGAGATATTGTATAAAAGACTAAATAAATGCCCCTTGTCTGTCGTTTTCATTGAAATGTGCATGAAACAAGGATTGCTGCCTAAATACACACACACACACACACACACACACACACACACACACACACATATCGGTACCGTCAAAGAAACGCGATACCTAACAGTTCCAAGGTTACTTAACAGTTCCAACTCTTCTTTGAAAATTGAAAGCATCAAACAGATTATATATATATATATATATATATATATATATATATATATATATATATATATATATAATGGACTCTCCCGTCGGTTTCGACGTATGAGGGTCTGCCAGCTTATTGATTCAGTTATGAAAGTTTATGCGATAATCTTAAGTGGCATTTAAGACCGGCTAGTGATTTACAATGGATGCCACATATGGAGCAGGTGTGAGAATTGTGAGATGAGACCACTGTTAGATTGGCTGACCTTTTAGATCTTGCTCTCGCTTCTTGAAGATGATTTAGACAAGCAGATTGAAAATTGCTGAAGTTGGTAATATTTTATTCTTCAAAAAATGTATAGCTGGTAATATTTAAAAAAAAATGTTTAGCTGATAATTTTTTTACAAAGTATTTCTGTTATTAAAACCTATTTTTACACTTTCATGGTGTTTTGACCACAGTTTGGGGTTAACTATTTAGCTATAGCTGGGACCCTAACAGGTACTACCACCCCGGGAACACCAGCAATTAAGAGGTGGTTCCACGCTCCTTAAAACCTGATCAGAGGCCTTGCTGTTGGACGTAGTTTATCATCTTACTCAGGACGCGATGTAGTTTAATCGTCATACCCAGGGCGGATATATGCATCTGTGTGTATTGAAAAAAACAACGGAGGTGAAGAATATATCGGCAAAGTAAAATGAGATATAATGCGTTAGTCAGTAAACCTTGAAAGTTAAAAATGTCATTATTCCGATAAAAAAAGAAATCAAAGAAAAAAATTCTATAGAATCACGAAGAATAAAACAATTGAAATTAAAAAAAATGGTCAGAAATAAAAACTAAACGAAAACCTCATAACATTAGTATGCTTAACTGCGCCTGCGCAGCGAACCAGCCAATGAGTGACAGACTTAACCGACAGCTCGACGTGCGTCCAGACGTGAAGGCAGTTCAGAGCTTCAGTCGGAGCTGTGGTATCGGTTGCTAATGCTTGTAGTTGGTATGGCAGCAAACGTCTTTATTGTCGACTCCCATCTCTGCCTCTGTTTTGTTGCAAGGATTCTTTGGGTCATGATTTTGAAGAGGAGAAACAATTTGTTCATTGACAGATTGTCGGCTTTCGTGAAGAGAGACATTACCTTCTCACGCTAAGGAAAACAAGTATTGCTCGGGGAGCAGGAAAGGAAAAAGAAGGGAGAATGGAAAAGAAGAGAAAAAAGAAGGAACAATAATGACTTTTGTTAATGGGATATATATATATATATATATATATATATATATATGCGATTCAGTTCAATTTATATTACAATGAATCATTCATACAAAAAGTAGATTAGTAAAGTTAATGATATAAAATGACGAAGTCCCTTTGCTAGCAAAATTTTAAAGGTGCATTAACCTACAAATCACACGTTGAATGTTATGATCCTTGTTTTTAAAATTATAAGCTGTATAAGATCTTTCTTTAATATGCAAGTACTTTCGACTGTACATTCAGTCATCTTCAGGCATGGAATTTGTTTTTGCTAAAATTCAGGTAGCATCCGAGACGAAAAAATATAATGTGAATCGAAATATGTTTTTTTTTGTTTTTTTTTAAGGTTGAAATTCTTTTGAAAATTTAATTTTTACTAATATGTCAATTTGAGTTTTTTTTGTTGTTGTAGGAGTTTATCAGTCAATATGGCATGAACTAAATAGTTCAATAAATAAAGTAATGTCTCAGTTGTTATCCCGAAAGTTTGCACATTGGATCAGTTCTTTTTAAATCAAATATGTGGTGCAGTTCAATTTATATTACAAAGAATCATTGATACAAAAACTAAATTAGTAAAGTTAATGATATAAAATGGCGAAATGTCTTCGCTAACAAATATATATACATAGGCGCGTGGCCGTGTGGTTAGAACGTTTGCTTTCTCACCATGAGACCAGAGTTCGAATCTCACCATGGTCGATTTGTCAGGAAGACGACTTCCTGATATTATCGGATTGGATCGAGGTGCGTTACCTTTGGAAAATGCCTGAAAAACTATACCACGCGTTGACTTGTTCGAAAAATTCAATAAAACGCTTAATTGTAGTACCTTGTCTGTCGTCTTTAATGGAAGATATATATATATATAAAAAAGAAAAAATCGAAAAAATATAAGCAGTAAATTGTTGTTACCCCCTGAAGAGTGGATAGACAGGTCCGCCTACGAAACTCGGGATGTTAAAAGTAACATCAATCAACTAGATGACTCGTTTACTCACATTATATATATATATATGAGTTAAGGATCAAATGCAGATCAATCAAATATGGATCAGAATCTGACGGGATGATAAAATTAAAAAACATGTTAGATTGATATACGTTTCCTATTTTTCATTATTATATATATATATATATATATATATATATATATATATATATATATATATATATATATCAGTAACATCAACTATTAACACGGCCACAATCTTTTGATAATGGCTAAAAGAATAGCCAAGTCCACTGAAAGATTTATGGAGCAAGCGAAACAATATATAACAGACTGTACAAAATATAACTATGCCGGATCGGTTGAGACCCGTATTAAACACGTCCCATTGATTCGATCGAAGTACAGACTGTACAAATCGCTGGTAGTCTCACTTCTATACGGATGTGAAACGTAGACACTATTGACAGAAACAGAGGGAAGGCTCCAAGCGTTTGAGGACGAATGCACGAGGACAAATCTCCTTGGCATCTTCTATTGGGAACATAAAACCAATGAGTTTGTGCGGAAAGGGGGTTGAAAGTTTTGCGTGTCACTGTGAACCTCTTCTTGCCACTGTCATATGGGGGAAAATGGCGTGGTTTGGACATATTACAAGGCATGACAGCCTGTGCAAGACCATCATGCAAGGTATCGTTGAAAGTGGGCGTAATAGAGGACGCCAATGTAAAAACTGGTTGGACAATGTCAAACGATGGACAAGTATGGCAATACAAGAATTTAAGTAAAGGCTCTGTTAAAATAATTGTCAAACTTTGTCCATTTCATATATATATATATATATATATATCAGTAACATCAACTATCAACGATGAACACGGTCACAATGTGCTGACCGTGTTTGGAAAATAAAAAGACATTCTCTTAACTGTAAAAATCTACTTATCCAGTTAGAATTAAAAACAAAAACATTTTTGATAATGGCTAAAAGAATAGCCATTATCACTGAAAGAATTATGAAGCAAACGAAACTAAATATAACAGACTGTATAGAATAAAACTATGCCGGATAAGTTAAGGCCCGTATTAAATACAATCGCGCGTCTCATTGATTCGTTCGATGTACAGACTGTAGAAATTGCAGGTAGTCGCCATTCTCCTATAAGGGTGTGAAACTTGGACACTGTTGGCAGATACAGAGAGAAGGTTCCAAGCGTTTGAGAACAAATGCATGAGAAAACTCCTTGGCAACTTCTATTGAGAACATAAAACCAATGAGTTTGTGCGGGAAAGGGTTGAAAGTTTTGTGGGCCACCAGGAACCTCTTCTCGCCATTGTCAAACGGAGAAAAATGGCGTGGTTTGGACACGTTACAAGGCACTACAGCCTGTTCAAGACCATCGTGCAAGACACCGTTGAAGGTGGACATAGGAGAGGACACCAACGCATAAACTGGTTGGACAATGTCAAACAATGAACAGGTATGACTGTGTCAGAATTGCTGATATCTGTCGTTAATAGACCGTTATGGAGTAGATTCAAGATGATTTTTTTCCAGATACAAGTCGTAATATTTAACCCATACTTGGGGAGGAGAGATGCATTCATACCTTTCCAAGGGTATTTATGCGTAAATAAATGCTCTCCGTCTTTATATTCTGAGCCGTTATCCATTACACCACCCGCACACCCATTTCATTTCCATTTAGAGTGGCTTCATTTCTTTTCAATTATTTTCCCGTTCTCACTGTTGACTCGATAGAAATGTGCGAAGCATCCTGCTGTTAAATAACAAAAAACAAAAAACAACAAACTACAAAAAGCATTTAGAACTTTGTACTGCCTTAGTTTTCAAACAAAGTACAGATTGTACAAATCGCTGGTAGTCACCATTCTCCTATATGGATCTGAAACTTGGACACTGTTGGCAGATACAGAGAGAACGTTCCAAGCGTTTGAGAACAAATGCATGAGAAAACTATTGGGAAGATAAAACCAATGAGTTTGTGCGGAAAAGGGTTGAAAGTTTTGTCGGCCACCAGGAACCTCTTCTCGCCATTGTCAAACGGATAAAAATGTCATTATTTGAACACGTTACAAGGTACGGCAGCCTATGCAATGCACTGTTAAAGGTGGATGTAGGAGATGACGCTAACGCCAAAACTGGTTGGACAATGTCAAACAATGGACAAGTATGACTATACCAGAATTGCTGATGGCTCCCGTATAAAACGGGGCCGGGTAGCCGTTCCTCGAGACGAGACGCTGCCCTTCGATATCTGGAGATCCTCTGTTTCAGGAGGCAGAGAGTTTTACCAGCACAGCTGGAGACGAATCTACAACTCCAGGATATCTACAAACCACTCCACGCGGTCAGATGTGGCACATCGCCGAATTTAATATAGGGTATTCAAGCCCGTATGCTCGGCCAAAAATTTCCCGTAGACCCCGTATAAAACGGTGTTGGGTAGCTCTTTCCCGAGACGAGACTCTGCCCTTCGACATAGCCTCATCTGTGGATCCTCTTTGCCCGGAGGTAGAGAGTTTGACCAGCACAGCTGGTGACGAATCTCCAACAGTAGGGTATCTTCCAACCGCCCCATGCGGTCAGATATGGCACAAGGCCGTATCTAATGTAGCGTATCCGAGTCCGTAGGCTTGGCCCAAAATTCTTCGTTGACCCGTATAAAGCGGTGTTGGGTAGCTGTTTCCCGAGATGAGACTCTGTTCTTCGACATAGCCTCGTCTGCGGATCCTCTCTCCCCGAAGGCAGAAAGTTTGAGCAGCACAGTCGGAGATGAATCTCTGATTGCAGACAAACATATAGTATTTACTACTGTATTTATGTGAATGGGGACATACCCATTATCGTCCATAGGTATGCTACAACATCTATGTTAAAGAGGGTGATGACGCAAGAAAAGGTTGAGAATCCTCTGTTCCAATGTATGAAATCTACCCCGAAATAATTACTATATTTATAATTCTCTTTGATTAATGGCGATGATTGATTCTTTTACCTGGATGTTTCCATCGTCACACACCTCACAAAATTTAAGCCGGATCTCGAATGGTTACAAATTTTGGGATTGATTGCTAAAATTCCTCTTGCTACTCCTCAAATTAAAGGCAAATCTTTCTGATGCATGCTGGGATTTCTTTTTAGTGAATAAAAATAGACAAATTTTCGGTCTTACCAGCAGACATTTTTTTCTTTCTTTTGTTGTAAGGCTGATTTTTCATCTATTGCACCCTCCGTACATCCAACATAATTATGTCATTTGAGCAAATAATTTTATTATAGAACCGGGTTAGGCAGAAGTGACCGTCTGCCGACGATATTTAATGCTGAGGGGAAAACTAGCATAGAGTGAAACCTCAATTTCGCATATAAGGGTTTGTGAAAATTGCGTCTTATATACCGTCACTTCTGGAGGAAATTGCGTCTTATATACCGTCATTTGTGGGGGTGAAAAGTGTATCTTCTACACCGTAATTTGAGGGGCTGAAAATGCGTCATTTGAAGGAAGGAAAAATGGATCTTATTTATCGTAATTTGTTTCGGTGTGAAAAGTGCGTCTTATATACCGTCGTTTGTGAGAAGAAAAAGTGCGTCTTCTATACCGTCATTTGTGGGGATGAAAATTGCGTTTTATATATCGTCATTTGAGGGCTGAAAAGGGCGTCTTATATATCGTCATTTGTGAGATGGAAAAGTGCATTTTATATATCGTAATTTGCGTGGGCGTGAAAAGTGTGTTTTATATAGCGTTATTTTTTGCTGGGGTTGAAAAGTGCGTCTTATATACTGTCATTTCGGAGGGGTATATGGGCGTCTTATATACCAGCATTTCTGCGGGTGAAAAGTGCGTTTTATATACCGCCATTTGTGGGTATGAAAAAGCGCCTTATGTATCGCCATTTGTAAGTAGGAAAAGTGAATTTTATATATCCCAATTTGTGTGGGGGTGAAAAGTGCGTCTTATATATTCTTATTTGTGAGAAGGAAACTGCATCTTATATTTCGAAATTTTGTTGGGGTGAAAAGTGCGTCTAATATACCGTCGTCTGTAAGAAGGAAGAATGCGTCTCATATAACGTCATTTGTGAGAAGAATAAATGCGTCTTATATACCGTTACTTGTTAGAAGGAAAAGTGTGTCTTATATTTCGAAATTTTGTTGGGGTGAAAAGTGCGTCTAATATACCGTCGTCTGTAAGAAGGAAGAATGCGTCTTATATAACGTCATTTTTGAGAAGAATAAATGCTTTTTTTATACCGTTACTTGTTAGAACGGTTATTATATGACAGGAGTGTGTGTGAATGTGTGTCATATATACCGTCATTTCGTGGGGGATATATGCACCTTATATACCATCATTTAACGGGTGAAAATTGCGTCTCATATACCGTCATTTCTGGGGTTGAAATGTGCGTTTTATAAACTGTCATTTTTGGGGAGGAAAAGTTCAATCGCATGGTCTTTTAAGGGATGGCTTTCCGGCTACAGCGCCGCAGACGCATCGTTGCAAGCCGATCACCCTTCTATCGCTATCTCCATGGCAGTTGGTTAGACGATCTTCGCTCTTCAGTTCCACCAGTTCAGACCGTTATAGCTTGGACTCGCCGCTCTACGTCCTTGGTGTCAAATTGCCCACACCCAACTCTCCGTAATTTAATTGTTCCACTCAGAAAGTTGTTTTTTCCCTAGAGATCTGCTACTTTGTGGAACAAGCTCCTGCGGGGGTACTTTCCTGAAGACTACAATCTTAACTTCTTCATTTCAAGCGTCTATATTCTGATATTCTTCACTGTTCTTACACGCTTGATTCAGTAACTCTTAAACACGATTGGCTCTTGAGCCTTTAATTATGGACAAAAACAGATCTCTTTCGATCATTACCTTCTCGTTTCTATCCGTAGCTTTTTCTTGGTTTACCAAGAATTCGGCCAGAAAGCGAGGCGCGATTGATTTGCTTCTAAGTCTTGGATCTCGCGTGTCCTTATTAAGACTCGGTCGCTTTGGTGCCATTCTTCGACGTGTCATCCCTCGTCCCGTCTCCCTGATTCTTTGCCACTATCCAGTTATCCAGGCTCTCCCCAGCCCTGCAGCATTCATCAAAATTCTCTATTCGCGGCTGCACAGGAGTCTCTCGTTTTTCCCCACTTCAATACCGCCGTCCCTTTCATATTCCTTCTGTCTTTCAAATTCCGTTTCTCTCAATATATGGCTTATTGCTTCACAATCACAAGCAGGAGGAAGCTTTCGATCAATTTATTACATGTGTACTTCCACTCCACTGTTGTTTATTAAAAAACCAACCCCGCCAAAAAAAAAAAAAAAAAAAAAAAGGGTTTACATGGCAGTATACCGTGTGCATATAGCTTCCTGTCTCGCACTTTTGGCCTGTTGGAGGACGCAGATTTTCTATGCCAATTTCTCGGACATTCAGGCCAGTAAATGTTGTTAATACTGTTTATTATAAACAAAGCATTTACTTAAATATTTGTATCTATAAAAAAAATGTAAAATCATACAAATGTCTTAAATCATATATATATATATATATATATATATATATATATATATATATATATATATTAAAGAGAAAGAACAGTAAGATTTATAATCTGGTGTTCTTATTAATTATTTTTATTTTAAAAGTCAGTTCTCAATACAATTCTGCAGAGCATGAATATTATAAATTTAATAATTTAAAAATATGGTCCCATCGCTACACAGGAATTACCAGGTTTCAAAACAGAAACTAAAAACTTCAAATTTAATTGATTTTAATTTAATTCTATAATTAAATTTGAAGTTTTTAGTTTTTGATTTTGAAACATGGTAATTCCTGTGTAGTGATATATATTAGACAATTTTTCTCTACTTATTTTTAATTGGAGCCTTTCATATTCACGGACAAGCTTTTTGGTGTCATTATTAAAGGAAGAGAGAAAATCGCCGTCTTGACATTTATTTTATTCCGAGTACTTTCGACATAGCATGTCATCATCAGGGTATTGTTTATTTATCTCGAAATATGTATATATATATTAATGTCATCCACAGACAGACTGTTTCACTGTTTCACAGCTCTTCAGTGCGGCTAGACGTCCGGTTGCCTCTAGTTAGGATCGAAATCCGACTGAATTGCCGTCGGCAGGGATGAATCTGAATTTTAGCGTATTTACTTTTAGATAAATACACAGTGACCGATAGGACTCAATTCGCTTTTGCCGAAGAGTCTCGCTATATCAGCCGTAATAGTTACTGTTTACAAACCCACATTTCCTCCCCAGTGAGCTCAACCGAAATTAATTTTTCAGGAGCCTACATAATGTCATCTACAGACAGACTGTTTCGCTATATATATATATATATATATATATATATATATATGATATTTTCTGTTTATAAGGTATTTTAATAGATACAATTTATTTTAGTAAATGCTTTGTTTTTAATTAAACAGTATTAATTACATTTAACAGTCTGAATGTTCGAGAAATTTCGTAGAAAATATCCGCTCTCCGTAGCTAAATGCACGTCAGTTCAAATGACGTTTTCCATATAAGTACTGTTTCATTTATACAGGTTGCGGCAGAATTATCTCCCACATATACCTCCCCCCACATAATGATGACATTAGTGGCAACGGTGTCTTTAATTAGCTAATACCTTACCTTTATGTGGGAGGTATTTCGGAGGGGTATATGTGGAATGTATTTCTGCCACCCCCACCTATGGATAAAATAGTAGGACAGACTGGGTTATAGAATTGGGTGGCAAGCAGCATAGGAGAAGTCAAACCACCCATTGACTTGTAGAAGGCAAAGGGTGGTTTGAAAAAAACCCAAATACAAATCCACCTCTGAGAGGAGGGAAGAGGTAACCTCAAAATTCCAGATGCAACCCCCCCCCCCAAAAAAAAAAAAAACCAGCAGGCCATTGCATTATTCTGCCTTGATTATCACCATGAACCACAATTGTGAGATAGAGGGACTTATGACCACATGGCCGAAACATTGTGATAGCAACAATAAAAACGACGACATAAGATCACATGTAAATATTGCTTAGGTTGAGTTTATAGGCAAATATTTGTAAGGGTTGCATTTGATTCTATAGCTAAGTCTTAATCAAGTTTATGTTTAATGTCTCTCTGTAAACAGTGGTTAGGTTTATACCTAAGTTTGATTGGAAAACTTGGAATGGGTTTATACTTGAGTCTGTGGGTTTATACATGAGTATATAGGTAAACATTCTTTGTCTTTATGCTTGTGTCTATAGGTAAACATTGGGCGGGCTTATTCTTGAGACAATAGGTAAACATGGTGCAGATATATACTGATAGGCAAACACTGGGAGTATTTATACTTAAGCCCATAGGTATACATTGTGCGGCTTTATACTTGAGTCAATAAGAATACATTGGGTGGGTTTATAATTGAGTCTATAGGCAAACATTGGGCGGGTTTATATGTGAGTATATAGGTTAATATTTAAATAGTTTATACTTGAGTCTATATATAAATATTCGGTGGGTATATACATGAGCCTATAGACAAACATTTTGTGACTTTATACTTGAGTCTATAGGTAAACATTACGCGGATGCATACTTGATTCTACAGGCAAATATTGGGTGGGTTTATTCTTGAGACAATAGGTAAGCATGGGGTGGATATATACTGGAGTCGACAGGTTAACACTAGGCATATTTATACTTAAGTCTATAGGTATACATTGGGCCGCTTTATACTTGAGTCAATAAGAAAACATTGAGTGGGTTTATACTTGAGTCTATAGGCAAAGATTGGACGGGTTTATATGTGAGTATATAGATTAATATTGAAATGGTTTATACTTGAGTCTATAGATAAATATTGGGTGGGTACATATATGAGCCTATAGGCAAACATTTTGTGATTTATACTTGAGTCTATAGGTATACATTGGGCGGCTTTCAATTCCAAACAACAATCTATATGGTTTCCGCTTCAAAGTACCCCACCAAGTCTAATGTACTTTTCCATCCTTCTCCGCCACGTTTCTATGCACTGCTAGAAGGATTCTTCTCGGGTATCCCTCAGCTCCGTCGTTACGGCCCTCTAGATGATCTTCGCGCCTTCAAAACAGCTACCCCTGGTGATTTCCTCGAGCGTAGGGAAAAGAAATACTCACACGGAACAAGATCAGGTGAATAGAGAGATTTTTCTAGTACGGCGATGTTCTTCTCGGCCAGGAATTGCTGGATGATCAGAGTTTTATTAACAGGTGCATTGTCGTGGTGAAGAAGCCACGAGTCGATATACTTGAGTAGATATGTTAACACTGTGCATATTTATACTTAAGTCTATAGGTATATATTAACTAGATTATTCACAGCAATGTAAATGAACAGTCGCTGACAGTACACTCTGATAAAAAACAAACAAACAACAAAACAAAAAACAAAACATACTTAAGGGTTTTAACGCATAAAGTCGGCTCTTATGAGATATGAGTCTTACGTGAATTTCTGTTGTTAACTGAGCCATAAACACGTAAAGTGCTCCATAGAAATAAATCTTCCTTGTGCATATGAGTGTACAGTGAAACCCGGATATAAGAGACCCGGATATAAGAGAAACCCGCATATAAGAGAGACTTTATCTGTTCCATATCTTACCTAAACAAAATAGACCAAACCGGGATATAAGAAAAGCCTGAATATAAAAGACTTCTTCTCTGGTCCCGATAACTCTCTTATATCCGGGTTACACTGTATATTATTATTTTCTTTGCGAGGTGGATTTGTTTGCCCTGCTATTTTACCCGTAGCTGGGGTAAAATGGATGAATTCATACCTAAGGGTAAGTGAATGTAATGAACTCGGTTGGAATTCGAACTCGGCTTTCCGATTCATCCATCCGTACCTCTAACCGTGTCTCCTTTTCATAGAATAAAGATTAGCATACCTTTGCTCCTCTCTCAGCTGTTTCATGTATCTTCTCCTTTTCTCCTTTACCCTTCAAACATTTCTCATCCGTCCATATTAACTGGATCCACGGAAATTCCACAGAATTAAGATTATCCACAACAATGTAAATGAACAGTTACTGACAGTGCACTCTGATAAAAAAAACCCTTCTTAAGTCTCTTTTCACATAAAGTCGGCTCTTATGGGATATGGGACTTACATGAATTTTTGTTGTTAACTAAGCGAAGCCATAAACTCCTGAAGTGCCCATAGAAATAAATCTTTCTTGTACATATAAGTGTATATTATTATTATTATTATTATTATTATTATTATTATTATTATTAACAGTTAAGAGGAGCGCGCAATTCATACTTGAAAAACGTTTGTATGAAAACTTTTAATAATTTTTTGTAGATTTATATATTTTTATACCTGAAAAAATTGTTTAAATATAACCTGAAGAAGACAGGCATTCTGTTGAAACGTTGTTTTTTCTTTTCTTTATCTTTTCTGAAATTGCGCTCTTGTCTTACGTGTTGAAAAATATTGGAAGAGTTATGTCAATCATTTTGTTTATTATTATTATTATTATTATTATTATTATTATTATTATTATTTCCTTTGGTTTCTGGAGTTTACACATTTCTTTCCGAGTCCTGCCCAGACACCTAAGGTTAGAAATGGCATCATGACACTTTCCACTGACAAAAAAAAAAAAAAAAAAAATTACATAGATAAAGACCTTCGTAAAGTGTGGGCTGTACTTTTCAGAACAATTTTTTGTATCTCTTTGAGGCATGGACTTCCAGGAATCCCTTCAATGAGTCTATTGGAATATTTTCCAACTAATCCGAGGGCTCCAACTACAAAAGGGATTGTTTATATTCCGATGTGCCACATTTTTGAGATTTCGATTTCAAGGTCCTTGTATTTTAACAGCTTTTTAAAGATCTTCAAACATACATTGCAATCTACTGGGACTGCCATATTAATAAGGAGGCAATTCTTTTTTCGGTCTCTAATAACAATTTTTGGACGGTTAGCTTTGATTGTTCTGTCTGTGTGTATTGTTCTGTCTGTGTGTAATGTATTGCGTAGTCCCATAAAATAGTAACAGGTACTAATTCCGTAACCGTATGTTGTGTCTTTTATGATAATATCACGTATCTATTGGCTTTTATTTCCCTGTCAGTTTGAATTGGTATACCCCAGAGGATAGTTACATCGTTTTTTTGGGTAACTATGTCTGATTGGTGTTCATACCATTTCTCAGTGGTTTTGATTTTGTGCTTCTTACATATCTTCCAGTGCACATATGTCGCTACCTTGTTATGTACCTGGGTATATTTATTTTTTTCCGGACATACTGAGATAATATGGACGACAGTTCCATTATATTTTCCGCGGATCCTGCATTTCAGGTTAGTTCCATCCTTGATCATGTGAGATAGGATCTATTTGCGAGGCTTTGGTCCTGATCTGCAATAATTAGGCCTTCTGTCTCAGCTTTCAACCCGGTGCTCCTCAGCCACTGATGCGTTTTCTGTTGGTCCGCGTCTGCTTCGTATTTTTTAGCTCTATATACTACTCGCACGCCCAAGTTTACAGCATCTGGTATTACCAGTCACCCATCTAGGTAATGACCAGGTTCGACATTGCATAACATCGGCGACCGTTCTAGAACAGGTGGTTAAACGTGATATTGTTGGAAGCCCTTTATATTACTCTCACATCGAGGCTTACAGCACTTGGAATTCCCAAGCCGTCACCCATCTAGATAGTGACCAGATGGTACGTTGGTTAACTTCGGCGATCGTACGAAAAAACGGTGATTCAACGTGATACGGCTGTAAGCCCTTTATACTACTCACACATCCATGCTTACAGCATTTGGTATTACCAAGCGGTCACCCTTCTAGGTAATGACTAGGTTCGACATTGCTTAACATCGGTGAGCGTTCTGAAACAGCTTAGTCAACGTGATATAGCCATAAGCCTTTTATATTACTTGCACATCCATGCTTACAGCATTTGGTATTACCAAACGGTTACTTATCTTGGTAATGACCAGGTTCGACAATGCTTAACATCGGTGATCATTCTAGAACAGGTAATACAGCGTGATATCGTTGGAAGCCTTTTATACTACTCGCACATCCATGCTTACAGCATCTGGTATTACCAAACGGTCACCCATGTAGGTAATGACCAGGTTTGGCATTGCTTAACATCAAGATCGTTCTAGAACAGGTAGTTCAAGTGTTGGAAGCCGTTTATACTACTCTGAAATCAAGCTTACAGCATCTAGCATTCACAATCGGTCACCCATCTAGGTACTGACCAGGTGGTACGTTGCTTAACATCAGTGTCGAGAAACTGTGATTCAACGTGGTATGGCCATAAGCTTTTTATACCACCCAGACTTGCAAACGTACAGCATCTGGTATTACCAAACTGTCACCCATCTAGGTAATGACCAGGCTCGACGCTTCTTAACTTCGGTGGTCGTATGGTAACCGGTGATTCAATATGAAATGGCCGCAAACCCTTTATACTAATAGGACATCCAAGCTTACAGCAGCTGGTATTCCCAAGCTGTCACCCATCCAGATTCTAACCAGGCTTTGACGTTGCTCAACTTCGGTGATCGTATGCGAACCGGTGTTTCAATGCAATATAATTGCAGAACAAACTTTACAGCATGTAGTATTTCCAAGCAGTCACCCATCTAGGTACTGACCAGGTTGTACTTTGCTTAACTTGGTGATTTTACGAGAACTGGTGTTTTAATGTTATACGGCCGTAAGCTTTTTAAACCACTCGCGCATCCTAGATTGCAACACCTGGTATTCCCAAGCGGTCACTCATCTTGGTATTGACAAGGATGTACGTTGCTTAACATTGGTGATTTTACGAGGACCGGTGTTTCATCGTTATACAGCCGTAAGCTTTTTAAACCACTCGCGCATCCTAGATTGCAACACCTGGTATTCCCAAGCGGTCACTCATCTTGGTATTGACAAGGATGTACGTTGCTTAACATTGGTGATTTTACGAGGACCGGTGTTTCATCGTTATACGGCCGTAAGCTTTTTATACCACTCGCACACCCTAGCATACAATACTTGGTATTCGCAAGCGGTCACTCATCTTGGTATTGACAAGGATGTACGTTGCTTAACATTGGTGATTTTACGAGGACCGGTGTTTCATCGTTATACGGCCGTATGCTTTTTATACCACTCGTACATCCATATTTACAGCATATGGTATTCCCTAGAGGTCACCCATTTAGGTACTGACCAGGTGGTACGTTGCTTAATATCGGTGATCGTACGAAAACCGATTATACTGTTGTAAGCTTATACCACATACAAGCTTGCAGCATCTGGTATTCCGCTGTTTGAACGCGATATGGCCGTACGTCTCTCGGTAATAAAGACAAGAGTTTGCGCAAATTGATGACAGAACAAGAATTAGGAGGAAGTAGTGGAGTGCTAATATCGCCTTGAATGGACATGGCGGTTGCATGAAAAGATTTTTTATTTTGTCGTTCTAAATTTTCTTTCGCTTATTTTTTTTTCTGGCAATAATCCTTCAGGGAGATAACCATCTTTCTAGCGTTCCTTCATGGTTCGTCGTCCCTTTTAGACACACCCGCCCCGAAGTCGTTTTGTCTCCCATTTATTTCTGCAGGCTCTGGAAAATAAAGGGTGGGAAAAAAAATAAATGAATAAAGCAAAACAAGAAAAAAACCCTTTTTTATTTTTATTTTTTTTGTTTTATTTGTATTTGTATATATATATATATATATTTTTTTTTTTTCATTTTTCTATTCAGATCCCGATTTCTGTAACTATCACTTAATACCAGCTTCGCGCGCAAATCAATCTCAGAGCTGACTGCTAGACGTGACGTTGCCTGGCAACCGATTCTAACCAACACCGTCCTGCAGCCGCGCTGACGTCACGCGTATCGATCCGGCATTTTGGACCAATACGGACGCATCATTGTTCACGTGAGCAACGCAATACGTCACTTCCGTTACTTTCTCTGCCCGGGGTCCTCGACGTCCACCTCTAAATGGCACCTAAACACTCGCCCGGGACATAATTTATGGACTTGCTGACCTTGCTAATGGCGTAACGAGATTGGAATCCTTCATTCCGCGAAGGAAAAGAAATTAAGGAAGCCCTCGTCCTTTCTCCTTGTGCAACATTTCAGACTTGCAGACGATAACAATTGCGCAGAGGATGACGGGAAGTGTTATTTTGATTTTGTGCTTGGATATCACGAAGGAACAAAGAAGGAGAGAAAAGGATAGAAAAGAAGATTGAGTTGGTGTTATTTATTTTTGGTTTTTCTAAGGAGCTGGTACATTTGTATCAATTACGATGGACATGTGTTTATACTTGAGTTTATATTCGTTAAGATGTGCCAGTGTTTTCAATGGTTGCATATAACCAAACTGTGTAAGAGGAAATAGCATAGCATAGCATTGCATAGCATAGCATAGATAGATAGATAGATAGGTAATGTGTTTAATAAAGAGAGGAGGAAAGAGAAATTACTATAAGGAAATAGAGAAAGCATGTGAAAATGAAAGGCAGACAGAGAGAGAGAGAGAGAGAGAGAGAGGGAGAGGGAGAGGAAGAGTTAGAGAGAGAGAGAGAAAAGAAGAAAAGAAGAGAGAGAACGACAAGAAGGACGAGATTCAGAGAAAGGGACCGCGGTAAATGTGAGAGGGAAGAAAGGAAAGCTGAGAATGTGCTAGAAAAAGAGAATGAAAGAGAAGATCAAATGAAAAAAAAAGAGAATAAGAAAAAGAAAAGGAAAAAAAGAGACGAGGGGGTGCAGAGAGAGAAAGAGAGAGATGGGAGAGTATGCACGTAAGCGAGCGAGAGGAGGACAGAAGGAAAGGGAGGAAAGGGGTAACAGAAAACAGAAGACGACGAAGAGAAAGAGAAAGAGAGAGAGAGAGAGAGAGACAATGAAAGATAATGAGAAGAAAATAAGAAAGAGGTCGGGAGAGAAAGGAATAAAGAGAATGAGAGACTATGATGGAACAAAGAAAGGGAACGAGAGAAAAAAAAGAGATAAAGACAGAGAGAAGGATACAAAAAGAAAAATAATGAAAGAGAGAGAGAGAGAGAGAAAGAGAGAGAGAGAGAGTATGAATGAAAGAAAGAAAGAAAAAAAGAAAGAGAATGACATAGAGAGAAAAATTGAGGAGAATAAGGGAAAAGAAACGAAAAATCGAATGAGTGAGAGGAAAACGAGAAAGAGAGATAGAAAGAGAGATAAATAAATAAAGATATAATTATAGAGAGAGATAAATAGGGATAGAAAGAAAAGGAAGAGAATGATATAGAAAAAAGGAAGGAGTAAGAGAAAAACAAGTTTGATATATATATATATATATATATATATATATATATATATATATACGGCTAATAATGCATGACTCTTCGATAAAGCGAATCAAGTTCTCTAAGTCACTGTGTGTTTATCTAAAAATAAATACGCTTAAATTGACCTTCATCCCAAACGCCCGTCAAAGGCTTAGTGGTAGAATCTCCGACTCATGCCAATTCAGACGGGTTTCGATCCAAGCTAGCAGCAACCGGACGTTTAGCCACATTGATGAGCTGTGATACAGCGAAACAATCCGTCTGTGAATGTCAATATACATATATATATATATATATATATATATATATATATATATATATACAGCTTCCATCGCAACAAAGAAATTACTACGTTTCGAAACTGAAAATCAAATGTGAAAGTTTAATTTCCATATTAAGCTTTTAGTTTCATTCTCAAGCGATATTTGGAGCATTGTATTTAAAAAAAAATAAAAACAAAAATACTAAAGAACTTTGGATCATTAATCTAACTGTTCATTCTTATTACATCAGTACACACACACACAGATATATATATATATATATATATATATATATATATATATATATATAGAAAGAGAGAAAGATATGAATCGTGAATGAGGAACAAATAAAGAAAAAACCGAATGAGTGTGAGAAAATCAGGAAAGATTTTATATATATATATATATATATATATATATAATGGAATCTCGCGTCGGTTTCGACGTATGAGGATATGACAGCTTATTGATTCAGTTATGAAATTTTGTGCGATAATCTTAAGTGGCATTTAAGACCCGCTAGTGATTTACAAAGGAGGCCAAATATGGAGCAAGTGTGAGGATTGTGAGATGAGATCACTGTTAGATTGGCTGACCTTTTAGATCTTGCTCTCGCTTCTTGAAGATGATTCAGACAAGCAAATTGAAAATTGCTGAGTCCACTAAAACACGTTGATCTCCATTCTACCTGCTCCAAGGCTAAGCGCTCAAGGGTGTTATGTGGTATATTGACTGCTGACAAGTGGCTTTTCAGCTTGTCTTTGTATCTTAGCCATGGAAGTCTACATTCCTGTAGCCCTGATCTAACTGGCTGTACATGAGAATCTTGGGTATCCTGTCATCTGACATTCTCAAGACATGACCAGTCCACCGTAAGTGAGACTATAAGAACGAATCAAGGCAAACCGCCAGAAAAAGCCACACAAATTGATTAAAGTGGTGAATGCTTGTGCAGAACCATCCACACTTTTCGGAACTATTGATACACTTAGTCGATGCAAATAAATGCCACAGACGAAGCAAACAGTACACCTCAATAAATATATATGTCTGACTGAATAAATTACAAACATTATGTCTGTTTATTTTGATCATAATCCTTTCATATTCACGAATATTTTTCCGTATATTACAATTAAATAAATTTCTTGCTTTATTTAATTATAAAATATTCGTGAACATGGCGATAAAAATGAGGAAAACGG
>OZ010615.1:44806624-44951624 GCA_963932145.1 Acanthosepion lycidas | reverse complement strand
TTAACATGTTTTAATATCCTAAAATAAATAATATTTAGCTCTACTCTGTATTGAAACCTTTTTTAAATTAAATGTTACGGACAGTGAATTTATACTCCATTTGTCCTCATTTTACATATGTATATATATATATATATATATATATATATATATATATATATATATATATATATATATATATTAGGTTGGTGCAAAAATAATGACGGAATAATGTCGTTTTTTGACGTTAAAAAATACGTCAAAAAACGATATTATTACGTCATTATTTTTGCATCAACATATATATATATATATATATATATATATATATATATATATATATATATATATATATGTAAGCAAATATAAATGGATATAAATCCGACAGAATGGAGAAAAATATTTGGAAAAAACAAACAAAAATAATTTCGATTTTGATTCCGTGAAGATTTTAAAATATTTTCATAATAAAAATCTTAGGAGGATTTATGAAGCAGGTATAATATCCATCTCACGCATTGGTTTCTTTAGTATTTCCCCTTTTTTAGCAAGATTAATGCTCGATAAGCGTACATACAATTTTCCATCATAATAGAATTCTTTTCATTTTTTCGTTTTCATTCAAAATACTTAAATTTTAGAAATACGTTTTGAAGCGTCGCCCATTTGACGACAACGTGACCACGCTTAAACGGAAAGCTGATCATTTAAAATTTTCAGTTATCTGTTTTGGATAAGTTTTGTTTTTATGTCCATCGTCTTTGTCATGTTGAACTGATTATGTTAATTGTATTTTAATGAATATTGTCCTGATGAAGGTTTATTAAACCGAAACGTCAGACGTTGACATTTCATTCATATTAAAACAACTTAATTGCATTTAAGGATTTTTGTTTGTTTTTTCCAAATATTTTTCATATATATATATATATATATATATATATATATATATATATATATATATATATATATCCGAGTGTTTCTATACATTTACATATAGTTTCATATAATATCGTTTCTATACATTTACATTCCCAAGAATGTGAATAAATTTAAAAGTCATGTTTGTGTAGCTAATCTATATTTGGTTGATTGATTGATTCATTTTTTACGGCTTACCAACCTGTTGCAATTCGGAGACATTCTCCATTACACCACCTGCATATCTCAGGTTAAAACAACTGGTATTCCCAAGTGGTCACCCATCATATGACTAGACTGCTCGACGCTGCTTAACTTAAAAAGAAATTGCACTATTTTCAGCCTTTAGAGAGCCATTTTCTTTTGCTTTCCATCGGCATGGCTGATGCTAACCCCCAAGAGCGCAACTCATTGCGTAGTCTACCCATTCATATACCTTTCGTTGATTCCTGGGGTCTGCTCCATACTGCGCCAACATCCGTTGATGGATTTCTGGCGCTTTGACGCCCTCTCACCACTGAAAGTGCATCAGACCGCGTTTTTCCTCGATGATGCAATCACTGAGTGGAGCGTCTGACCTCGTTGCTCCCTACCACTTGACTCAACGATGGTGTGCTACGGGAGGGCTAGCTACCCGTCATCCATGGTTTTTACAGCGTAATTTCAAAATTATCTTTACTTTCTGATTTATCCGAATATATATGAAGATAGAGATAAAAATAATATCATTAAGATTTTCTATAAAAATCAAATGAAGCAATAACGAGGATAAGGATGAATTTTCCCTTAGAAACATTATAAAGAAATATACAATTCCATTCCACAAAAAAACAAGAAAATTAAATTATCTGCTATAAAAAGTTTGAAACAGCTAGCCTCATATATATATATATATATATATATATATATATATATATATATATATATATATATTTTTTTTTTTGAATAAAAACAGACCACGTTAAGGTTCCATGTAATAAATTATTTCGCCATAACCCCTTTAACAGGGCTCGGGATCATCAGACTTTACTTCCAAAAATTGAAATGAAAAAAAAATTTCAATTTCAATTTTTGGAAGTAAAGTCTGATGATCCAGAGCCCTGTTAAAGGGGTTATGGCGAAATAATTTATTACATGGAACCTTAAAGTGGTCTGTTTTTATTCAAACATATCTGCTCTGAATTTTACATTGAGCTCTCCGGATATCATCCTCCTCGGGTCTACCCATACGGATTACCTAAGTTTGCATAAACTATATATATATATATATATATATAAATATATATATATATATATATATATATATACCCAAGTATAGGATTAGTGTATACGGAATAAATTCCAATAACCAAGTAAGTCTAATCTTAAAAGAGTACTCAATACAGAGTAGAGCGAATATAATTATTTATTTAAAAATTATAACATAAATATATAATTATTTATTTAAAAATATGATTCCATCGCTACATAAGAGATCTCATGTTTCAAAACAAGAGCTGAAAACTTCAATATAATTATTAGAATTAAATTGAATTAAAGTACCAAGCTCTGTTCCATCTTCAAGCGAAAATGTTTTGGGGGAAATTTTTTTTCCCCCCAAAAATTGAAGTACCAAGCTCTGTTCCATTTTCAAATCCGAAAATTTTTTTTTTTCCAAACAAAAAATTTTCTCTTGAAGATGGAACAGAGCTTGGTACTTTAATTCAATTTAATTCTAATAATTATATCAAAGTTTTCGGCCCTTATTTTGAAACATGAGAACTCTTATGTAGCGATGGAATCATATTTTTAAATAAATAATTATATTTAGGCTCTACTTTTGTATCGAGCACTGTTTTTTTTTTTTAAATGATAACAAAAATACTGAAGAACTTTGGATTATTTACCTAACGAGTTCTTTCCTATTTTCTATATATTTTCACACACACACACACACACACACACACACACATATATATATATATATATTAAAATAAAAAAAAAATTAAAATTGATAAAATTAGAAAACTATTATACAAAGAATTTAAATGCCTGAAATTAAAAATACTGTAAGTACTAAATTGAAAAATGTGAACTTCCTTGTTTTTACGAATGGATAAGGTATACATACCTTATAAAAAAATCAATACTAATCCTTTGTATATACACCCTAAATCTAATCAGCCCCCATCTATGATTGGGCATATACCTTTATCAATCGAAAAGAGAAGAAGTAAAAATTCAGGAAAATAGTAATTTCTGTAATAAAGCTCTAAAGGATAGTGGCTACAAAAGCTTAAAACTAAATGCAAAAAACAAATTAGGACAAAAATTCCTTGCATTAATCGTTAAACATTTTCCTAAAGACAGTAAACCCAGTACAGTTTTTAACAAAAAATACCCTAAAATTAAGTTAAAGTTGTACTGAAAACTTAGAAATGATTATTAAGAAACACCATGCTAATATCTTGAGTAAACACTTAGACCAAAATCAAAGAAATTTAGACAGTATAATAAAAAGAGATGAAGATAAACAAATATTATGTAACTGCAGGAATCCTCAAAACTGTCCTCTTAATAATAAATGCCACACTGAATCATTAGTGTACCACTGCAATACCTCATCTACTGAGGATTCAGACAAAGTAAAAGACTACATTGGATGCACTAGACATGGATTCAAAAAGCGTTTCAACCAATATCAAAGTTCTTTTAGGATAAATAAATACCGAAATCAGACGTCCCTATCTAAATATTTCTGGCACTCAAAAGAAACATACAATATACCTATTATAAAATGGAAATTAAGAAGAAGAACTAGAATATGTAGGTAATTAAATGACCCATGCCCTTAGTGCATATATGAGAAATTATACATTATTAAGTTTATAAAAAAAAAAAAAAATTTAATCAAAGAAATGAAATAGCTATTCTTAGCCGGCATTGTCAAATATTTTCCTTAAATAACGTTTAAAAAAAAGCTGAAAAATGAAACATACATATTTATATTTGATATGTTAATAATAATTTTTAAATAATTTAAGTAAGTCTATTACATTTATTTGTTTTAAAATAAGTATAGTCTATTAGTAATTAGAATTAGGAATAATATTTTAAAATCATATTTTAATACGACGTACTCATATTCAGACAAACCTTTTGGAAAAAGATTTCATGTAAACAATTAGAAATTAAACGGTAGAACAAAAGTACCGAAAAACTTTGTCATTGAAAAAATCCAGACACATGCGAAAAACGGACGTCATCATTTGTTGAACAGGGACCCCTACCACACCTTAACTCTATTTTATTTCGAAAGTAACTTATATTTTGATACAATAGTTGTCAGTGAAAATGAATACCCTACCGCCCCTTGTCAAAATGATTGAATTTTCCCATATCCTTAGCAACTAATATTAAGAATGTATGTGCTTAAAAAACTCAGTAAATTTCAAAATAAATTATTCCAAAATTCGCTTGAAAATGAAACAGTACTAAGGTTTTTAATTTAATTTTACAATTAAATTTGAAGTTTTTAGTTTCTGTTTTGAAATATCGTAATTCCTGTATAGCGATGAAACAATCTTTTTAAACTAGTAAATTTATAATATATATATATATATATA
The DNA here is from genome assembly GCA_963932145.1 of Acanthosepion lycidas. Taxonomy (NCBI): domain Eukaryota; kingdom Metazoa; phylum Mollusca; class Cephalopoda; order Sepiida; family Sepiidae; genus Acanthosepion; species Acanthosepion lycidas. Next base: position 44,947,119 of record OZ010615.1, on the reverse strand, counting down.
TATATATATATATATATATATATATATATATATATATATATATATATATATGTGTGTGTGTGTGTGTGTGTGTGTGTGTGTATACAAATGTAATGAGAATGAAAATATATAAATTCCAATGTTCACAGCATTAATTAAAAGGAAGGCTCAATATCAAAAGTAGAGCAATAATTATATATACATGATTTTTTGGCTTCTCATCAGTGGAGATGCAGCCGCATCGAAACAAGAATGCATTTTTGTAGTAAGCAAGTTATTTTTGTCCGTATATATATATATATATATATATATATATATACATATATATATATATATATATATATATATATATATATATATATATATATATATATATGTGTGTGTGTGTGTGTGTGTGTGTGTAATGATAATATTTGGTAATCCGTATGGATAATTTCAAAGAGGATATAGATCCAGAGAGAGCTATATGCCAGAAACAGAGCATATAAGTCTGGTAAAATCATTATCCATTTATTTGTGTAATGTCCGGTCTGATGAGTTGGAACGGAAATTTCGATTTTAATGAAATAAATATCGCCATAAAATAAAAGAAAGAAGGAAAAAAGAAAAAAAAAGAAAAAGATGAAAGAAAGAAAGAAAGAAGGAAAAAGAAAAAAGAAAGAAGGAAAGAGAAAGAAAGAAAAGGAAAAAAAGAAAGAAGGAAAAAGAAAAAAAAGAAAGAAACAAGAACGGAAGATGAAAGAAAGGAAATAAAAATAAAGACAGGAAAAGAGAAAGAAGAAAGAAAGAAAAAAAAAGAAAGAATGAAAAAGTAGAAAAATGAAATAACAAGAAGAAAAAGGGTGAAAAGAAAAACGAATGAAAGAAGAAAGAAAATAGAATAATTGAAAGTAAAAAGAAGAATGTTATAATGAAAAAGAAAAGAGAGGAAAAAGAAAAGAGAGCAAAAAGAAAAGAGAGCAAAAAAGAGGAAAGCCTTAAAAAAAGGCAGATAAAAAGGAGAGTAACTCAAGAGAGAGAAAAAGAGAGAGAAAAAGAGAGAGAAAAAGAAAGATATCAGAAATGAAGAAAAAGTAAGAAAGACAATTCCCTCCAAAAAAAGAAAGAAAGAAAAAGAGAAAGAAAAAATTAAAAAAAGAGAGGAAAAAGGTAGAAAGAAAGATTAAATGCAAAGCACAAAGAATGAAAGAGGGGAAAATAAAGGAGGGGAATGAATAAAGTAAGAAAAATATACGAAAAAAAGAAAAGAAAATGTTATTAAAAAAAGAAGAAATAAAAAAGAGAAAACCCATAAAAGAAAGAAAAAAAAGACAAAGAGAGAAGAGAACGAGAAGAAGAGAAAGAGAGAAAGAAGATATATGAGAGGAAAAAGTCTTAAGCACACATACACAGACGCGCATGCACACACATACACACACACACTTACAGAAAAAAGGAAGGAGGGGAAAAATCACATCAAAAGAAAGCAAAAAATGATGAAGAAGGGAATGCGGGAGATGATGGAGTAGAAAGACAGGTTAAAATAGAGTAAAAAAAAAAATTAAACATGAAAAAATGAGATCAATGAAGGAAATTGAAGGTGGGGGGTAATACAAACAAAAAAAATAAGGAATTGAATAATAAAAAAAAGAGGAAAACATCAAAGTAGAATGAAAGAACAAAAAAATCGAAAAAAATGTCGAAAATGATACAAAAGAAACGAGCCGCTAAAAATATAAAGCGAGGAAGAATGTGAAAAATAAATAAATAAATGTAACCAAAAAAGAAAAGAAAAACCAAATAGAAGATGGAAACGTTACCAAATAATAATAATAATAATAATAATGATAATAATAATAATAATAATAATAATAATAAGAAGAAGAAGAAGAAGAAGAAGAAGAAGAAGAAAAAAAATCAAAAAAAAATCGTCCATTTTTTTTTTTTGTTTAGTACTTGGAATCAAAATCACAAAATAGAATCATCTCGTTCTTTCATTTGTCCCAAATCTTCAGATGCTCGTCTGTTTTCTTTCATTTTCATTTTTTACTTTAATTTTATTTTATTTTTTTATTTTTATTTTTCTGGATTCCTTGCTGGCCTTAGCTATTTCTGCAAAACTCAAGCTCCAAACCCTTTCTCTTTATTTCCTTCCCATTACACCATTTCTCTAACGTCTGCTCGCCTCCAATTCTCGGATATTATTAATGGTGTCTCCTCTGACTCTTATCACCAAAAGAGTCTTCTTTATTTTTGGTCCTTCCCTCCCGAATTGAATAAAGAGTCCCGAGTTAACAATCAGACAAAATCGCCAGAAAGCAACGAAGGCAAATTTTATATATATATATATATATATATAAATACACACACACACATAAACACATATATATATATATATGTATATATATATATATATATGTAATTCGTTTGCTCTCTGGAGATACATTATTAAAATAGAAATAAAAGTAAAAACGTTAAATACTTCTATTTTAATAAGAATTATTTATGTAGTCTTATATTAAACGAAAAGTAATTTACATCCTTTACATTATTCGGACTATTGTCCTCATCTTTGTCGCCATATTTATTACTACGTTTCGGCCGTTGTACGCTCCGGTCTTCTTCACGTGGTTGGAATGTCGAACTTAACCCTTTATTTCGCTCACTGGGGTAGACTGTTCTAGTTCCACGTGCCATGTTTAATGGATGTCAGTTATTAGTTATCTCCTGTTAATTTCCCTCTGAAAGTTCTCCACTGCCTTAACCGGGTATTGAACTCACACTCTTTGGGTCTGTCACTGGATCTAACCAATGCCTTTATCCACTGTGAAACGTTGTAATAAATATGGCGACAAAGATGAGGACAATAGTCCGAATAATGTAAATAGTGTACATAATACCTCATCTGAGAAATATAGACAGATACTGAAGGGCCGAATCGTTGTAATAAATATGGCGACAAAGATGAGGACAATAGTCCGAATAATGTAAATAGTGTACATAATACCTCATCTCAGAAATACAGACAGATACTGAAAGGCCGATACATTGTAATATGGCAACAAAGATGAAGACAATAGTCCGAATAATGTAAGCAGTGTACATAATGCCTCATCTCAAAAATATAGACAGATACTGAAAGGTCGAAATATTGTAATAAATATAGCAACAGAGACGAGGACAATAGTCCGAATAATGTAAATAGTGTACATAATACCTCATCTCAGAAATATAGACAGATACTGAAGGGCAGAACCGTTGTAATAAATATGGTAACAAAGATGAGGACAATAGTCCGAATAATGTAAATAGTGTACATAATACCTCATCTCAGAAATATAGACAGATACCGAAAAGTAATTTATTAGCAGAAATTCTGTTACATTTGATATAACTCAAATTATATAATTTTATGGATATCATTTATTAGTATTAATAGCTAGCATTTTTTATTTTCTTGACCTATATTAAATTTTTTTACCGGAGAATTTGAATTTAGCGTATGTCACATTCGATTGGTTAATCACGGCAAACGCATGAGTCTATTTTTTAAAGTATTCTGCTTTTTGAAAGTACATTAATCTTTCACTCGCCAGAAGTTTAACATCGCCTGTAGAGACACATTTATGGTGTCGGAGCCTAACTGTAATTGTGTAGCGATTTTTAACATGTTTTAATAATATTTAGCTCTACTGTATTGAACCCTCTTTTAAATTAAATGTTACGGACAGTGAATTTATACTCCATTTGTCCTCATTTTACACACACACACACACACACACACACACACACACACTCACACACACACACACACACACACACACACACACATATATATATATATATATAATTAAACCTAAATAGCCAGATAAACCAACCAAGGTTTCACCTACGCCGATCAGGGAATACTGGACCTATTATTCCCTGGCGATCCGCGTCGGTGAAACCTTGGTAGGTTTATCTGGCTATTTAGGTTTAATTTTATATATATATATATATATATATATATATATATATATTGGTAGGTTTATCTGGCTCTTTAGTTTTAATTAGGTTTGCTCTACTTAACGTATTGTGCTCTTTACTTAGTTATTTTACTTACTCGTATCGTTTTTTTTAATTTGGACTCTGAACTGACGTACATATTCTCTGTTCTTTCTTTATTTGTACCCTCATTTTCCTTGGGTATTGGTCTGTTTATTTACATATCAAAGTACCCAAGGTTTTCCGAACAAGTATAATTTCTTATATTTATAAGATTATTACTATTATATATATATATATATATATATATATATATATATATATATATATATATATATATCTTGAAAGTTTCATTAAAATCCGACAATCATTTGATATTTGCAAGAATTTCCAAATCAACGTGTTTTTCATCATAAAAAGTCGCTAAAATTTTTTATATTAATTTTTGTACCCCCTACTCCTGCCGCTGGTGCAAAAATAAAAAAAACAAAAACGAAAAAAAACAAAAACAAAAAAAAAACAAAAAAAAAAAAATTTTAAAAATTTAGAACGCTCTAAAAAGGATAAAAAATTTAATAATTAAAAAATCGTTTGATCTTTGCTTTTGATATCAATAAAAATATCTTATAAAAAACATAAAATTTTGTTTTTATAACGTTTGGGTGCTTACATGCAAATACAATTATGAAAGATATAGACACATTTCTTCACCTTTCAACTCTGGGCTAAATAGTAGGACTTGTAGTTGAAAATATCTTCCTTATTCTAAAAAAAAATTCTAATTTTAACGCAATATTCTCTGGGATCAAAAACGAATTATTCTTGATTTGTTTTTTTTTACGGATAATCAACCTATTGCAGGTTATCTCTGGCATCTAGTCTACAATCGCTATCCCACAGACGTGCTGTGGCCTCCCTCTGTCTCTTCTACAAATATTTTCATGGCGACTGTTCCAACAAGCTACTGTCACTGGTTCCCGGACGTCATGAATTTAAACGTGCTACCAGGCTGCCATCTCACCCTTTCTCTGTCAAAATGGTTAAATGTAATCGTCTCTTATTCTCAAACAATTTCTTCTCCCGCACTTCCCGTCTGTGGAACTCCCTTCCCCTTACTTGCTTCCCCGATGACTATAATCTTCAAATATTCAAGTGTAATGTCAATCGACATCTGAAATCCTGAGCATGTTCCCCGTCCTCTTCTGTGTCCTTTCCTCAAACGCGCCTCTTTGCTCTTGTTCTCAACCCTCTGCAACCCCATTGCGTCCTAGTGGCACTCCCGCCTTGCTTGGGGTTAATTGCCGTAAAAAAAAAAAATCTAAAGCCAGAAAACGTATTCAGATTGTCAGCATTTTTTGAAGATAATAATTATTTAATTATACAAGTCCTACTTATTAGCCCATAACTGGCTGGGGGGGATTCCCAAGGGTATTTACTCGTAAGTGTAGATAAACCGACCCGACTGGAATTGAAACTCGGATCTCCGATTTCCAATCCTGAGTCGTTATCCATTACACCACCCGCACATCCAAACTTACAGCAGATGGTATTCCCAAGCGGTCACCCATCTATGTGCTGACTAGGCTCGACGTTGCTTGACTTCGGTGATCGTACGGGGAACCGGTGCTTCAACGTGATAATGTCGTAAAACAAGAAATATTATTACAATCTTTTTTCGATTTTAAATAAAGGGTTGATAGGAGTGGATAGTTTAGCTTATCGCCCGGTTTACACTTCTTCTTGGTATTTTTGAACAGGAACAGAGATTTATCTCATGTTCCTTGTTTAGGATTGAGTTTGCGGTTTCTTCGGAAGTCTTCTCATTCTCTTTCATTCCCAGTAACCCCCTTGCGTTTTAGAGGCATCATCGCCTTGCTTGGGGTGAAACGGATAAAATTTCCTCGAACATGAAAGGATAGCTTCCTAAAAACTCTTGGCAAACGAAACTGGCTTAACAACGGAGCTGGGCGCTAAACCGTTAATCATTGATTAACGAAGTTGTCATTTTTGTTGGTGATTTTTTAAGCATATCACCCGAAGCAAGGCGGGAGTGCCACTGGCATGCAAAGGGTTACAGATGATTGAGAGCAAGAGTAAAGAGGGTTGTTTGAGGAAAAGATATAGAGAAGGACGGGGATCAGGACCAAGGCAACAGGAGCTGTTGAATGACATTACATTTCAGTATTTAATGATTATAGTCACCAGGGAAGCAAATAAGAGGAAGGGAGTTCCACTGTCGGGAAGTGCGAGAGATGAAACTGTTGGAGTAGAAGAGGCGGTTACATTTAACTGTTTCGACAGTGAAAGAGTGGGACCGAGTTGCCAACCTAGTAGAACGCTTGAATTCATGCAGTTAGGGTACCAGTGAAAGTAGCTCATCAGAGCAGTTGCCATGAAAATATCTGTAGAAAAGACAGAGGGAAGCCACCGCACGTTTGTAAGAAAGTGACTGGAGTCGAGATGCCAGGTCAGGATCTATCACATTGCATAATCGTCTCTGGATTTTCTCGAGGACCTTGAAATGAACAGCGGGGGTACCAGACCATAGATGGCAACAGTATTCAATGCAAGGACGAATGGTAGATTTGTAGATTTGAAGGATGGACTCAGACGAGAAAAAAGCCTTCTTGCGCGACACAGAGAACCAACTTTCCTTGCGGTAGATGAAGCTATTGACTCAATGTAGTTGTTCCACCTCAGGTCAGTGGAAAACGTAAAACCAATCAAGGGCAGAGAGATGCTCTCGTGTTGTTAGGCATCAGCCATTCTGATAAGAGGCAGGGAGGGTTCTCTATGGTGGGTAAATGAGAGCAGCTTCGTTTTGGAGGTATTAAAGTTTACAAGCCATTTCCTGCCACAGTCAACCGCAGATTGGAGGTACTTTTCAAGACCAATGGCCAGGTGATTTTTTTCAGCGATGCCAGATTTACTATTTGACTTTTGATTTGACTTTGAGAATCATCTCAAGTGGACATCGTTAGTCAAAAAGCTAACTTCGTTAACCGTCAATTCGTTGAAGCAAAAAAAAAAAAAAAATAAAATTGAACTTCGATAATCGTTGATTAGTTAGCTCTTTCAAAATGTAACGGAAGATATCGATAAACCGTTAAATTTAAATTCTGAGCCTGTTGCCGTTGAGCTTAACAGATTAAAGTTCTTGAGCTGCCATGATGACGCTTGGGGGTGGAATCGTTGGCGAAAGTGTTAACCTGGTTAATTAAAGCTATTAACAGATTAACGTTTTGGTGTCCAGCTCTAAAAATATGATGTATGTTATTCTGCTTTCACAATTGAATACATGGTAGATGATACTCAGCTTTTGTGCATATACATGTTTGTGTGGATATAACTACTAGAGGCAGTGATATATGTGTTTTATGTTGTAGTTTTATTAATGTTATATTTTACAATACAATTTGATTTAAGAAATTGTCGGATATTATAAGATTAATATCATAGTAGATGATACTCAACTTTTGTACATATACATGTTTGTATGGACATAACTACTAGAGGTAGTGATATGTGTGTTTTATGTTGTAGTTTTGTTGAAGTTATATTTTGTAATACAATTTGATTTCTTAGGATATTATAGAGATTAATGCAAAGAAAGAATTATTTCATGTTGGTTGTTTGGTCGGTTGATTGATTTTGTTTAGTGACATATCAACACCTCTATGGGTCATCTAATGCAGAAATCTAAATTAGCCAGATATTATAATTTTGTATTTTTTTTTTATCTTGTTTCGTTTTGTTTAATGGCATATCAACTCCTTTATGGGTCATTTAATGCCGAAATTTAATTTTCTTGTGAGATTTGACGTAACAAATGCAAAGCTGGGCACCAAACCGTTAATCATTAATTAACGAGGTTGTCATTTTCGTTGGAGATTTCATTCTTGAGTTGACTTTGAGAATCGTCACAAGTTAGTCAAAAAAAGTTAACTTCGTTAACCGTTAGCTCTTTCAAAATGTAACGGAAGTTATCGATAAATCGTTAACCTTAAGTGCTGAGCCTGTTCCTGCCGAGATCTCGTGGCATTGGCAGTTTTAACTTCGACGACTTCAACAGATTCAAGTTTTTGAGAAGCCATGATGACGTCCAAACATGGCTAGCGGGTTGAATCGTTGGCGAAAATGTTAACTTCGTTAATTAAAGAGATTAAAGGTTTCGTACCCAGGTATAGAAGGGTTATTTTCTTCACATATCCAGATAACCAATGATTCCCAACGAGAGGCGCATGCCCCACCGGTGGACCATGGTAATATTTCGGAGGGGCATGCGTAGGATGTGCACCCTTCGGTTTACTATATCAACAGAATAAGGGGGCAAGAATGAGTTATTAACAGGGAATTGTTTTCTTGTTAGTCTGAGTGAAAGTGTTAATCTTCATGCGTGTTAATTCATACGATGCATATACAGTATGCATACATAAAAATATTTTGTGTATATACGTATATGTGTGATTGGCATACAGAGTATTTCCCGTCTCCCCACACCCGTGTGTCTTGGTCAACAAATGAGAGGGCGTGATGCATGTCGCTGGAAGAGCCTATATTTTGTCGGCCAATCAGCGCATGTGAGCATTCAGTTTGCTTCCTTCACGTGAAGTGCAGTAAAATTTTGAATACCGTAACTTTCCATGTATAAAACGCCTTCATCCATAATACGCACCCCTAAAACTGTGCTGAAAGAGTGGGAAAACGCTTCTATTCACACATAACACGCACCTCTTGTTTGGTAATCAAACCCTATAAATTGTACCTCTCCAATTTCACTACGGCCAGCGTTTCATACTCTTATTTAAAAATAAATAGTTTTAAACATAGAATAATATTATTTTAATTTAGTTTTATGACAATGTTTATTTTATTTTACGGAATTTTTTTAAAGATTTTTTTGTAGCTGTGCATAATTGCTTCTTATTTTTTTTTAGAAAAATGGGTAATTTAATTGAATTTTAATTATTTTAATTTAATTCAATTATTATTTTAATTGAATTTTAATTATTATTTTAATTATAATTTTAATTAAAATTTTAATTATTATTTTAATTATTACATACCGTAATTCGCCGTGTTTATACACGGGAATTACGGTAGGTAATAATTACTGGGGGAAGGGACCATGGCCCAAAATCGTCTGAGAAAACACTGAGGTAAGCTATTGTTACAGAATGCGAAGGTCAGAGTCCAAATGGTCATCCTTTGGTCGGAGTACCTCGGGGGCGGTGTATTCTGACAGTGATGGATTGCCATTGTCTGGGTTTTGAATATAAGAGTAAAACGGCGCGAATTCAACAGAGGGTCTCAAGAATCCCGAAGAAGTCGATACGCCTTTCACGCCCAGATTAGCGACCGTCGGGGACCACCCGCGGTGGGATGCTGAGCCAACGTGCGACATGCATTCCTGCAACGTCATTTCTCCCACTGATTCTTAGAATCCAAGCTGCCACCGCTCTCTCTTAATAAAACGAAGGAGCGGAAAGAGAACAGAGTAATCAGGAGGACATTATCTATCTATCTATCTATCTATCTATCTATCTATCTATCTATCTATCTATCTATCTATCTATCTATCTATCTAAACACTCTATCTATCTATCTATCTATCTATCTATCTATCTATCTATCTATCTATCTAAACACTTTTCATATCTATCTATCTATCTATCTATCTATCTATCTATCTATCTATCTAAACACTTTTCATATCTATCTATCTATCTATCTATCTATCTATCTATCTATCTATCTATCTATCTATCTATCTATCTAAACACTCTATCTATCTATCTATCTATCTATCTATCTATCTATCTATCTATCTATCTAAACACTTTTCATATCTATCTATCTATCTATCTATCTATCTATCTATCTATCTATCTATCTATCTATCTATCTATCTAAACACTTTTCATATCTATCTATCTATCTATCTATCTATCTATCTATCTATCTATCTATCTATCTATCTAAACACTTTCCATATCTATCCATCCATCTATTTATCTATCTAAACACTTTTCATATCTATCTATCTATCTATCTATCTATCTATCTATCTATCTATCTATCTATCTATCTATCTATCTATCTAAACACTCTATCTATCTATCTATCTATCTATCTATCTATCTATCTATCTATCTAGTAATCAGGAGGACAGTAGATTTAAGTAATTTTTTGTATATATGCAAATATTTTCTTCTGGATATCCTCCTATATATAATAATTTGTGCAAATTATTTCACACACCCTATATATATATATATATATATATATATATATATATATATATATATATATATAATATCTGGTATTCTGAAGAATCTTGGAACCCTGGAGAAGTCGATACGCCTTTCACACCCAGGTTAGCGACCGGCGGGGACCACGCGCGGACGGACGCTGAGGCCAAAGTGTGACATTCATTCCTGTATCATTTCTTCTACTGATTCTTAGTATCCAAGGTGCCACCACTCTCTCCTAATAAAACGAATGAGAAAAAAAACGTTAATGGTCCTTTTCATGGATACTATTTTATGTAGTTGTGTGGGGATCCAGAGATAACACAGAACGCAACACTAGACGTCTTACGCTATAACCCTCTACCTCCAGTGGCTCCTGGGCCTTCTAAAGGGTGACATCAAATTTAGAAAAAAAAAAAAAAAAAAAAAATGTCCGGCATCTATATAGGTTACTCATCTCTGCAACAGACTAACCCTAACCGCTGACCCCGACTGTTTTTTTTTGGGGGGGGGGGGGGGGTCCGGGGGGGGGGGGTCGGGGGGGGGGGCTATTTTCAAAATGTAAAAATGCCCGCGAAAGGAAATAACACCCAGAAACACGTGACTACATTACTGATAGGAATTTCAAAAACAGAAAAATGTTTCCAGCAATAACTATTGTCTCACATTCTAATGAAAATATGCACTTCGCTAGACAATAGAATCCTTATTGAAAACATGACTAGAAATAATTTCCCTAAATGTCTTTCTGTATACAAATGTTTATTACAATAAATATATTTTTTAATCGTTATCACCCCATGCAAGGCAGTAAAGCCACTAAGACACAAGTGGTTACAGGATGCGGAAAAAATTAGGAAGAGAACCATTAGTAATGAGCGGAAAGAGAAAAGAGTAATTAGGACAATATCTATCTATCTATCTATCTATCTATCTATCTATCTATCTATATATCTGTCTGTCTAAACACTTTCTATATCTATCCATCCATCTATTTATCTATCTAAACACTTTTAATATCTATCTATCTATCTATCTATCTATCTATCTATCTATCTATCTGTCTAAACACTTTCCATATCTATCCATCCATCTATTTATCTATCTAAACACTTTTCATATCTATCTATCTATCTATCTATCTATCTATCTATCTATCTATCTATCTATCTATCTAGTAATCAGGAGGACAGTAGTCAGCGATTGACATTGCATTTAAATTTTTGCAGATCAAATTTGTCTGGAAAGCATGGAGTCGGTAGGGCGTTCCACTAGCGGGATGTGCGAGAAAATTGCGGCTACATCTTGCCAACTTTGTTCGAAAAAGTTTAACAGATATCTAAGGCGTAGACCGTGATTTTTGGCTAATCCCAAAAAATTGAAATAGTCACTTGGAGGAAAAAGACTGATGATATTCCTAACACCCAGAAAAAAAAAAAAAATAAATAAAAAAAACGTGACTATAATATTCAATAATATCCTCACGTATACTGGAAAACGTACTAAAAACGTTTCCAGCAATGCTATCGGGAGAGTCATTTGAAGGTGACCGCAGCGAACAGCAAAATATAGATATAATACAATATCTATCTATCGATCTAGTAATCTGGAGGACAGTAGATTTAGGCAAATTTTTTGTATATATGCAAATATTTTGTACTGGATAACCGCCTTTATAAAATTGTGCAAATTAGTTCACGCACGCTATATATATATATATATATATATATATATATATATATATATATATATATAATATCTCAGACATTCTGGATGTTGAATGTAATTAACGCGGTTTATTATAAACAGAACATTTACTTAAATAATTATGAAGAAAAATATACGGAAAAAACAAAAAAAAATCCTTATATGCAATTATGCTGTTTTAATGTTAATATAATGTCAACGTCGGACGTTTCGGTCTAATAAACCATCTTCAGGACATATTCATAAAATATAATTAACATTATCAATTGAACATGACAAAGACGATGGACACAAGAACAAGACTTATCCAAACAGATAACTGAAAGTTTTATAAGATCAGCGTTCCGTTTTAAACATGGTCACGTTGTCGTCACGTGGGCGACGCTGTGAAAACGTATTCCTAAATTTGAGTATTTTGAATGAAAAATGAAAAATGAAAGAATTCTATTTTGATCTAAAATTTATATGTACGCTTGTCGAGCATTAATCTCGCTAGAATTAAATAATTATATATATTAAGATAACGTATAATATAAAATTTCGTTTGCGAAAGGATTTCGCCATTTTATATCATTAACTTTACTAATCCACTTTTTGTATGAATGATTCATTGTAATATATATATATATATAATGAAATGGACGACGTCCGACAATTACTTTAAGACATTTTTATGTTTATACATTATTTTTATAGATAGAAATATTTAAGTAAATGCTCTGTTTATAATAAACAGTATTAACAACGTTTACCGTCCTGAATGTCCCAGAAGTTTTCACAGAAAATATTCGACCTCCGACAGGATTTGAACCTGTATCCTATACGGAACCGACATATAGCCTGACGTGCCATTGAACCGATTCGGCCACAGAGGATCGTCCGGTTGGCGTTGTCGAATTTACTGCTTTTAAACTTCAATCTTCCATGAATCTCTCACGTACATTCATATCTGCTCAAAGCGTAACCAAATGACGTCACATTATGAAATGGACAAAGTCCGACAATTATTTTAAGACATTTTTATGTTTATACATTCTTTTTATAGATACAAATATTTAAGTAAATGGTCTGTTTTATAATAAACAGTATTAAACAACATATAGCAGCCTGAATGTCCGAGAAATTTTCACAGAAAATATTCGTCCTCCGACAGGATTCGAACTTGTATCCTATACGGAACCGACATATAGCCTAACATGCCTTTGAACCGATTCGTTCGGTTGGCATTGTCGAATTTACTGCTTTTAAACGTCAATCTTCCATGAATCTCTCACGCACATTCATATCTGCTCATAGCGTATCCAAATGTAAACAAATGACATCACATATTATCAAATGGACAAAGTCCGACAATTATTTTAAAGACATTTTAATGTTTATACATTCTCTTTATAGATAAAAATATTTAAGTAAATGTTCTGTTTATAATAAACAGTATTAAACAACATTTACCGGCCTGAATATTTTGTGTGAAAATTTTTCCGACATTCAGGCCGGTAAGGGAAGTGAGGAAAGTTAGTTAAAGGAACTGGGTTCACAAAGGACAAAATAAGACGATTGAAGCAACACTTAATTTTCTGAAAGTCGTAGGTGGCATGCGAGAAGTGGGAGAAAAGTAACTGTTAGATTAGAAAGTGGCAGTTGCATCTTGCTAGTTCAACAGTAAAACGGTGAGACCTAATTGCCACTTGAGTAGCGCGCTTAAATTCATGCCACGGAAATATTTGCCGGAGATACAGAAGGAAGTCACGTCGCGCCTGAAAGAAAGTGACTGAAGTTGAGATGCCAGACCAAAACGCGGGGTGGTAGCACCTGTTAGGGTCCCGGCTATGGGTAAATAGTTAACCCCGAAACTGGGGTAAAAACACTAAAAAAAGTGTAAAAATAGGTTTTTGATACCAGAAATACTTTGTAAAAAATTATTTCCAGTAATAAATTTTTGAAGAAAAAAAAAAACTATTACCAGAAATATATTTCTGAAAAAAAAAAAAAAAAAATATTACCAGCAATACGTTTTTGGAAAAAAATATTACTGGCTGTACATTTTTCAGGAAAAAATATTACCAGCAATTGTTTTTTTTTAAACAAAAAAATTATTACCAGCAACACATCTTTGAAAAAAAAAAAAAATATATTATTGCTAGAAATAGATTTTTGACAAAACAAAATATTACCAGCCATAAAAATTTTGTCGGCATTAAATAACCCATTGAGGTGGATATGTCGTAAAACAAATCAACCAAAGTGTTGTGAGTTCAATACCTGGCTACAGCAGAGGTCAACAAAAACTTGGAAAGATCTGTTAAAAGGGAGGTAACTGATACTGAGATATCCGGAAGAGGCATGGCATGTGGAACTAGAACAATTTACCTAACTGTAACTTAACTTAATAAAGTAAGGAATGACCAATAATAGTCAAGAGAAAATTGATGGTCGGGAATTTAAAAGATTCCCTCCACCGACCTGACCCCCCCCTGCCAAACGGAGCACTGCGAGTCGGTGCGAGGAGAGTAGAATAGTGCGTCTTGAATTAATACTCTGCGGAGAACCTTTTGGGCGCCGAGCAAATTCGATTGGCATTGATGTGGACGAACTAGAACTTCTAAAACGAAAGCGGTCGGTTAGAGATCGGGGGTGGGTAGGGGATGATGAAAATGAGAGAAAGGCCGATAAAGAGAGAGAAAGAGAGAGAAAGAGAGAGAGAGAGAGAAGTGGGGAGAGAGAGAGAGAAAGAGAGGAAGAGAGATGAGAAAAAGAGGGAAGTGTGTGACGTTTCAAAATTGATTAATTTTGTCTATAGTGGAACGGGAGACGACAAAGTCACGCCCAAAGGAATTTTACTTGAACGTCTAAACAGTTCCAGACTAAAAAGATAAAAGGGATAATACGTGCGAAAAGAAAGTATATATATATATATATATATATATATATTGAGGAATCTAAATGGAATAATAATAAAAAAACGAAAGAATATTAATCTACAACCCAGTGTGTCTGAGGATTTTAATTGTTTAATTTTTATTGTTCAAAATATATATATATATATATATATATATATATATATATATATATATTTATATATATATATATATATATATATATATATATATATATACCACATACGTGTATTGACCACTTTTTAAGACTACAGTTTCCTGGCTTAATTCAACTCTGACGAATAACTATTTGATAATTACACACACACACAAACACACACACACACAGATATATATATATATATATATATATATATATATATATATATATATATATATATATATATATATATGTTGAACAATAAAAAATATTAAAAAATTAAGATCTTCAGATACACTGGGTTGTAGATTAATATTTCATTTTTTTATTATTATTTCATTTAGATTCCCCGACTAGTTTCGGCCAACATGGCCGTAATCAGAAGAAATATTTCTGCTAGCTGGTAGCAGTGAACTACAGAAATGAATGTCTTGATGGAGAAAATGAACTTATGAAATATATGAATGTCTTGATAGAGAAAATGAACTTATATATATATATATATATATATATATATATATGAAAAGATTACTTAATTTTTAAGTAACAATTTTATCCCGACATCGATGTTTCTAGGTAAAATTTCCAGTCTTCAGGGGTTCTACATTTAAACGGTATTTCCAATTTTATTAAAAAATTGAAAAAATAAAATCCAAAAAATTAAAAAGAAAAAATTGAAAAATATTGAATATATTTCAACATAACAGAATCGACTACAGTATTTAGTCATTATGTGTCTATGCTGTGTGTTTTTGTGTGTGGAGTCATGATCTATTTAGTGCTGGTTTAAATTTGTTTATGAAATTTTTTTCTTGTATTTGTAGGTAAGGAATAATATATATAATATATATCCTGTTTATACGTTATTTTTATCGATACAATTTATTTAAGTAAATGCACTTTTTTCATTTTCGTTCGTAAATACGCTTTTAAGTAGGCGCACAAGGGGGTCGTCAGTGATGTTTGGTTCATCAGGGAGTTTCGGGTCTTTCAACATCATACTCCCCATCACCAAGTCGACCCAATCAGGGGAGATCAACCCCTGATACCCCCTTTTGATTGAACACTAACAGCTACTCTGGCCTTTTTAAAGAATAAGAGGAAGAAAGACCACGTGTTCCGCACATCCGATTGGATGTTAGTAACAACCAATCTGCTGCGCGGACTAAGTTTTAAATGGCCCGCGGTTGGGACTGGTTTCTTTTCTTATTTCGGTGGATTGAAGTTTCGACTGAGGAGGTAATCTTAATATTCCTAAATCTTACCCTATTTCTTTGAGTATTTTAAGGTTTAATTATTTGCCGTTTTCATTTTGTACTTTTTCCTTTTGACGGGGATACTTGAACTCAACGCTATTATCACATTTTATCGTTAGCCTGATTTTAAAGCGTATTAATTACAGTTTACTGGCCTGAATGTTCGAGAAATTTCGCAGAAAATATGCGTTCTCCGACAGGAATCGAACCAGCATTCTTCTTTTGATCTGGCGAGCTATACCATTCAGCAACAGGGAAGGGTCTGCTTAGCAAAGTCTAAATTACTGTTTATAAACACACAATCTTCGACGATTTTTCTCGGTCGTCATATCTGCTCACGAAACGTATCTTAACGTAAACAACGACAGCATATAATGAAATGGATTAAGTCCGACAAGACATTTTTACGTTTAACATTCTTTTTTACAGATACAAATAATTAAGTAAATGCTCTCTTAATAGAGACATTTACCGGCCTGAATGTCCCAGAAATTTTCATAGAAAATATTCGTCCTCCGACAGGATTCGAACCTGTATCTATACGGTACCGTCATATAGCCTGACGTGTCTTTACCAATTTGGCCACAGAGGAGCGTTTGGTTAGCAAGGTCGATTTTACTGTTTTTAAACACAATTCTCCATGATTTTATCGCATTCATTCATTTATTAAAGTAAATGCTCTGTTCATAATAAACAGTATTAAATACTATTTACCGGCCTGAATGTCTGAGAAATTTTGACAGAAAATATTCGTCCTCCGACAGGATTCGAACCTGTATCCTATACGGAACCGTCATTTAGCTTGACGTGCCTTTAACCGATTTGGCCACAGAGGAGCGTTCGTTTAGCAAGGTCGAATTTACTGTATTTAAACTTTAATTTTCACCAACCTAATAAATAACATTTACCGGCTTGAATGTCAGAGAAATTTTCATAGAAAATATTCGTCCTTCGACAGGATTCGAACCTGTATCCTATACGGATCCGTCATATAGCTTGACGTGCCTTACCGCTCGGCCACAAATGTCGAATTTACTGCTTATAAACTTCAACTTTCCATGAATCTCTCACGTACATTCATCTCTGCTCATGGCGTATCAAATGTAAACAAATGACGTCACACATTATGAAATGGACAAAGTCCGACAATTATTTTAAGACATTTTTACACGTATTTCTGCTTTGATGTTAATTTGGGAAGAGTGGTTTTCCCAAATGTTCCTTCATCCGTTCTTCATCAACCATATCATCATGGCATACCAAAGACCAGTTTATTTTGTCAAGATATATAGAGACAAAGCTGAATACAGAAGGTAATAATACCCTTGATATATATATATATATATATATATATATATATATATATATATACATCTACAATTCACTCTCGTGTGGTCATGTGTGAAGACATGAGATGCGGTGCGATTTTCTCTTCTAGCGTCTTATATGCGCGTGTTTATCGTTGCTTAGAAATCATCTATGTAAACATTGACAGACTATCATCACTGTCTTGTCCGTATATTGTTTAATATGTTGTAATTGACATCTTTGATAATGGCTTATGTAAGCCGAAAGCTTAGATTGTATTAAAAAAATATGGATCACTACTGTGAATTTCTTTCTTCTTTCAACGATAATGTTATTAAACTTATCAGAAGTTACGAAAAAAATTGACATAAAATAAATAGATAACACTTGTCTATATTATTTTATGAAACGTGTATGAATATATATATATATATATATATATATATATATTAAGACATTTTTATGTTTATACATTCTTTTTTATAGACACAAATATTTAAGTAAATGCTCTGTTTATAATAAACAGTATTAATGACATTTACCTACATATTCAAAGAAAATCTTTTTGAATTTGTAGGTCTGATGAATTGGATCTTGATTATTGTTCCAATGTAATAAATTGTAAACATGGAATATTAGTGTTTGAGCCTTTTATAATATATTCTTGCTGTGTCTTTTACATACAGCTCTACCTGGATTTTATACTCTTGGAAATATATATATATATATATATATATATATATATATATATATATATATATATATTGAGCACTAATATTATTTCTCTATATATACATTTATGTATTTAGGCAGCAAATTTTCTTTTAGGCATGTCTGATTGAATAAACTGCAGACATTATGTCTACTAATTTTTAACAAAATCCTTTCATACTCACGAATAACTTTCCGTGTAAACAGAATTTCTCTCATCCTTCAACATCAATAGACGGAAGGTTATTCGTGAATATGAATGGATTTTGTTAAAAATTAGCAGTCATAATGGATGTAATTTATTCAATCACACACACACACCTACACACACCTACACACACACACACACACACACACACACACACACACACACATATATATATATATATATATATATATATATATATATAATCATTCTCGTTTTTCTCTCACTCATTCGTTTTTTTATATGTTCCTCATTCACTATTCATTGCTTTCTCTCTCTCTCTCTCTCTCTTTCTATATATATATCCAGGTGCGTCGACGTGTCACTATCTTTCTCTCTCAATCTAAACTAATCTTTCTTTCTTTCTTTCTTTCTTTCTTTAGCTATCTCTCTCTCTCCATCTCTCTCTCCATCTCTCTATCTATCTCATTTTGCGCAACTCTCTCTCTATCTTCATCTCTCTTATGGCGCAACCCATTCATTGCTTCCAACTTTTTTGCTCTTTCCTAAATGACCGTCTGATTTGTGTTATCTATTGATTAGCCAGTGCTACAACGGAGAGAAACTGACAGCGCCCATCTCCTCTTCTGTATGTCTGCGGAAGATCCGCTCCGAGTAGATATCAACAAATAGAAAGAGGAATGGTACGCCAAAATATACAAATCAATTGACAGAAATGTACCACCGTTTCATTGTAATGAGACATAAATCATAGACGCTGAGACGAAGGACAAAAATGGAAATTTAAGAAAATGAAAAATAAGAAAGAAAATAAAACGGAATTGAAATACATTTGCCGTTAATGCATACAGTTGTCCTTCTATCGATTATCGATTATCTGTTTAGATCTGAGATTAAGGCCGTTCAAATATCTATCTATCTATCTATCTATCTATCTATCTATTATGGAACCTTACCCATAATAACATAATGGACAATTCCATACGTAATAAATACTGCGCCTCAAGAGGAAGCAGGGAGTTCAGTCGGTTGAACTCTCTGCCTTCGGGCGGGGAGGAACCCGAACGAGGCTACGCCGAAGGGCGGAGTCACTTTCGGGGAGGTAAACCGACCCTGAACCCGTGTATACGGGTTCAAAGGGCATATTTTTGGCCGAGCACACAGGCTCGGAGATCCCATGTTAAACCGGCCTTGTGCCACATGATGCCCTCGTAGTGGGGGGGATGACTAAATATTGTTAAGTCTGAAGTCGGGCTACCGGCTGACCGGCTGATCGGTTAAACTCTCTGCCTTCGGGCGGGGAGGAACCCGAACGAGGCTACGTCAAGCGGTGGAGTCTCTTTCCGGGATGTAAACCGACCCTGAACCCGTTTATATGGGTTCAAAGGGCGTATTTTTGGCCGAGCTCACGGGCTAGGAGATCCCACGGGCTCGGATACCCTCGTGGTGGTGGGGGGTGACTAAATACTGTTTACTGAAGTCTGGAGTGAGGTCCGCCAGAAATCCGTCAGGAGTCTGTCAGTCAGAGCGAGTCAGTCGAGTCAAGAGTCGAGTCAGAGGCAGTCCGAAACAGAGTCGCGTTCAGACAATTACTACAAGACATTGGAATAGTGATACTGGTCGAGACTACATTGTTCTCCCTACTAAACCTGATTGTTCATACTAACACTTCTCCAAGGTAGTCCAATAAAGCAGAACGCGAACACAGGTATGGAATAACACAGATATATTACAAACAGGAATATAAACAGAGAAGTAGAAGTGTTAGTATGAACAATCAGGATTAGTAGAGAGAACAATGTAGTCTCGACTAGTATCACTATTCCAATGTCTTGCAGTAATTGTCTGAACGCAACTCTGTTTCGGACTGCCACTGACTCGACTCTTGACTCGACTTGAACTACCGACTCGACTTGAACGACTGACTCACTTCTTGCCTACTTCTGAAGCGCAGTATTTATTAAGTATGGAATAGTCCATTATTATTATTATGGGTAAGACCCCATAACAGACAGATAGATAGATAGATATGTACAAACTGAGATAGATGGATAGACAGACAGACAGATGGATCTTATGTGTTGATCTACCTATTTTTACATTTTTACGTATATATACATCTATCTATATTTAATATCTACAAAAAACACTTTTGCATTTCCCATAACATGTAACACACTGACACAAGTATTTATTGTGCTCACGAAACAGACCTGCCTTTTTTTATGTACGCACATCTGGGCATCTGAATCCATATGAATGCAATCTTTTCTATATTTGTTAGTTTTTTTCTATCTTCTTCGATACACGCACATGTAGTTACAGACTATGCCATCTAAAGTATAACTTGACACTCCAAATTAAAACCTCTAATATAATCACGAACAAGCGTTTGGCAACTTTTCCAAAATATATATTTCGCTTTTTTCATTTTAGAAAGCAAGCAGATTTCCTCTACCTTATCTCTACACCAAGAAAATTACCATCAAATATACACCCATGTGAAAATTACATGAAACAACTGCTTTAGTTTTCTTTCTTGGGATTTAAATATATACGTACTAGCAGCATGGCCCGGCGTTGCCCGCGCTTGATTCAAAAATCGTACGACTCATACAGCAATCGCTATCACTTGACTTAAAATATTTTTGCTCTTTCTTGCCTTTAAAGGAGTGCCCTTTGCCGTGCTGATGTTGATACATGCCTTACTTCTTGCCTATCTCAATATATATATATATATATATATATATATGTATATATATATATATATATATATATATATATATATATATATATATATACTAGCAGCATGGCCCGGCGCTGCCTATGCTTGATTCAAAAATCGTACGACTCATACAGCAATCGCTGTCACTTGACTTTAAATATTTTTGCTCTTCCTTGCCTTTAAAGGAGTGTCCTTTGCCATGCTGATGTTGCTACATGCCTTACTTCTTTCCTATCTCACACCGCGAATATTTTCTAAGCTCTATACTAAACATTAAATCTGTTACGAAAAAAGAACTAAACAAAATGAACACAAAACGATCAGCTTTAAAAAAAGGACTCGTAACTGGAAAAACCAAATGAAAAAACAATGTTAACAACAAATACTTTTTCACACCCAAACCCAGTTCTGCGGAATCAGAATCAACGTTGAGTTTAAGCAAGCGAATGAGCCAATTGGAGTAAAGTACCATGCAGATTTAAATTTTTCCCACTTGTGACGAATGCAGCTGTCGATATTTTTTTTGCATGCTAGCATGCTAGTTAATATTCGTGTCAGTCAGCTGTTGGCTCTCACGCTGGCCAATAGAATCTTCCTGCCTATTCGTGGCAGCCAGCTATAGGCTCTCACACTGGCCAGTAGAAAATGTCCGCAAACTAAATGAAAACTGCCGTAAAAACATGAAAAAATCGATTATTTCCACTATCGATGGGAGTTGGGAAATGCAAAGTCGGTCTTGGCCTTCCAAGGAGCATGTGCATGTAAATCTTGGTGCAAATCCGTCGAAAATTGCGGCAGTGCATTCGTTGCACACACACAAACATACTGCCTTTTATAGATAGAGATAACTTGAAGTATAAACCGTCTTCGACCGGGGGCTTTCGTTACAGGGGATTTTTGCCGTTCATTTGGAGCAGTTTAAGTTTAAAGTCAGCCCCCGCCCCCGCCAAAAAAAAAAAAAAAAAAAAAAAAAAGATTAAAGATTTTCAATTCTTCACCTTCAAGGTTGTAATTTTTTGTCCAGCTAATTTGGATTCAAAACCGGCAAAGAAGAATTTATCAAACAAAAAAAAAAAAAATAATATTCATCGAAATCGGATGAAAACTGTGGCAACGCATAAACAACATCCGCACACACACACACACACACACACACACACACACACACACACACACACACACACACACACACACACACACATCCTTTGAGAATTATAGATATTGTTATTGTAATAATTTAAACTATTTATTTTTATTAAAGTTTTTATGAAATATATATATCCAAGAACATACAGTAAATAGTAAAACGTTGTTGAGAGTTATAATGGACAGGAAGTAGTGGAGGGCTATTGTCGCCAACAATTTGGAATTATAGATATAGATTGTGGTAACTAATCATTGTTACCACAAATATTATTATAGCTACGATTGTTAATATTGTCGCCATCTTTTGTTTTATAATGCCACCATTAAGGCTAATTTTACCGCTAACACATCAATATCCATTAATAACATTATCAATAATAATTAATATCAAAGCTGTTATCACCACCAGCATCATCACAATCGCCAACAACAGTTAGCGTTGAAAATACAAACATCATCATCATCATGACCACAAACAGAACCCAGCTTAACCAAAATGGTGGTGAAAAGGCGCAGACCAATAATAGTGTATGTGCGCGTCTACACATGTGTATATATGTGTTTGTGAGGAAGTGTAAGCTTCTTTGAAAAGCGTCAAGAATAGCCCTACCCGCTCCTTGTTCAAACGAACATCGCTACACATAAAAAAAAGCTAAGATCCCGACATCGAAATAGAATTACAACTGCGTATCTATGTATGTCTGACCGAATGCACGGATATGTGTCTGCGCCTAGCCTCGAGTTGCTGATATGGATGTGTTGGTGTGAATTAAAATGCGAAAACCTGTATGTATGTGTCTATGCGTATGATAGTGCTACCCCAAACAAACACAGGAGTATTTTCTCCCTCCAGCCACCAAACATAGTCAAACACGCATAAATAGATCCAATTTTAAAAATAAACCAGTTTGTCTGATGATCGTAAAATCATATCCATACAGCTTATTATATATATATATATGGTGGACTCTCCCGTCGTATTCGACTTATGAGGGTCAGCAACTCAGTTCCTAGGAATAGACAGCCAGGCACTGGCGCATATGTTTTGATTATAGTGGTGAAAGCTTTGTGAAGAAGGGCTGAATACAGAGACCTCGTGAACAAGGTCCCCAAACAACCTTCCGCAGGTTTTGAATTCAGAGTTGTCCTTCCCCTAGACCAGTTGCCATCAAAGGCTATAGAACCCGATCTGTCCTGCTATTTACCCATAGCTGGAGGGAGAAGAAGAGGATTCACACCTTTACCAAGGGTATTAGCACGTAAGTGAATGTAATGGATTCGACTGGAATTCGAACTCGGCTCTGCGAGTCCTCAATCCATTACTCTTAATTTCAACATTTCAGACCTTTCATACAAGTCAGTCAGTCAGTTATGTGCCATGCGTGATACACGCTTATGCGATCATGTATCTTTCGATATGTGACTGAAGAGGCAGATTTTTTTCACGCAGAAGGTTGCTATTTCTTTCTGCGGTAACCAGTTGCCATTCAAGGCTATAGAACCCGGTCTGTACTACTATTTACCTATAGCTGGAGGGAGAAGAAGAAGATTCATACCTTTTCCAAGAGTATTAGCACGTAAGTGAATGTAAAGAATTCGACTGGAATTCGAACTCGGCTCTCCGATTCCTCAATCCATTATTCTTAATTTCAGCAGTTCAAACCTTTCTTACAAGTCAGTCAATCAGTTATTTCCCATGCGTGATACACGCTTAGGCGAAGATGTATCTTTCGATATATGACAGAAGAGATTTTTTTTTCGCAGAAGGTTGCCATTTCTTTATGCCGTAGACTAGTTGCCATCCAAGGCTATAGAACCCGGTCTGTACTACTATTTACCCATAGCTGGTGGGAGAAGAAGAGCATTCATACCATTCCCAGGGTATTAGCTCGTAAGTGAATGTGATGGATTTGACTGGAATTCGAACTCGGCTCTCCGAGCTGCTACCCACGCCTACTATCTATAATATATATCAATCGGTATCACCCCCACCCCAAGCAAGGCAGTGCAACCACTAAAAGTTAAGCGGTTACAGTATTGAGTAATTAGGAACGGAAACATTGGTAAAAAGCAGAGAGAGAAAAGAGAGGACAGTAGATGGTGATTGACATTGCATTTAAATCTTTGCAGATTAAAGTTGGCGGGAAAAATTATGGGAGCGGGAGGGTGACCCACGGGCGAGAGAAAAAAATTAGCACATAATTTACAGCTACATCAAACCATCTCAACAGTGATTTGATGAAATCTCGCTAATAGTTTAGTACTGCGCTTGAAGTCATAGTCTATGTAGCAAATCAAAGAGGCCACCCGAAAAATTACCATGAAAGTATTTATAAAAAAGACACAGACAGCCAACCTTACGGCGGCGAGGAACTGACTGCAGCCGAGCTGCCAGATCAGGACCAATATTATTGCTAACTCTTCTTTGGATCTTATCAAGGAGCTCAGGTAAATAGTAGCGCCCTGGGTAAGACGTTAAACTACATCCGCGTCCTGGGTAAGACGATAAACTACGTCCAGCAGCAAGGCCTCTGATCAGGAGGTTTTGAGGAGCATGAAACCACCTCTTAATTGCTGGTTTTCCCGGGTCTACCCTGACCCGGGGTGGTAGCACCTGTTATGGTCCCAGCTATGGGCAAATATCAGGTCATCCGATAAGTTCTGTCCGAATTTTAACTTTTTGTTAAAATGAACGAAATTTAAAGAGTATTTTATAATGTCTAATGGAGCTGAACATTATTTTTATGTTTAGACGCATTTAAACTGATCAGATTTTATTTCAGAGAACAATAAAATTAAATTTTGTTTGATTAAAACCCTGCTAACATGGAAGTACCCAAAAATCATTTGAGGCACATAATGCTTTATGAGTTCAAACTCAGCAGCCGAAGCGGCTAGAAACATTCACTCAGTTTATGGAGAGGAATGTGTGAATGAAAGAACTTGCAGAAGATGGTTTGCAAAATTCAGAGGTGGAGATTTCACCCTTGAAGATGAAGATCGAACCGGACGTCCAGTTGAGTTTGATGAAAAGCTTCTTGAAGCAGCCCTTGAAGAAAATCCTGCTTTATCAGTTGAGGAATTGGCAGTGGTTCTCGGTTCAAACCATACAACTGTTCATCGTCATCTTCAACAACTTGGAAAAGTTCCTAAACTTGGAAAATGGGTGCCTCATGAATTGTCTGAAAACAACCTCAAATCCCGAGTTGACATCTGCTCTTCTCTCCATTCTCGCCAACTTGTTTCACCTTTTTTGGATAGACTTGTGACTGGCGACGAAAAATGGATCTTTTATCGAAATGTTAAGCGTCGTAGACAGTGGCTTGGTAAGGGGGAAGGACCCCAGCCACAGCCGAGAAGGGAACTTCATGGGCAAAAGGTTCTTCTTTCAATCTGGTGGGATCGCCAAGGAATAATCCACTTTGAATTCTTACCACCTAATGCAACAATTAATGCTCAAATATACTGTCAACAATTAGAGCGTTTGAACCAAGCTTTGAGGAAAAAAGACCTGCTCTAGTGAATCGAAAAGAGGTGATGTTTCATCAGGACAATGCGCAACCCCCACACAGCAAGAATCACGTCACAAAAGATCGAAGAACTTGGTTGGGAGAAAATTACTCATCCACCTTATTCTCCCGATCTTGCTCCTTCAGACTACCATTTGTTTTGTAGCTTACAGAATCATTTGGAAGAAACAGCTTTTGTAACACAGTAGGAGGTTAAAACTGACATTTGTGAGTTTTTCGAATCAAAGCCAAAAGAATTTTACAGTAATGGAATTAGTAAGCTTGTTAATAGATGGAAGGAAGTCATAGATAATCAGGGAAAATACATTGTTGATTGAATCTGTAATTAAATGTAACATTTGGTCACTTGTTTTCTTTATTCAAAATTCGGACAGAACTTATGGGATGACCTGATAGTAAGCTTGTTAATAGATGGAAGGAAGTCATAGATAATCAGGGAAAAATAAATTAAATAACCCATGGAGGTTAATATGCCGTAAAACAAAATAAACCAAACCAAATCAAACTAGGTAAATGTAAATAGCAGGGATCCGGACCATATATGGCAGCAATATTCTAAGCATGGATGAATGGTAGAGATGTAGATAGGTATGATAGATTCCGGAGAGAAAAATTGTCTCGCACGTCGCAGTGAACCAATGAACCAACTTCTTAGCAGCTGACCTAACAATAAAATTACAAAATCTCCTACAGAAGGTAGCGAAGGAGAGTGAGAAGAAAGGACTAAGCATAAAGTACAAGAAGACAGAATGGATGGTCATCAGTAAAAGGATGGGCCCGAAATGCAATTTGCAGGTCGGGAACACTAGAATCAGGCAGACGCGGAAGTTTAACTATCTGGGAAGCGTTTAAACAGAGGACGGTAAATGCGACACCGAGATCCGTAGACGTATTGGGATGCCCAAAGACGCATTCCAAAAGCTGGGGAGAGTATTGCGTTACAGGAGGATTTCTTTGGTAACAAAGAAAAGAATACTGAGCTGTTACGTGACATCTATTCTTCTTTACGGCAGCGAATGTTGGACGATTTCCTCAAAGACGAAGAAGAGACTCGTGGCGACGGAGATGTGGTTCTACAGAAGGATGCTAAGGATAACATGGACCGAGCATGTGAGCAACGATGAGGTCAGAGAGGTTGCAAACAAGGAGGAGGCTTATACTTAACATCAGAAAGAGGCAACGAATGTTGGACGGTCTCCTCAAAGATGAAGAAGAGACTCCAGGCGACAGAGATACGGTTCTACAGAAGGATGCTAACGATATCATGGACCGATAGTGTGAGCAATGATGAGGTCTTAGAGAGGATGCAAACAAGGAGGAGGCTTATACTTAACATCAGAAAGAGGCAGCGAATGTTGGACGATTTCCTCAAAGATGAAGAAGAGACTCGTGGCGACAGAGATGTGGTTCTACAGAACGATGCTAAGGATATCATGGACCGAGCGTCTGAGCAACGATGAGGTCTTAGAGAGGATGCAAACAAGGAGGAGGCTTATACTTAACATCAGGAAGAGGCAGCGAATGTTGAACGATTTCTTCAAAGATGCTGAAGAGGCTCGAGGCGACGGAGATGTTGTTCTACAGAAGGATGCTGAGGATATCATGGACCGAGCGCGTGAGCACCGATGAGGTCTTGGAGAGGATAAGGAGGAGGCTTATACTTAACATCAGGAAGAGGCAGCGAATGTTGGACGGTCTCCTCAAAGATGAAGAAGATGCTCGAGGAGACAGAGATGTGGTTCTACAGAAGGATGCTGAGGATATCATGGACCGAGCGTGTGAGTAACGTTGAGGTCTTAGAGAGGATGCAAACAAGGAGGAGGCTTATACTTAACACCAAGAAGAGGCAACCTAGATATATAGAGAGGGAATATGACTAAAGCCGAGATCAGATATTGCCGATATGCATTCTATCAAGGAGAGCAAGGTAAACAGCAAGGGCACCGGACCATATGTGGCAGTATTATTCGAATGGTAGATTTATAGATATCTATGATAGATCCTGGATAGAAAAACTGTCTCGCACGGCTCAGTGAACCAACTTTCTTAGCAGCAGACTTAGCAATGGGTTCAATGTAGTCTTTGCACTTCATGTCAGTTAAGAATGTTAGAACACACGCACACACATCGAGTATATATCGAGAGATAAGGAGCGGACAGAGATAGATAGATAGATAGATAGATAGATAGATAAGAAACAGTCTGATATATATATATATATATATATATATATATATATATATATATATATATATATATATATATATATATAATTTTAGAAATTTAGGGCGTGGTTACTCACATCGAAAGGACAAAAGTTGAAATAAACATATGTACACAAATCCTTCGTTTTTGAGTTATTATGTTTAAAGAGATTTTGGATAACAAAGAAATTTAATAATATATATATATATATATATATATATATATATATATATATTGTGGGTGTGTGTGGGTGTGTGTGTATATATATATATATATATATATATATATATATATATATGTATATAACTCTGCTCATATCTATCTATCTATCTATCTATCTATCTATCTATCTATCTATCACAGTTTGTTCGTTATCTGTCTCTCTCTCTCTATCTCCCAACTCTCAAAATTCTAAGCATGGGCGAATGGTAGATTATAGATAAAAGTGATAGATCCTGGAGAGAAAAATGGTCTCTCACGACAAAGTGAAACCAACTTTCTTAGCAGCTGACCTAGCAATGGCTATATCTGTTTTTCGCTGTGAGATTAGCTCCCCTTTAAATGGTTGCAGTTAAGAGATGACGAATTCACGGTTGGGAAATATCTGTGCTGTAAAGAATATACTCACTTAAGTATTGTGATTGTACCCTTACATACGATTGAGTTGTCAGATGACAAATGCGCGCGCATGCATCGTCTAACGCATGCGCGCTAAGAAACTCCGTCATTCACCCACTTGATCCTTGTCTACTATACAGTGATTTAGTCATACTGATATCATCGCTGTTATATTCAAAACATTTTTGCCGTTAAATTCTCCGGTCTTCTGCAGGAGTCAGTCGTATTTATAAACGTTCTTGAATTTTCAAACTGAAGCATTTATTTAAGCCTGGGTGTAGATATTCTTTATTTTCTGTGCCCGTAATGTTAAAACCAATTTGATACAAATAAATGGCTTCATAGCAGTATAAGAAGAAAAAGAAAGGAAGTAGGAGAAAAAGAAAATAAGAAAAGAAAAAAGAAAAGTAGTAGAAGAAAAAGAAGGTAAAAAAGCGAATAAAATGGAAGGAAAAGAAAAAAGAAGTAGAAGAAAAAGAAAAGGAGAAAAACAAGTAAAAGAAAAAAGTAGAAGAAAAAAGAAAAAAAGAAAGGAATGGAATTAAAAAGAAACAGTATAAGAAAAAGAAAAGGAGAAAAAATGAGTGGAAGAAAAAAGATAAGGTGGAAAAAGAAAGAAAGAAAAAGAGAAAAGTATAAGAAAAGAAAGAAGGGAAAAGAAAGAAAAAAAAGAAGAAAAGAACGAAGGAGAAAGAAAGGAAGAAAGAAAAGGAAGAAAGAAGGAAAACAGATGGAAAAAAAGAAGAAAGAAAGGAAAAGGAGGGAAAAAGAAAGAGAAGAAAAGAACGAAGAGAAAAGAAAGGAAGAAAGAAAAGAAACAAAGAAAAGGAAAAAGCAAAAGAAAGAAGGCAGGAAAACGAAGGGAGGAAAGAGTAGAAAGAAGGGAAAAAGGAAGAAAAAAGAAAGAGAAGAAAAGAACGAAGGAGAAAGAAAAGAAGAAAGAAAAGAAAGCGGGAAGGAAAACGAATGTAAGAAAGAAAAAAAGAAGGGAAAAAGGAAGAAAAAATAAAGAGAAGAAAAGAACGAAGGGAAAAGAAAGAAAGAAAGAAAGAAAGAAAGAAAAGAAAGAAGAAAGCAAAACGGACGGAAAAAAGAGAATAAAAAAAGAGAAAAAAGGACGGAAAAAGAAAGAAAATAGAAAAGGAAGGAGGAAAGAAAAGAAAGAAGGAAACGAAAGGAGGAAAACGGACGGAAGAAGGGGGGTGGAGAAAGCCGTGAAAAAAAGAAGGAAGAAAAGAAAGTAGGAATACAGATGGAAAAATTAAGGAAGAAAGAACGAAATAATGAAGGAAGAACGAGGAGAAAGAAGGGAAAAGGGAAGAAAAAAGAAAGAGATGAAAAGAACGAAGAGAAAAGGGAGGGAGAAAGAAAAGAAAGAGGGAAGGAAAACGGACGGAATAAAGAGAAGAAAGAAGAGAAGAAAAAGAAAAAAGAAAGAGAAGAAAAGAAGGAAGAGGAAAGGGAGGAAGAAAGAAAACAAAGAGGGAAGGAAAACGGACGGAATAAAGAAAAGAAAGAAGGGAAAATGGGGAAAAGAGAAAGTGATGAAAAGAACGAGGGGGAAAGGAAGAAAGAAAGAAAGAAAAGAAAGAAGAAAGCAAAACGGACGGAAAAAAGAAAAGAAAGAATGGAAAAAAGCCCGGAAAAAGAAAGAAAAGAGAAAAGGAAAGAGGAAAGAAGGAAACGAAAGAAGGAAAACGAACGGAAGAAAGGGGGTGGAGAATGCCGCGAAAAAAAGAAGGAAGAAAAGAATGTAGGAATACAGATGGAAAAATTAAGGAAGAAAAAGAACGAAATAATGAAGGAAGAACGAGGAGAAAGTAGGGAAAAAGGAAGAATAAAGAAAGAGAAGAAAAGAACGAAGAGAAAAGAGAGTAAGAAAGAAAAGAAAGAGGGAAGGAAAACGGACGGAATAAAGAGCAGAAAGAAGGGAAAAAGGAAGAAAAAAGAAAGAGAAGAAAAGAACGAAGAGAAAAGGGAGGAAGTAAGAAAAGAAAAGAGGGAAAGAAAACGGACGGAATAAAGAGAAGAAAGAAGGGAAAAGGGAAGAAAAAAGAAAGAGAAGAAAAGAACGAAGGGAAAAGAACTAAAGAAAGAAAGAAAGAAAAGAAAAGAAAGAAGAAAGCAAAACGGACGGATAAAAGAGAAGAAGGAAGGGAAAAAAGCACAGAAAAAGAAAGAAAAGAGAAAAGAAAGGAGGAAAGAAAAGAAAGAAGGAAACGAAAGGGGGAAAACAGACGGAAGAAGGGGGTGGAGAAAGCCGTGAAAAAAAGAAGGAAGAAAAGAAAGTAGGAATACAGATGGAAAAATTAAGGAAAGAAAACGAAATAATGAAGAAAAAACGAGGAGAAAGAAAGAATAAAGGAAGGAAAACGGAAAAAAAAGAAAAGAAAGTAAGATAAACGGAAGAAAGAAAAGAAAGAGGGAAGAAAAAG
Source organism: Acanthosepion lycidas (assembly GCA_963932145.1). Classification (NCBI taxonomy): domain Eukaryota; kingdom Metazoa; phylum Mollusca; class Cephalopoda; order Sepiida; family Sepiidae; genus Acanthosepion; species Acanthosepion lycidas. The sequence goes on along the minus strand of OZ010615.1, from coordinate 44,916,083 downwards.
GAAGGCACAAATAATGCAGAGATAGAAAAAGGAAATATGGAAGGAAGAAAAAGAAGAAGGGATAATGGAAGGAAGGAAGGAAGAAAGAAAAGAAAGAAGGTAAAAAAGAAGGAAGAAAGGAAAGAATGAAAGGAAAAAGGAATAACACATGGTAGGAAGAAGAAGAAAATGAATGAAAAGAGGAGAAAAAAATGAATTATAAATGTGAAAGGTCTGGAAGAATGAAAAGAAAAATGAAACTAAAGAGGAAGTGAGAACAAATAACAAATGAAGTATAAGGAGGAAGAAGATTAAAATGAATTAGAAAGAAAGGGGAGAATGAAAGACAAAAGAGAGATGAATAACGAAGAATTAAAAAGGAGGAAAGAGATTGAAAGACGCAAAGCTCTGGGGAAGAAAAATATAGAGAAGAAAGAATATGAAAAGAATAAATATGATTAGCGAAGAAAAATGAAAGAAAGAAAAAAAGAATGTAAGAACGAACAAGAATGAAGTAAAACGGAAATTCGGAGGCAAAAGGGAATGAAAAATGAAAGACAGAAAAGAATGAAGTATAACGAAAAGACGAATGAAAAAGGAAATGAAGATCGGAAGACAGAAAAGAATGAAGTATAACGAAAAGACGAATGAAAAAGGAAATGAAGAATGAAAGACAGAAATGAATGAAGTATAACGAAAATACGAATTAAAAAGGAAATGAAGAATGAAAGACAGAAATGAATGAAGTATAACGAAAAGACGAATGAAAAAGGAAATGAAGAATGAAAGACAGAAATGAATGAAGTATAACGAAAAGACGAATGAAAAAGGAAATGAAGATCGAAAGACAGAAAAGAATGAAGTATAACGAAAAGACGAATGAAAAAGGAAATGAAGAATGAAAGACAGAAATGAATGACGTATAACGAAAAGACGAATGAAAAAGGAAATGAAGATCGAAAGACAGAAATGAATGATTTATAACGAAAAGGCGAATGAAAAAGGAAATGAAGAATGAAAGACAGAAATGAATGACGTATAACGAAAAGACGAATGAAAAAGGAAATGAAGAATGAAAGACAGAAATGAATGACGTATAACGAAAAGACGAATGAAAAAGGAAATGAAGAATGAAAGACAGAAAGGTAGCAAATATTACGAAAAGAAGGTGGAAAAGATTCAAAGTTCGTAAGAAAAAATGAAATACAAATAAGTAAGAGCGTGAAAAATGGGCAAAAAGAACAAAAGTAGAAAGAAAGAAACAGTCAACGAAGTGGAGAATGAAAGAAAGATTGGTAGAGAAAGAATTATAACGAATGCGTTTGAAAGGAGGACACCATTGACGGCGATACTAGGAATGGCGACGGATGGGGACAGGTTTGGCGGTGATAGAATATGAAGGAAATAACTGTAGAAGAAAATTAACCACTTATAAGACGAACCAAGATGTGCTATTAAGCCAAGACATTTCAAGAGAAGAGAGAAACACAGGGCGAAAGAGATAGAGAGAGATAGAGATAGAGATAGAGATAGATAGATAGAGAGAGAGAGAGAGAGAGAGAAAGAGAGAGAGAGAGAGAGATCTGGAAACGGAAGAGAAAGACGGGAGAGATTCCAAAGTACGGGCGAGCCATGGGGTTGGTCGGAAAAGAAATGTTGGACTAGAGAACAGAAAGTAAGGAAGAGAACAGGAGAAGCTGATAAAGGATTCCATTTCCTCGCATCCAGGGTGCACAAAAGCGGATACTGTCGACTGGAACCAGTGCGGCTAACAAAGGCGCCGAAATAACGTAAGTATATCACTCACTGACTGTAATGGCCGCGAGCACCGAGACGGCAGATGAGTTCGAGATGAGGATGAATGTTGCTGTAGTGTGGATAATAAAACGCCCCTTTGCTCCCGGTCATTCCATCTCTGGTACTTACGCTTTTCTCTTGCATCTTGTTCCCCACTTTCAATTTATGCGGCTTTTCTTATCTTTTCTTTTCGCTATGGATCTTTTTCGGTGGTCCAGTGCCGCCATTACCGTCGACGCCATTTTTCCTTTCGTACATCTTTGTTTTAAGCGGTCTTAGCGGCCAATATCAACTATTGCACTTTGCGCTGTTTTTGTGTACGTCTTTCATATCCAGCTTCCTCTTACATTATCCGAGTTTCTTGTTCTCTCTTCAAGATGTTTCTTTTGTCTTTTCTTTTCTTTTTAATTCTTCTTCTTCTTCTTCTTCTTCTTCTTCTTCCAAATTATCATTATTTTTTTATTCTTTTTTATACATTATTTTTAAATATTGTTTTTTCGTTTTCATCAATTCATTTAATGCAATCTTTTTACTGTAGTTCAGCAAAATGAATTATACTTTTTTCTAATACCTCAATTATTATCTTGTACATTCTTCTTCTTCTTCTTCTTCTTCTTCTTCTTCTTCTTCTTCTTCTTCTTCTTCTTCTTCTCCGTCTTGTTGTTGTTGTTGTTGTTTTTTTTCTTCTTCTTCTTTCTTCTTGTTCTTGTTCTTCTTGTTCGTCTCCTCCGTCTTGTTGTTGTTGTTGTTCTTGTTTTTCTTCTTCTCGTTCCTCTTGTTCTTGTCTTTCTTCTTGTTCTTGTTCTTTCTTCTTTTCTTATTCTTCTTCTTCTTCTTCTTCTTCTTCTTCTTCTTCTTCTTCTTCTTCTTCTATCCCATTTTTTTCTTTCCCCTTTTCTTCTGTATCTTCGTCTTCTACATTTTTTTCGGTTCGTATATCTCCCTCTAACTTTATTCGCCATTTTTGTCATATTTTTTCGTTCTTCTTATCCTGCTTTCGTTTTTAATTTTTTTTGTTTACTTTCTTTTTCTTCATTCGTTTTTCACTTCTAGTTTCTTCTCCTTCTTCTTCTTCATCATCTTCTTCTTCTTCTTCTTCTTTCTCATTTTATTTCTTGTGCGCCGTTATCGTCTTTCTTTTTTCTCTTTTTGTCTTCTAGTTTCTCCTTTTCTCCTTCTTGGCAACATTCTTTTATTTCTTCTTTCGTTTTTCGCATTTTTATTCATTTCTGCCTTCTCCTCCTATTTCCTCTTCTTCTTCTTCTTCTTCTTCTTCTTCTTCTTCTTTCCTTATTGTGCACCTTTCTTTTTTTGTTTTCGCTTTTTTATTCACCAGTTGATTCTCTTTTTCTTCTTTCATTTTTCTTTTGTCATTCTCTTCTTCACCCTCAACTTCTCCACCACCACCTCTTCATTTTATTCTCCTTCTCCTCCTTCTCTTGTCATTCTCCTCCTACTACTCCTTCTTATCATCGTCCTTGTTCTCCTCCTTGTTCTCCTCCTTCTTGTCTTGTCATTTTCCTCCCTCTTCTTCTTCTTCTTCTTCTTCTTCTTCTTCTTCTTCTCATCCAACTTGTTCCTCCGATTCCTCCTCCTCCTTCTTCTTCTTCTACTCGTCATTCTCCTTCTCCTACTCCTTCTTATCATCGTCCTTGTCCTCCTCTTCCTCTGCCTCCTCCTTCTTGTCTTGTCATTTTCTTCCCTTTCTTCTTCTTCTCATCCAACTTGTTCCTCCGCTTCCTCCTCCTCCTCCTCCTTCTTCTTCTTCTTCTTCTTCTTCTTCTTCTTCTTCTTCTTTCTCCTCCTCCTTATTCTTCTGTTCTCATCTTCGTCATTCTCTTCTTCACCCTCATCTTCTTCACCTCCTCCTTTTCATTTTATTCTCCTTCTCCTCCTTCTCTTGTCATTCTCCTTCTCCTACTCCTTCTTATCATTGTCCTTGTACTCCTCCTTCTCCTTCTCCTCCTTCTTGTCTTGTCATTTTCCTAACTCTTCTTCTTGTTCTCATCCAACTTGTTCCTCTGCTTCCTCCTCCTCCTTCTTTTTCTTCTTCTCGTCATTCTCCTTCTCCTACTCCTTCGTATCATCGTCCTTGTCTTCCTCCTCCTTCGCCTCTTTCTTGTCTTGTCATTTTCCTCCCTCTTATTTTTCTCATCCTCTTTGTCCACTTCTTCTTCTTCTTCTTCTTCTTCTTCTTCTTCTTCTTCTTCTTCTTCTTCTAAATTCCCTTTGATTACCCATTTCCAAATTTCTCTTTCCTCTGATGTCGGTTTTCATTTCTTTTTTTTTTTTATTTCTGAAGACGATTTCTTCTCGTATCATCTCTCTCCCTTTCTCGTCTTTGATCCATCAGTTTTTTCCCAATGTCCTTGACCTTCAAGAGACCGTAATTCAGGTGACTGAGGAGAGGGCCATTAGTATTCTTCTCCATCTCCATCGCCACCACCACCACCACCATCACCACCACCACCACCACCACCACCACCACCATCATTATCATCATCCCCATTCCTATCGTCATCACCACCATAATCATCATCATCGCCATCATCATCATCATCATCATCATCATCATCATCATCATCATCATCAACTTAATATCTCTTTTTTCCTTCTGTCCTGCGTGTTCAGTTACTGTGACCGTGTGCTTGACTCACCTAAACTTAATATGCATCTAACAAATACTAAATTGATTTCTAGCAAAGCAAACTGTTCAATGGACAGAAAAAGCTTTATATATATATATATATATATATATATATATATATATATATATATAATACATATATATATTTAAAAAAATATATATATATATTAAAAAAATATATTATATTAAAAAATATATTATATTAAAAAAATATATACATATTTAAAAAAAAATATATATATATATATATTAAAAAAAAAACCCTCTGTTAAGTTTTATTCTCCCACCTTCTCTCGTCTGTTACCCTATCTTTAGCTCTAACATTCGTCTCACACTCTCATACTTACACTCTCTCTAAATTCTATTTTTATTTCCGTTTTTTTTTCTGTTTTCTTTTTGAATTTGTGGGTCTGATGAATTGGATCGTATTTACGATTCCAATGGAATCAATTATGACCATGGAATATTAGTGTTTAAGCCTTTTTATTATATATATATATATATATATATATATATATATATATATATATATATTTATTCCATTGGATGCTCGGGAATTACCCACAAATTGTAAATCTATATCTCAACTAATTTACATTAATCTTAATGGGATTAAGTTTAAATCCTCCACCACATATTAATATTATTAATAATATTAGACACCTGTAATAAAAAAACAAACAAAACACTATTTACTTTGAATCCCAGAAGAAGACACCCCGGGGCTTTTTATAAGAAACACCACATAGTAAGAACTGATATTAAACCAAAATGACAAGTCCTCGCTACCATATAGTAGGAACTTATATTAAATTACAAACAATAAGTCCTGGCCATAAATGAACTCCAACCCAAGACCGTTTCCCCCGGGATAATATACCTTACGTCACCACCAATCTCTAACACAAACCCACTCTCATTAACAAGGCGTTTACGAGAGGAGGACTGACATTGAAAATAAATTTAAAAAAATGTTCCGAGACTGATGATAGCCGTAGAACGGCTTGAAATAGACTATATCTATGTTAAGGTAATTTTTGTGTATTGCTGTAATATATATATATATATATATATATATATATATATATATATATAAAGTTGCAAATTAAAAAAATAATAATTTTTTATGAAAGTATATATTAGGTTGGTGCAAAAATAATATCGTTTTTTTACGTTAAAAAATACGTCAAAAACGATATTATTTTTGCACCAACCTAATATATATATATATATATATATATATATATATATATATATATATATATATATATATATATAATTATTTATTTAAAAATATGATTCCAACACGCTACATAAGAGTTCTCATGTTTCAAAACAAGAGCCGAAAACTTCAATATAATTATTTGAATTAAATTGAATTACAGTAAGCTCTGTTCCATCTTCAGTTCTTTCCTTTTTTTCTATATATTTTCATATATATATATATATATATATATATATATGTCTGTCATAATCAATGAAACTTGCATGTATATATATATATATATATATATATATATATATATATATATATATATATATATATATATACTTGCAAGTTTCATTGATTATGACAGACATATATATATATATATATGTATATATATACTTGCAAGTTTCATTGATTATGACAGACACGGTGGTTTAAGATTTTTATACAATTTCTCATGTGATCATACAATTCTTTTCTTTTCTGTAGATAAATTATACAAAAACTCTCCAATTGTTTTTTCCGAACGCTTTCGGCTCTACATTCAGACATTTTCAAGATTGAAATATATTAACTGTTAACAAGAAATAGTTTGTGGCATGTATGTATTTATATAATGTTTTCATTTTCAAATCACGGACACAATATCTTGACCGCGTTTTGAAAATGAACCACTATATAAATACATTATATACAACAATCTCTTTCTTGTGAACAGTTAATATTATTAAACCTTGAAAATGTCTAAATCGATAAACGAAAGCACCCGAAAAAAACAACAACATTTGGACAGTTCTTATATAATTTATCTATGGAAAAGAAAAAAAATTATAAGATCACATGAGAAATTATATAAAAAAAACATAATCAAAGCACCTGATTCGTTATATTCAATGAAACTTGCATGAAAGAAAGATTCTACCTAAATACACAATATATATATACATCTGTGTAATTTTATTAATAGGAAGGGCTTTAAATGTCTTGAAGCATGTGAAAAAAGAACCATTAGACACGTTAATTAGCCAGAAAGATGGTATACTCTGATAGAATTAAAGGATATAGATTGTCTCAAACATCGCGAAAGGTTCTGTAACAGAATGGAGAAGGTCTTGAGTATTTCGCTCGAAACTGTCCAAAGTTCAGATCATATCAAAACTGTGAGAACGCTGTAAAAACTAAATAAAAAAATTAATAAAATTTTCCATGTCTGTCATATTTAAGAAAAGACGTTTAAAAGGAACATGGCTGCTCAAATAGACACACACACATATATATATATATATATATGTATGTAAATATTTATTAAAAACTTTTATATTAGAACATGAAGTGGCTACTACAAAATTGGCTATTTTGTTTCGGCGTTTAAATCACGTCTCATCAGATAAACAATGATGGTAGCCATCATTGTTAACTACCTGATGAGACGTGTTTTAAACGTCAAAACAAAATAGGCAATTTTGTAGTAGCAACATCCATGTTCTAATGTAACAGTTTTTAATAAATATTTATTGCTCTATATTTGTATCGAGCCCTTTTTGAAAATGAAGATATGAACGTTTGAACTTTATTCTTTTCACACATATATATATATATATCCCTTTTTGAAAATGAAGATATGAACGTTTGAACTTTATTCTTTTCATATATATATATATATATATATATATATATATATATATATATATATATATATATATATATCGTATTTGACGGCATAGAAGACGCACTTTTTTATTTTTACTAAGAATACCCTACAAAATTCCTATGGATCTTATATGCATCTTATATGTAGGTTTAAAATTCGCGATAGTCGGCCGAAATTAGTTACCTGGCAACTCCTATTAACTTAGACTTTAGAATAACTTTCATATACTTATTGTCATTATTTAAAAGGCTATTATGCAGATTAAAAGTGTAATCATTGATAATATTTATTGTTTCACTAAAATTATATGCAATAAATTCAAATTATATATTTGTAAAATATATGTTTCATTAATATTTTTGCTGCGATAACTTCCGGTTGCATTGATATAAATACAATCTGAATTTTTATAGCCTAATTATTCCAATAAGACGTTTACAAGACGCAGGTTGTAGAGATCATATAAAAGAAAATTTTTGACAGAATTTTAATGGTAATTTTACTGTTTTGCTCAATTAGAATAATTGCTTGATTTTTATTTTGTTTTCTAACCTTTAGATATAATAAAATTTTTATAGGGACGTGTTCTTTTTTCTTATTATTTTTCGTTTAATTATAATCATGTCTTGTTTAACCAAAATAATATCTCACAATATAGCCTAGGCAGTACCATTCGTAATAATTAAGTAATCATTTTACTAATTTTACTAATTACTAATTTTTTCTTGATTTTTGCCCTCTTGAAATTAGAGTGCGTCTTATACATCCGTGCGTCTTATATGCCGGCAAATACGGTACTTTTTTTTTTTCAATTTTGACACCGTTCTTATAGTTTTTCCTTTTGTGCTTCTTTACGCCTACCAAATGGAAAACTGTACGAACGTTAGAAATACTAAATATATATACTATAAAAATATATTTTCATGTTATGCTATACTAAGGCATAAAATTGCTCAATATCAGGGATAAAGCGTTTGTAAATTTAAGTGTGGACACTGAGGTCATCACTGAGTAGTGACAGTTTGTTTCATGCGTGAAGGAAATCTTCAGGCCATGTGTGTTGGGTGGTAGTTCGACTATTTATATATGCTGGTCAAAGGAGCATAACCGGAAATGTCAAACCGGAAATGCCTGAGATTGCCACTTATAAAATAGACAGTCATCACTCTGTGTTGTCACACTCATCTATCTATCTATCTATCTATCTATCTATCTATCTATCTATCTAGCTAGCTAGCTAGCTAGCTAGCACTGTTCGTATCTATCTATCTATCTATCTATCTGTATCTATTTTTCTATCTATCTATTCATATTTCTAAGTCTTTCTATATCTATCTATCTATCTATCTATCTATCTATCTATCTATCTATCTATCTCTGTGATACACTTATTTTTAGTAGAACGGCCCTGATTTTTTAAAAACATTATTTATTTCGTCTACCAGCCCGTGTATTCGGTGAGCATCACTGCCTTAAAACCCACCCTCTCGTTCAGATTGATCACGAAAGCCATATCAGAAACGAAAAAACACACCCCAAAGAATTAATGGATATTTCATTTTTACGTTACGGGTTCGAAACTGAGCAGAAAATATGGCTTCCGAGAAAAATCTTATCGAATTGATGTGCTTTACCCCACTCCACTATGACTTTTCACTTTTTTTCAGTTGCAAGAATGTAAACCCCGTCTCAGGAATTTGCATAGATTAACAAGAGATGTGCTTTGATGGTAACAGCAACTGCGTTTATTTATATCATTTACGTTGTTCAGACTGTTGTCCTCGTGTTTATTGCTAATTTCACGACGTTTCGACCGTTATACGCTCCGGCCTTCTTCAGGTGACTGGAATTGCGAACCGAACACTTATTTCTTTCACCGGAGTAGATTGTTCTTGTTCCATGCCTCTTTCTGGTGTCTCAGTGTACTGCGGCCTAAACTTCCTGAATATGGCTATAAAGATGAGGGTACCAGACCGAACAGTTTAAATAAAGTAAACAATTAAAATACATTTCTAAAGTACAGACAGCAAATACCGTAATTAAAATGAAAATACCTGCATGAATTTAACTGATATGATATCGGCCACGTTTGGGCCGTTCTACGCTCCAGCCTTCTTCAGTATCTGTCTATGTTTCTGAGATGAGGTATTATGTACACTATTTACATTATTCCGACTATTGTCCTCATCTTTGTTGCGATATTTATCACAATGTTTCGGCCATTGTACGCTCCAGCCTTCTTCAGTATAAGTCTATATTTCTGAGATGAGGTATTACGTACACTATTTACATTATTCGGACTATTGTCCTCATCTTTGTCGCCATATTTATTACAACGTTTCGGCCTTTCAGTATCTGTCTAGATTTCTGAGATGAGGTATTATGTACACTATTTACATTATTCCAATTATTGTCTTCATCTTTGTCGCCATATTTTTCAAAACGTTTAGGCGGTTGTACACTACGGCCTTCTTCAGTATCTGTCTATATTTCTGAGATGAGGTATTATGTAAACTATTTACATTATTCGGACTATCGTCCTAATCTTTGTCGCCATATTTTTTATAACGTTTCGGCCATTGTACGCTCCGGCCTTCTTCAGTATAAATTTATATATCTGAGATGGGGTATTATGTAAACTATTTACATTATTCAGACTATTGTCCTCATATTTGTTGCCATATTTATCAAAACGTTTCTACTGTTGTACGATCCGGCATTCTTCAGTATCTGTCTATATTTCTGAGGTGGCGTATTATGTAAAATATTTACATTATTTGGACTATTGTCCTAATATTTGTTGCCATATTTATCAAAACGTTTCTACCGTTGTACGCTCCAGCCTACTTCAGTATCTGTCTATATTTATGAGATGACACGTTTTGTACACTATTTACATTATTCGGACTATTGTCTTTGTTATCATATTTATCATAACGTTTCGGCCGCTGTACGCTGTCTTCTTCAGGTAGTTGGGATGTCGAACTGAACCCTCTATTTCGATCGCTATAGTAGACTATTCTAGTTCCTCGTGCCATGTCTAATGGATGTCAGTTATCAGTTATCTCCTGTTAATTCACCTCTCCAAGTTCTCCACTGCCTTAACCAGGTATTGAACTCATATCTCTTTGCGTCCTGTTACTGGATCTAACCAACGCCATGTGTCCTGGAGAAAGGCCGGAGCGTACAACGGCCGAAATGTTGTGATAAATATAGCAACAAAGATGAGGACTACAGTCCGAATAATGTACATAGTGAACTATTTTTTTTGTATTTCTTTAAGATCTAGGCTACCATTGAATCACGTCAATGAGTCTATCAGAATATTTACCAATCAATCCGAGTGCTCCAACCACAATTGGAATTACTGATGACTTCCTGTGTCACATTTTTGAGATTTACACTTCCATATCCTTGTATTTTGGCAGTTTTGTTTTTTTAAAGATCTTCAAAGCTACATTATAATCTGCAGGGATTGCCATGTCGATAAGAAAGCACATTCCATTTTTGAGGGGTTTGTCTAGATCAGCTCGTTTGATACGAGGAAGAGTTTTGAGAATATAAAGTTTTATCTTAACTTCGTTTCTTATTCATACATTTCATGATTGGATCCAATATTAGAATCAAAGACAATGTCATATTCCTTGTTTTGGGCATCACTTGGAAAGGAATCGTGTATTTCATTAATAGATTCACTGTTAGGATCAAATTAATGTCATATTCATTGCTTTATGTATGGCTTGGAAAAGAATCAGACATTTCGTCACTGGAACCAATATTAAGTGCATTTCATTATTGGATTCAATATTAGGATCAAATTAATGTCATATTCATTGCTTTATGTATGGCTTGGAAAGGAATCAGACATTTCTTCATTGGAACCAATATTAAGTTCAAAGAGAATGCCATATTCATTACGTACTGTCTTGCTTGCAAAGTAATTAGACATTTCATCATTAGATCCAATAGTAGTGAATGGGATAGATCATAGTGAATGCCATCTTCATTGCTTTCAGTATCCCTTCGAAAGGAATCGGACATTTCAACACTGGATCTAATATTAGGATCTTAGATGATGTGACCTTCATTACTTTCAGCATCGTTTGGAAAGGAATAGGACATTTCAACATTGGTCCCAATAATAAGATCAAAGAGAATGTCATATCGCTTTCAGTATCGCTTAGAAAGGAATCAGACATTTCCACATTGGATCCAATATTAGGAACCAAAATTATGCCATCATCGTTACCGAGCTTGGCGTTTCTGGTACCAAATTTTGAAAATGTCTTAATCACTATATCATACTTATTATAAAACCCAGGTTGTGTGTGTGTGTGTGTTTGTGTGTCTGTTCGTTTATATATTGGATCGGATTTCCTACATTTTTCAACCGATTACAACAAAGCTTCACAGGACTACGTAAAATTATCTTGCGGTGGTTCTGACAGCGCCAGAAATTGGAAAAACACATATGTTTTTGCACGAAATCAATTTGAAAACACAATTAAGAGGCATCACTGCCGCGAGAATGAAAGGAGGACCACTCATATCGAGTTATACTTATTATAAAACCCAGGTTGTTTGTGTGTGTGTGTATTCGTTTATATATGGGATCAGATTTCCTACATTTTTCAACCGATTTCAACAAAACTTCACTTTTTTTTTGGCAGGTAGTGTTTCTTATTGTCTTGCACACTTTTTCCTTTATTTTTACATTCAGAATGCTTTAAAAATTCCATTTACAAGACAATTGTTTATAATAAAATTCTATTCAATCGGTAGACTCATAACGATTGAAAACAATGTTTTTGTTTGAGTTTGGGTTTGACCAATCCGTAAAAAAAAAAAAAAATCTAATTAAGAGATGCGTGGCCGTCAACCTTAAACAATAATCTTTGTCAATTTTATTTTTCAGTCTTTATGATGGTCGATACTTGATCTATCTCTTACTGTTACCTCCCCGGGCAACGCCGGTCTCTACTGCTAGTCACTTTTAATTTTTCATCCACACGCACACCTGAGCAATCGTCCACTAGGACAGCAAAAATTTCCTGCTGCATTCAGTCGTTTCCTTCATTCCTCATTAAATGCTTTTAAGAGTTTGGTATAGATATATTAGGTTGGTGCAAAAACAATGTCGTTTTCTCACATGAAGTTGAACGTCAAAAAACGACATTATTTCTGCACCAAGCTAATATTAACTGGCTACAGTTGACTTCTTAAACTAGTGAATATAAAAGCGAATTTTTGCCCATAAGCTTTTCCATTTTTTTACCGTTTTCCTTTTTTATCTTTGAGATTCTCTTGTAACCCTGTCGCCAACAATGACGCCAATTGTCAGAAAGCTATTAATATTGAGACAAATTGAAACAAAAGGCTTGAAACAATGTATTTAGATTCAATAAAGAAAAGATAAATAATTCACAAATAAAACAATGAACCGTTTAATTAATTCGTTCCTTCAGTATCTGTCTAGATTTCGGAGATGAGGTATTATGTACACTATTTACATTATTCCGACTATTGTCCTCATCTTTATCGCCATATTTATTACAACGAATCGGCCTTTCAGTATCTGTCTAGATTTCTGAGATGAGGTATTATGTACACTATTTACATTATTCGGACTATTGTCCTCATCTTTGTCGCCATATTTATTACAACGTTTCGGCCTTTCAGTATCTGTCTATATTTCTGAGATGAAGTAATATGTACATTTTTTACATTATTGGGACTATTGTCCTCATCTTTGTCGCCATATTTATTACAACGTTTCGGCCCTTCAGTATCTGTCTAGATTTCTGAGATGAGGTATTATGTACACTATTTACATTATTCCGACTATTGTCCTCATCTTTATCGCCATATTTATTACAACGTTTCGGCTTTTCAGTATCTGTCTATATTTCTGAGATGAGGTATTATGTACACTATTTACATTATTCGGACTATTGTCCTCATCTTTGTCGCCATATTTATTACAACGAATCAGCCTTTCAGTATCTGTCTAGATTTCTGAGATGAGGTATTATGTACGCTATTTACATTATTCTGACTACCGTGCTCATCTTTGTCGCCATATTTATCACAACGTTTCAGCCCTTCAGTATCTGTCTATATTTCTTAGATGAAGTAATATGTAGATTATTTATATTATTGGGACTATTGTCCTCATCTTAGTCACCATATTATTTACAACGTTTCGGCCTTTGAGTATCTGTCTATATTTCGGAAATGAGATATTATGTATACCATTTACATTATTCCGACTATTGTCCTCATCTTTGTCGCTATATTTATTACAACGTTTTGGCCTTTCAGTATCTGTCTAGATTTCTGAGATGATATAATATGTACATTTTTTACATTATTCCGACTATTGTCCTCATCTTTGTCGCCATATTTATTACAACGTTTCGGCCTTTCAGTATCTGTCTAGATTTTGGAGATGAGGTATTATGTACACTATTTACATTATTCGGACTATTGTCCTTATCTTTGTCGCCATATTTATTGCGACGTTTCGGCCTTTCAGTATCTGTCTAGATTTCGGAGATGAGGCATTATGTACACTATTTACATTATTCGGACTATTGTCCTCATCTTTTTTCGCCATATTTATTACAACGTTTCGCCCTTTCAGTATTTGTCTAGATTTCGGAGATGAAGTAATATGTACATTATTTACATTATTGGGAGTATTGTCCTCATCTTTGTCTTCATATTTATTACAACGTTTCGGCCTTTCAGTATCTGTCTATATTTCCGAGATGAGGTATTATATACACTATTTACATTATTCGGACTATTGTTCTTATCTTTGTCGCCATATTTATTACATCGTTTGTATATTATTATTATTATTATTATTATTATTATTATTATTATTATTATTATTTCCTTTGGTTTCTGGTGTATACTCATTTCTTTCCGGGTCCCGACCAATGACCTAAGGTCAGAAATGGCATCATGACATTTTTCACTGACGAACTAAAAAGAAAAAAAACAACACACATATTTTACATAGGTATAACCCCTCGTAAAGTGTGGGCTGTACTAGCGAGAATAATTTTTTGTATCTCCCTGAGCCATGGACTTCCAGGAATCCCTTTAATTAGTCTACTGCAACTTTTTCTAACCAGTCCTAGGGCTCCAACTACAACAGGGATTGTTGATGTTCCCATATGCCACAATTTTGAGATTTCCATTGCAAGGACCTTCTATTTTTTCATAGCTTTTTGAAGATCTTCAAAGATGCATTACAATCTGCAGGGACTTCCATATCAATAAGAAAGCACATTTTGCCTAATGACGAATTAAATAAAATTTTTATTCGTGAAATATATTTCTTGTATATATGAGTCACTTATAATAAGTGTATATTATTATTATTATTATTATTATTATTATTATTATTATTTCCTTTGTTTCCTGGTGTATACTCATTTCTTTCCGGGTCCCGACCAGAGACCTAAGGTTAGAAATAGCATCATGATATATTCCAATAAGCAGTTTTGAAAACATATCGCACATATTTTACATTGAAGAAGCCCTTCGTAAGGTATGGGCGTATTTGTGAGTACAATTTTTTGTATTATTATTATTATTATTATTAATGTAACCGTCAAAAATGGCAACAATTATTTTAATAGTGAGATGCAATGAAACAAAAGCCTTCGTACAATGTATCATGTTTCAATAAAGCGAAGATCAAGAATTCACCGCTAAAACAGAGGCAAATGAACCGTTGGATTAACCTGTTCCTCTTATATATATGTTTATTTATATAGAAAACTTTATATTTATTTATTTAGAAGTTCAATGGTAGCTATGATTCATTGAATACTCCTGGTTGTTACATAAATTGCTTTTTGCTCGATATATTTTCATGCTATTTTTTTGTGTTTTATACAACAGTGAAATCGAAATATCTCTCCAGAAAAAAATATAGCAACAGTTCGACAAAGCCTATTTCAAGAACAAAGTCTTAACCGTCAAATGTATCTGCGTACTTCACATGAAATACTTGAACAAATAAGACTGCAATATAAGAAACGTAAAGAAACTGATTAAGATACTAGTCAGTAGAAATACGGTTCTACAGAAAGATGATGAGGATATTATAAACGGAGCATGGGAATATCGAGAAAGTCGTAAAGCAATATTTGAGGCAACCGAAATGCGGTTGTCCCGAAGGATGCTGAGAATACCATGGATTGAGCATGCGAGTAAAGATTCAATAAAGCAGGGATTACGCAGGGATTGATTAAAACTGGTATTATATAAATGGCTTTTGCTCAATATCTTTTCATATCATTTTTTTTACGTTAAAATGTAATACTGAAATGGAAATATTTGATTAGCATCAGAACGACAGAGACGGCGACAACAAAGCCTCCTTCAAGACCAAGTTGGAGTAAGCCGATCACGTAACCGACAAAGGTATCTGAGCGCTTCACATAAAAGACTTGAACAAATAAGGCTGGGAAACGTGGGAGTAAAAAAACTGATTAATTAAATGGCTCATTTTGTTCGGGAACCAATTTTGTCAAAATGCAGATTTTTTTTTTGTATGGATTTATTAAAACTACCAAGGGAAGTAATCACTCGTGAATTTACTAAGTTCAGTTGATTTACCTCCCTTCACACTACAAATGGAACAAGAAATATACAAAGGAACGGTAAAAGTTTCCAGTCGAAGAAAGTTTGCTTTCATTCTTCTTCTTCTTCTTCTTCTTCTTCTTCTTCTTCTTCTTTATGCGAGCGATCAGGGCTCACCACAACTTCCTATCCCTTGTAGCTGTAAGTAACGTTTCGGTCGTCGTAGGCTCCGGCTTTCTTCAGGTGATTTGAATTTTTCTTCAGTATCTGTCTATATCACCGAGTTAAGATATTATCATTACTTGCATTATTTATATTATTCGGACTGTTATCCTCATCTTCATTGCCATATTCACAACGTTTCGGCCGTTGTACGCTCCGGCATTCTTCAGGTGATTGGAATTTTTCTACAGTATCTGTCTATATCACTGAGATGAGGTATTATGATTACTTGCATTATTTACATTATTCGGACTTTTCTCCTTATCTTCATTGCCCTATTCACAACGTTTCGGCCGTTGTACGCTCCGGCTTTCTTCAGGTGACTGAAATTTCCAATCATCTGAAGAAATCCGTGGCTGAAATGGCGTGAATATGGCAACGAAGGTGAGGGCAACAGTCCGAACAATATAAATAGCGTAAATAAGCAAAATTCTGTAAACTAAAATAAAAAATCAAAGATTTTTTCTGCCACCATGAAGCCCTGAAATACCCCACCCCCGGTTTAGAAGCAACCGTATGTTCAATTCTGATAGTTTTTTTTTTTTGCGCCTCTGGACCACACTTACAATTTTTTGTTCCCCAGCCACTTACATCCGGGAAGTAAATTATCGTACCTTGTAATTCACTCACTTTAAATGCCGATTAACCATTGTAACACAGAAGGATCTTTTACTTGAAACTGTTTTCTTAAATACTTTCGCCTCAGTCCAATGCTCTCACCACTGGGTTATTTCTAACTGTATCATCTCTAATGTTGGTGTTACTTCTCTTTGCCAAAGCGCACAGTAACAAGTTTTGCCGACCGGACAATACGAAGAAAACCTTCCGTTTCTCGGCACACAATCACTTAATAAGCGAACCACATTCACACGAGAAATATGAAATTCGGTAAATTTTCTATGGTCATTCCTTTCGTTCAGGCTTCCCTTACTTTGATATTTGAGGAAGAAATAAATAGATTTAGTGATGGACGAGTGAAATATCGGTGCAACGAAGCACCGGATCTCTCTTGAAATCCTTAAAAGCTTCCCAGGAATTCCTCTTTGTTCCAGCTTAGGTGACATTGGTAAAGAGGATTAGCTTAATATACTTTTCGGAAAAAGGACAGTGAGAGAACACACACACACACACATATATATATATATATATTTATATATATATATATGTGTGTGTGTGTGCGTGTGTGTGCGTGTGTGTGAGAGAGAGAGAGAGGGGTGGAGGGGGACAAACAGAGAGAGGTGGAGAAAGAGAGACGCCAAAAGGCTATTAGTAGACATTGGTATGCAAGATGCAAAGGAGATTGAAGAAAAGAAAATTTGTTTTTGTTTTTTTTTTTTTCCTATTCCGTTTCTTTCTTTCTTTTTTCATTCTTTCTTTCGTTCGTTCTTTCTTTTATTCTCTCTTTTTATTTCAGTTCATTTCTTTTTTCTTTTTGTTTTCTTTCTTGCTTTTGTCGTTTTTTCTTCTTTCTCTCATTCATTTACTTTCTTGTTTGTTTCTTTTTTTTTTAACATTTTCTTTCATTTTTTTTGTTTCTTTTTGATTTCCTTTCTTATTTTCTTTCATTTTTTTTGTCTTTTTACTTTGTCATTTTCTTTCTTGTTTTTTTTTTCTTTTTCTTTCTCCTTTTCTTTCATTTTTCTTTCTTGTTTCTTTCTTTTTTCGTTCATTTTTCTTTCTTATTTTCTTTCTTGTTTCTTTCTCAGTTTTTCTATTTTTCTTTTTTCCTGCCATTTTAGTTTTTATTTCTTTTTAATTTCATTCTTTTCGCTTTTTTTCTCTTTCAGTTTCTTTCTCATTTTCTGACTTTGTGTCTATTCTTTCTTTCTTTCTTTCTTTCTTTCTTTCTTTCGTCCTTCTTTCCTTCCTTCCTTTATATCCACTTAGATATATATTATTGAGAGTCATGCATGTACACACATGTATCCACGCACACACACACACACAGTGGAACACATACAGAGAAACACACACACACATATGAGCAGACAGAATTGCCAAAAATATAGATAGATTAATTAAGAATGAACCATAGATAGATGAATAGATCGATATGAACAGAATGAATTAGGCAGATATATAAATGGACAAAGTCCGACAATTTATTAATGACATTTTTATGTTTAACATTCTTTTTATAGGTACAAGTATTTAAGTAAATGCTCTGTTTATAATAAACAGTATTAAATAACATTTACCGGCCTGAATGTCCGAGAAATTTTCATAGAAAGGACGAATATTTTCTATGAAAATTTCTCGGACATTCAGGCCAGTAAATGTTATTTAATACTGTTTATTATAAACAGAGCATTTACTTAAATACTTGTACCTATAAAAAGAATGTTAAACATAAAAATGTCTTTAATATATATATATATATATATATATATATATATATATATATATATATATATATATATATATCAGGTCATCCCATAAGTTCTGTCCGAATTTTAACTCTTTGTTAAAATGAACGAAATTTAAAGAGTATTTTATAATGTCTAATGAAGCTGAACATTATTTAACTGATCAAATTTTATTTCAGAGAAAAATAAAATAAAATTTTGTTTGATTAAAACCCTGCTAACATGGAAGTACCCAAAAATCATTTGAGGCACATAATGCTTTATGAGTTCAAACTCAGCAGCCGAAGCGGCTAGAAACATTCACTCAGTTTATGGAGAGGAATGTGTGAATGAAAGAACTTGCAGAAGATGGTTTGCAAAATTCAGAGGTGGAGATTTCACCCTTGAAGATGAAGATCGAACCGGACGTCCAGTTGAGTTTGATGAAAAGCTTCTTGAAGGAGCCCTTGAAGAAAATCCTGCTTTATCAGTTGAGGAATTGGCAGTGGTTCTCAGTTCAAACCATACAACTGTTCATCGTCATCTTCAACAATTTGGAAAAATTCTTAAACTTGGAAAATGGGTGCCTCATGAATTGTCTGAAAACAACCTCAAATACTAAGTTGACATCTGCTCTTCTCTCCATTCTCGCCAACCTGTTTCACCTTTTTTGGATAGACTTGTGACTGGCAACGAAAAATGGATCTTTTATCGAAATGTTAATCGTCGTAGACAGTGGCTTGGTAAAGGGGAAGAAACCCAGCCACAGTCAAGAAAGGAACTTCATGGGCAAAAGGTCCTTCTTTCAATCTGGTGGGATCGCCAAGGAATAATCCACTTTAAATTCTTACCACCTAATGCAACAATTAATGCTCAAATATACTGTCAACAATTAGAGCGTTTGAACCAATGTTTGAGGAAAAAAGATCTGCTCTAGTGAATCGAAAAGAGGTGATGTTTCATCAGGAGAATGCGCGACCCCACACAGCAAGAATCACGTCACAAAAGTTCGAAGAACTTGGTTTGGAGAAAATTCCTCATCCACCTTATTCTCCCAATCTTGCTCCTTCAGACTACCATTTGTTTTGTAGCTTACAGAATCATTTGGAAGAAACAGCTTTTGTAACACAGGAGGAGGTTAAAACCGACATTTGTGAGTTTTTCGAATCAAAGCCAAAAGAATTTTACAGTAATGGAATTAGTAAGCATGTTTATAGATGGAAGGAATTCATAGATAATCAGGGAAAATACATTGTTGATTGAATCTGTAATTAAATGTAACATTTCGTCACTTGTTTTCTTTATTCAAAATTCGGACAGAACTTATGGGATCACCTGATATATATATATATATATATATATATATATATATATATATATATATATATATTTATATATATATATATATATATATATATATATATTTATTTGTGTGTGTGTGTTGTGTATCGGTAGAGAGAGAGAGAGAGAGAGAGAGAGAGAGAGAGAGAGATATGAACAGATTGAGATAGGGAGTTTGATATGAAAAGATTTAGATAAGAAGAGAATGAATTATATATATATATGTATGGGTGCGTGTGTGTGTGTGTAGTAGAGAGATATAGATAGATAGGTATGAACAGATTGAGATAGGTAGATTGATATGAGCAGATGTAGATAGATAAGAAGAGAATCAATTATATATATATATATATATATATATATGTGTGTGTGTGTGTGTGTGTGTTTGTATTCCTCACCGGATGCAGAAAAAATTCTATTTATGAATACATAGATTATACCGCTGTTATATTACATCGAGCCCTATTAACACCAGCCTTCAATGTCCAGTATATATATATATATATATATATATATATATATATATATATATATATATAGTTAATGAGCAGTTCGAGACAGATATGCAGATAAATAGATATGGATTGAGATTCCATTGCAGACCTTTCTTGGGATTTTGTCAAGAACCTCTTGATGAATAGCAGAAGCACATGACAATATATGGCAGTATTCAATTAACGGACGAAGAGTATATTTATAAATTTGAAAGATGGGCTCTGACGAAAAAAATCCTGACATGGCAGCTGCATCTTTCCTTGCAGTTGGTGCAGCTATTGATTTGATGTCGTCTTTCATCTTCAAAGCGGAAACCAAGAAGTCGCAGTGAGACGCACCCCCAGGTGCCTGGCATCAGTCATGCTGATGGCGAGCAGGGACATTATCTCTATGGTGGTTAAATGAGATCATTTTCGTTTTGGAGGCATTAAAATTTACAAGCCATTCCCTGCCCCAGATAACCACTGATTGGTGGTCCTTTTCAACAGCAGCAGCCAGTTTAACTTTGTCAGTTCTGATGTGATTTGCTATTGAGACAGGAATAAATGGCAGTGTCATCTGCATAAATGCCTATTTGTGAACTGATGACATCAGGAAGACCATTGACGAAGATCAGAAACAGCATAGCACCCAGGATAGAGACAAGACATGGGT
Organism: Acanthosepion lycidas; assembly: GCA_963932145.1. NCBI lineage: Eukaryota > Metazoa > Mollusca > Cephalopoda > Sepiida > Sepiidae > Acanthosepion > Acanthosepion lycidas. The sequence goes on along the minus strand of OZ010615.1, from coordinate 44,895,141 downwards.
GACATCTTCATTTCACGATTTGATATGAATTAAATTTAGTATAGTATATAATATATATATATCCCCCTATCCTGATCCTAGTAAAAAATAAAACCATATATATATATATATCTATATATATCTATCTATATCTATATCTATCTATATATATATATATATATATATATATATATATATATATATATATATATATATATATGCAGCAATTCTTTTATTAATGCATGTTTCATTAAATAATATAGACAAGTTTTGTCTATTTATTTTAAGTAAGTTTCTTTCATATTGTCTGATAAACTTAATCACATTATCGTTGAAAGACGAAGAGAAAACACCATATTGATACATGTTTAAATCCAATCTAAGCTTTCGGCTTACACAAGTCATTATCAAAGATGACAATTTCAATAAATCAAACAACACACGGACGAAACAACAATGAGAGTCCGCCCTTGCTGCATGAAAAATTTCCAAGTAACGACTAACTCGTATATACGAGACGCAGAAGTGAAAATAGCGTCGCAGCTCGTGACGTCACATGTGACCACATGAGAGTTAAAATCAAGAAGTATTAAGTAGAGAAAGGCGTTGGTACAAACCAATGGCTTCTTTTATAAATTATAGGCATTTAAGGATATTTGTGGAGATTTCAAAGTTTATTTTGTTCGGGTTAGGTTTCAACTGTTTTATGTATATAGCTTCAATAATTTTTAGTTTTTGTTTATTGTTTTCATGTTTAAGTATAGTTATGTTTTCAACAAGGATTTTCCGGAATTGAGTACGCGGCCAGGCATGTTGTTTTAAATGTCTAAAAATGTTAGAGTTATCATTTAAATGTAGAGTCTTGAAGCCCGTTCAAAACGATCTTCATTTCATTTGATAGGACCGATTAGATTAAATCAAACAATCGTCCTGTAATACAGTAAACCTAGAGCTTACGTAGATGACCAGCGTGTCAAATCCTGCCAAATACCTTTGAGATATCTAGAACCACAGCTCGAGCCGCACCGTTATTATCAAGAGCTTCATGTAAAGGGTGTTTCATTAAGACGGATTACATATAAGGGTGTTTTATTAAGACGGATTATATATAAGAATGTTTCATTAAGACGGATTATATATAAGGGTGTTTCATTAAGACGGATGAAAGTCAGCAGTAAATAAATCAGTGTTATTAGTGAAAATTTATTTATTTCTCTATTGGATCATGTTATTTGTCATGGCAATTATGCGTGAAAAATAATATCGCCCAAATGTCCGCCAAGGTTTCGGTGGCACACCTCCAGTTGATGGTCGATATTTTTGATGACGTCTCTGCATAGTTGCTCCTCGATCTCACCAATATGCTTTATTATCTCATCCTTCAGCTGTTGAATTGTTGTTGGCTTGTTGGCAAAAAATCTTACTTTTGAGATGACCTCAAAAGAAGAAATCTAAAGTCGCACGATCGTACTGGCCAATTGACTTTGTTGTTTTGAGAGATGATGCGACCTGGGAACTTCTCGTTGCATTTCTGTTTGAACGTCCATTTTCGTAATAGGCTTCGATAACTTTAACATGTTGTTTGATTGTTAATCTTTCCATGGTTGAAATTGCCAAAGACTTAATTTGTTAAATCTGAAAGAAAAAGAAAAAAATCATTAAACGTTTAAACTTAATTCACATTTAAAATCGGTCCAAGTTATTGGAAACCCTGGAGTGTTTCATTAAGACGGATCAAAGTCAGCAGTGAATAAACCAGTGTTATTGGTGAAAAATTATTTATTTCTCTATTGGATCATGTTATTTAAGTCATGGCAATTATGCGTGAAAAATATTATCGCCCAAATTTCCGCTAAATCTGAAAGAAAAAGAAGAAAAACATTAAACGCTGAAACTTAATTCACATTAAAATCGATCCAAGTTATTGGAGCATTTTTTACATATTCAGTAACGGTAGTAACACATCAGCGGTAGACAGGGTAAAAGGGAAGCCATATTGTGTGTCGGAGAGTAGGTCATGGGTGTTAAGGTGTTTGACCGCTTCAGCATTGATTAAGACAGGGAATACTCTGCCGAAAATCGGTAGGAGGCTAATAGAACGATAGTTAGAGGGGTCATAAGGTTCTCTAGAGTTTTAAAGAGGGGGGTTCCAACAAGTTGGAAAGCAGGAAGTGGCGAGGCAATAGTTGTAGAGTTTGGAGAGAGCTGGAGCCAGCTCAGGAGCACATTTTTTTTCAGGACGACACATGAGATCCCGTCACCTCCGCTTACCTTATGGGAGTCTAATTTAGAAATAATATCTGAGACCAGTGACGAGGTTATGCTCATATCACTCGGTAGAGCCTCTGCTCTAGGTGGGGAAATCAGGTGTGGGAGTCGAGAGTTGAGTTGGAAAAGCATTCAACCTTATCTGCTGTAGATGTTAAGACTTTGAATTGGTTGAATAGAGGGGGAGTGAGAATTTGCTTTTGTTCAGCACACTCTTGCAGAGCCGCCAATAATCTCGAGAACCGAATTTGAAAGATGCTATACGTTCTTTCATTCTATCGGCAAACAGTAACTTCGCTTCATTGAAGACTCGCTTGCACTCGTTACGAGCAGAGACAAAGAGACGTCTAGATATAGATAGATAGATAGTAACAGACATAGATAGATAGGAACGGACTGAAATAGATATATAGATAAGAAAAGACCGAGATAGATAGATAGATAGGAACTGATTGAGATAGATAGACAGACAGATAGATAGGAACAGATTGAAATATATTTTATATATATATATATATATATATATATAAATTGTTAGGAGGATTTGATAATTATATTTTTAAGTAATTCATCGAGTCTGAAAGAAACCTCAACAGAATGCAGAAAGCACTGGACGGCCGTTTCATCCTATATTTGGGACTCATCAGCAGTGCGCATCCACTACCGAGAATTGAAACCCTGACAGTTAGGTTGTCAAGCAAACATCATACCAACTGTTCTAATTGCAAATCAGACTGAATATAGCGCCGCTCGCTCACATATTCCGTGGTGGAACCATACTGCGTTCTCTGTAACCATAGAACTGTGCCCCCTGGAGCCACGACTACTATCATCAAGCCGCTCACTCTAGAGAATTAGAAGCCAGTTCAAGCAATGATGTACACGATAGTAATTATTAGGAGGATTTGATAATTATATTTCTTTAATTCATCGAGTCTAGAAGAAACCTCAACAGAATGCAGAAAGCACTGGACGGCCGTTTCGTCCTATATTTGGGACTCACCAGCAGTAAGAGTTCCACCACGGAATATATGAGCGAGCTGCGCTATATTGAGTCTGAATGGCAATCTCTTCGTCACCGAGGCCCATTAGAACAGTTGGTATGATGCTTGCTTGACAACCCAACTGTCAGGGTTTCAATTTTCGGTAGTGGATGCGCACTGTTGATGAGTGCCAAATATAGGACGAGACGGCCGTTCAGTGCATTCTGTTGCGGTTTCTTTCAGACTCGATGAATTACTTATATATATATATATATATATATATATATATATATATATATATATATATATATATATATATATATATATAGTTTATGCAAAACTAGGTAATCCGCATGGGTAGATACAAGGAGGATGATATCCAGAGAGCTCAATGTAAGATTCAGAGCAGATATGTTTAAATAAAAACAGACCACTTTAAGGTTCCATGTAATAAGTTATTTCACCACAACCCCTTTAACAGGGCTATGGATCATCAGACTTTACTTCCAAAGGTTAAAATGAAAAGAAATTCACACGTTTTTGATGGACCTCATCAAGCATATGTAAAATTAACGAAGTGGGGAAGTAACAGCGTCTAAGAATTTGAATGAAACCTGTCCTTGTGGAATGTAATTTATTAGGGTTGCTGTAGCTTCTTCCTTTAATGTCGGTCTCACCCCTTACCCATCGATATCTACAGACAAGACTCGTTTGGCTTAATCAACGTCTAGCCGACAGACAGGGGGCTTAAGAATAAGGAATTGAAATGGTACACCTAACCCACTCATATCTTATCTTCTCTCCCACCTTACTTCCCTACTTCGTTAATTTTACATATGTTTGATGAGGTCCATCAAAAACGTGTGAATTTCTTTTCATTTCAACCTTTGGAAGTAAAGTCTGATGATCCATAGCCCTGTTAAAGGGGTTGTGGTGAAATAACTTATTACATGGAACCTTAAAGTGGTCTGTTTTTATTAAAACTATATATATATATATATATATATATATATATATATATATATATATATATATATATATATATATATATATACGTTGTTTCATTCTATCAGCAAACAGTAATTTCATTTCCTTCAGGACACGCTTGAATTCGTCAAGAGCAGAGACAAAGTGACGTCTGTTATAATCAGATGTGACGCTCTGGTCGGGCCGGAAGAAGTGATTCCTGCGCGCTATAGCGGCCGGGCATGCAGATGAGAACCAAGGAAATTAACGTGATCTTACTCTGCATCACCTTGCTGGAATGAAGCCGTCGAAGCTGGCTTTCACCCAGGAGGAGACCTCAGACACGCATTTTTGAACAGGATGATTAAAAACTTAATTCCAAGGGGCGTAACGAAAGAAATCACGCAATGAATCCCGACCCGCTCGTTGATTCTCTCGGTAGGAGGTTCTTGGCTGCTGGGGGAGTGGAAAGAAATGTTTACAGACACTAATGCATGATAAGAGTTGCCAAGAGGGCAGAGCTGCGTAGTATGACATGAGTGAGAGACAGAGGTTGAAAAGGGATCTAGAAGAGAAGCGTGTCCATCAGGGTCACTGGGGAAACGCCTGGGGAAGTCCACCCCTTGCATCAGAGATTGAGAAGCTCAGAGTTTGGATGCTAGCGAGGACAGTGACAAAGTGTTTAATCCACCTGGCAAGGTGGGCGTTAAAGTCACCGAACACAAATATATTTGCAAACGGGAGATGGCCTTGTCTATATAGTCAGAAACACTATCTAGCATGCAACAGTCATGAGAGGGAGGGCAACGGTAGAGAAAGAAGAGATAGCTGACTGAGTTTAGTAGAGAGAGACGGAGACACATGTAAGAATATTCTGGAGATTCTAGAGAGAAAGTGGGAGATGTTCGCGGACATAATCTCCTAGGCTATGCATGTGGACCTTAGAGTCCTTCCTAAAGAGAGGAAGATGGCCAGGAATCGAGAAATCAAAGGCAAGGATTGAAGAGTTAAGATTAGTTTCGCAGAGAGTTAGAACGTCCGATGACTTTTCGTAGAGGAACGATTCCATACTGCAGAAGTTGGTACGAATACCAAGAATGTTGGAGAAACAAAGGTTTAGGGGTTAAAGCGTTTTTTCTTGAGCTCGTTTAGGTTTATATCTTTCGTTGTTTATGTTAGGTTGGTGCAAAAATAATGACGTAATAATGTCGTTTTTTGAAGTTAAAAATACGTCAAAAAACGTAATGACGTAATAATGTCGTTTTTTGACGTTAAAAATGCGTCAAAAACGACATTATTACGTCATTATTTTTACACCAACCCAATAGTTATGGTGTACCATTTTGGTAAAGAATAGAACTAGGGTAGTATTAGGTTGGTGCAAAAATAATGACGTAATAATGTTGTTTTTAGACGTTAAAAAATACGTCAAAAACGACATTATTACGTCATTATTTTTGCACCAACCTAATAGTTATGGTGTATCATTTTGGTAAAGAATAGGACTAGGGTAGTATTAGGTTGGTGCAAAAATAATGACGTAATAATGTCGTTTTATGAGGTTAAAAATACATCAAAAAACGACATTGTTACGTCATTATTTTTGCACCAACCTAATAGTTATGGTGTATCATTTTGCTAAAGAATAGAACTAGGGTAGTATTATGTTGGTGCAAAAATAATGACGTAATAATGTTGTTTTTAGACGTTAAAAAATACGTCAAAAACGACATTATTGCGTCATTATTTTTGCACCAACCTAATAGTTATGGTGTATCATTTTGGTAAAGAATAGGACTAGGGTAGTATTAGGTTGGTGCAAAAATAATGACGTAATAATGTCGTTTTATGACGTTAAAAAATACATCAAAAAACGACATTGTCACGTCATTATTTTTGCACAAACCTAATAGTTTTGGTGTATCATTTTGGTAAAGAATAGGACTAGGGTAGTATTAGGTTGGTGCAAAAATAATGACGTAATAATGTCGTTTTATGATGTTAAAAAATACATCAAAAAACGACATTGTTACGTCATTATTTTTGCACCAACCTAATAGTTATGGTGTATCATTTTGGTAAAGAATAGGACTAGGGTAGTATTAGGTTGGTGCAAAAATAATGACGTAATAATGTTGTTTTTAGACGTTAAAAAATACGTTAAAAAAACGACATTATTACGTCATTATTTTTGCACCAACCTAATAGTTATGGTGTATCATTTTGGTAAAGAATAGGACTAGGGTAGTATTAGGTTGGTGCAAAAATAATGACGTAATAATGTCGTTTTATGACGTTAAAAAATACATCAAAAAACGACATTGTTACGTCATTATTTTTGCACCAACCTAATAGTTATGGTGTATCATTTTGGTAAAGAATAGGACTAGGGTAGTATTAGGTTGGTGCAAAAATAATGACGTAATAATGTTGTTTTTAGACGTTAAAAAATACGTTAAAAAAACGACATTATTACGTCATTATTTTTGCACCAACCTAATAGTTATGGTGTATCATTTTGGTAAAGAATAGGACTAGGGTAGTATTAGGTCGGTGCAAAAATAATGACGTAATAATGTCGTTTTATGACGTTAAAAAATACATCAAAAAACGACATTGTTACGTCATTATTTTTACACCAACCTAATAGTTATGGTGTATCATTTTGGTAAAGAATAGGACGAGGGTAGTATTAGGTTGGGGCAAAAATAGTGACGTAATAATGTCGTTTTTAGACGTTAAAATACGTTAAAAAAACGACATTATCGCGTCATTATTTTTGCACCAACCTAAGAGTATCAGTCGATTGTCTAATCTAACATGCGCGGGAAGAGAACTGGCGCATAGTGTGACCTCGGGGTTGCCCACCGGAACTGCTTGCAGGCACACCCTTTCATAAGTGACATAGCACTGTTAGAACCCTGATATGATGTGACTGTTGATCAGAGCATGCCCTCTAGTCGTTACATAAGTGTTCGGGATCCTAATTAGCAGTCGAGAAACAGCAACCAGAAAACTGCCAACACGGGTCCCTCAGTATGAAAAGACGTTGCCACAATCCACACACTATTAAGGCCTGAGAAAAAGAAAGGAACCAGGAACTAAACAGGAAAAAACGAATGAGATTCTACTCCTGTTCAAGAGAAGGCGGAGGGGTATGAACCGGGCGATAGGAAAGCCTATCTATTAAAAAGAAGTTACTAAATTTTAACTGAGTTAAAGTCGAGATGTTCATTAGAAATTCAGCAAAAAATTAAAACTGACAGAGACCTATCTCTGAATGAACCTAAAAAAATGGTTTTGACTTCCAGTTATTTCAAAGAATGTACATTCAGATAACTTATTTGGAGAGTCAATCTGCGGCCCCCAGAACTTTTTGACCGTGCGATATTAGTACAGGGTGTCCATTGCATTTTAAAAAATTATAATTTTATTCGTATTTGCGATAGAAATAATCTGTAAAATATGTTATAAAGTTTAATGTACGCAGTTTTAAGTATAGCTAAAATAACTAACGTGATTTCAGGCATTACTGTAAATCAGTTGGCAAATGTTTTCCGTGAACTGCAAAATCGTATTAATCTTTGTATTGCTAATGATGGAGGATATGTGGAAACTTAAATAAAATTCCAATAAAACCTTAAAAAATATAGATTTACTTCTTTCTAATCCTTTTTATAAATTATTTCTATCGCAAATATTAGGTTGGTGCAAAAAATAATGTCGTTTTCTCACATGTGTTAATATGTGAGAAAACGACATTATTTTTGCACCAACCTAATACAAATAAAGTTATAAAATTTTGAAAGTGCACACGAACTTTATGGACTCATCTGACGTCACACATTATGAAATGGACAAAAGTCCGACAATTATTTTAAAGACATTTTTATGTTTATACGTTCTTCTTTTATAGGTGCAAATATTTTAGTAAATGCTCTGTTTATAATAAACAGTATTAAACACCATTTACCGGCCGGAATTAAATAATTGTCGGACTTTCATAATGTGTGACGTCATTTGTCTACATTTGGATACGCTTTGAGCAGATATGAATGTACGTGAGATATTCATGGAAGATTGTAGTTTAAAGACAGTAAATTCGACATAACTAACCGAACGCTCCTCTGTAGCCAAATTGGTTAAGGCACGTCAAGCTAAATGACGGTTCCGTATTGGATACAGGTTCGAATCCTGTCGGTGAACGAATATTTTCTGTGAAAATTTCTGCGACATTCAGGCCGGTAAATAGTGTTTAATACCGTTTATTATAAACAGAGCATTTACTTAAATATTTGTATCTATAAGAAGAATCTATAAACGTAAAAATGTCTTAAAATAATAACAGGATGCTAATTTATGAAAGTAAACAATGGAACAAGAGAAAAATATCAAAAGTCAAAATATAAAAGAAAAAAGAAGACTGCAGCGAAGACATAGTCATCCAGTAATACTTTGATGACCCCCTCCTCTCAAAAAAGTTCAGTGGTAGATAGTTTCTTTCTTTTTCTGGAGAACTTTGCATTTGTTTTTAATAAATTCACCCAAAAGCGAATTTTTTCTCATCATAGAATCTCTTGAAATTTTCCACATAGTTTCGTATCGAAACGTAAATAAAAAGAATTTTTTTTTTATTTATCCGACGGACTTTATCCCTTTAAACATTACGGAGCTCCTACGGAAATACGAGTAACCTATAAAAAATAACGTTTAAAGTGGCATATATATATATATATATATATATATATATATATATATATATATATATATATATATAGAGATTGGTGCAAAAATAATGACGTAATAATGTCGGTTTTTGACGTATTTTTTAACGTCAAAAAACGACATTATTACGTCATTATTTTTGCACCAACCTAATATATATATATATATATATATATATATATATATATATATATATATATATATATTATTTATTTAAAAAAAAAAATTCATAACATAAATATGTTATAAAATCACTACAAAAATAGTCATTTTGTTTCAACATCCTCGGTGTCTTATCAAGTGACGACGTTGAATGTAAAAAAAAAAAAAAAAATCAAAAAAAAATCTATATATATATATATATACGTTTCATTAAATAATATAGACAAGTGTTGGCTCTTTTATGTAAATTCTTTTCATAACGTCTGATAAGTTTAATGACATTATCGTTCAACGAAGAAAGAAAGTCACAATATTGATCCATATTTTTTAATACAATCTAAGCTTTCAGCTTACATAAGCCATTATCAAAGATGTCAATTACAACATATTAAGCAAGACAGTGATGATAGTCTGTCATTGTTTACATAGATGATTTCTAAGCAACGATAAACAAGTGCATATAAGACGCTAGTAGCGAAAATCGCACCGCATCTCATGACGTCACACATGACGACGCGAGAGTGAATTGGAGAAGTATGAAGTATGGGAAGTCTTTGGTATAAACCATTGTCTCTCTTAGCTGTGTGTGTGTTCTTGCTTATCACTCACGATTCGGTTCTTAGCCTCACTTTTTCTTCTTTTCTTTCCTTTCCCTTTCTGCCTCGTTAAATGGTGCCACATCATCCATAATAACATACTAAAATTTGAATCATTTGCAAAGCATAGAAAAGCATAGAAAAAGAATTATAACAATTATTTATTTATTTTCAAAATAGGATCGTCCAAAAGTAAGAGACAAAATTGAGAAAAACAATGTAAACAGTATGCTATATTCAAATTTTTTGATTTTCTCTAAAGAATAAGTCTTACTTAGTCATTTGTAAACGTTGCATCAGCCGGCACCATGGCGAAACGCCAAAAACTTGATTACTCTGTGAGACAAGCTATTGTGAAGCTACACAAGGAAAAGCACGCCATTAGAGAGAATTCAGAGAAAGTGAATCGTTCCAAGAGTGTTGTAGGCAGGGTTGTTAAATCCTACAATGATACTGGCAAAATAGTTAGAGCTTTTAAAACCGGCAGACACCGCAAAACTTCGGCAAGAGAAGATCGAATAATGCAGCGTATGTCATTAAAGGACCGTTTTAAGTCCTGCACAGAAATTAAAAGGGTTATGAATAGTACCTCATGTGTTAATGTGTCAAGACAGACTGTTTCTAGACGACTGCAAGAAATAGGGCTGTTTAATGGAACCCCAGGGAAGAAACCAATTGTTAGTTCGAAGAATAAGAAGAAGAGATTAGAGTTTGCAAACAGGTATGTAATTTGGACATATGAAAATTGGGCAAAAGTATTTTTCAGTGATGAAAGCAAGTTTAATTTATTTGGAAATGATGGAAAAACAATCTAAAGAGACGTATTGGTGAAAGATTAAGTGCAAAGTGTACTAAGAAAACTGTCAAGTTTGGGGGCGGAAGCGTCATGGTATTTGGAATGTTTTCTAGCCAAGGTACGCCTCTCGTCCGGTTACAAACTCGTGTAAACGCGCAGATCTATAAAAACATTGTTCAAGATCATGTTGTGCCAATCATACAGAATTCAGGTTTCGATAGGGCTACCTTTATGCAAGATAATGCCCCATGTCACAAGGCAAATGTGGTAATGAGTTACCTTAGCGAGCAAGATTTGGAAATTATGGATTGGCCACCTCAAAGTCCTGACTTAAAACCAATAGAAAATATTTGGAAGAACTTAGGAGTGAAAGTTATGGAAAGAAATCCCACTAACACGGAGGATTTGTGGGTGAAGCTTCAAGAAGAATGGTCTAAAAATAGTATCGAGGATTGTCAAGAACTGATTCGTTCTTGTAGTCGAAGATGTGCAGCTGTCATTACTAAATATTGATTGTACATGTATTTTTATTGTTTTTTTGCCGTTTACATTGTTTTTCTTAATTTTGTCCCTTACTTTTGGACGTTCCAAATTTGAAAATAAATAAATAATTGTTATAATTTTTTTCTATCCTTTGTAAATGATTCAAATTTTAGTATGTTATTATGGATGATAACGACTACCAGTTGTCAAAATTTCAGCTTTTCACAGTTGTTATTTCTAAGAAATATTAGGTTTCAAAATTTTGTCACTTAGTTTTGGACGCTACTGTATATATATATATATATATATATATATATATATATATATATATATATATATATAGTCTTAAGATGTGCTATATCTATGGGATAAAGTGCTCAATATCAGAGATAGAGTGTGTGTAAATATAAAAGACGATTGCATTTAGCATGAACCAGACTGTCGCCTCTAAGTTATATATATATATATATATATATATATATATATATATATATATATATATATATATATATATATATATATATTCATCGATAGGTAGATAGATATGAACAGAACGAAATATATATATAGAGTCAGAAACAAATCTAGGTAACAAGATAGATATTGAAGAGACACGTATATAGATAGATAGATATATATGAAAAGACTCGTAGATAGATATGTAGATAGATTTGAAGAGACTTGTAGATAGATCGATCGATAGATAGATACATAGATAGATAGATATGAAAAGACTCGTAGAAAGAGATGTAGATAGATTTGAAGAGACTTGTAGATAGATCGATCGATAGGTAGATATAAAAAGACTCGTAGAAAGATATGTAGATAGATTTGAAGAGACTTGTAGATAGATCGATCGATAGATAGATATGAAAAGACTCGTAGAAAGATATGTAGATAGATTTGAAGAGACTTGTAGATAGATCGATCGATAGATAGATAAATAGATAGATAGAAATAAAAAGACTCGTAGAAAGATATGTAGATATATTTGAAGAGACTTGTAGATAGATCGATCGCTGGACAGATAAATAGATAGATAGATATGAAAAGACTCGTAGAAAGATACGTAGATAGATTTGAAGAGACATGTAGATAGATCGATCGATAGATAGATAAATAGATAGATATGAAATGACCCGTAGAAAGATATGTAGATAGATTTGAAGAGACTTGTAGATAGATCGATCGATAGATAGATAAATAGATAGATATGAAAAGACTCGTAGAAAGATATGTAGATAGATTTGAAGAGACTTGTAGATAGATCGATCGATAGGTAGATATGAAAAGACTCGTAGAAAGATATGTAGATAGATTTGAAGAGACTTGTAGATAGATCGATCGATAGATAGATATGAAAAGACTCGTAGAAAGATATGTAGATAGATTTAAAGAGACTTGTAGATAGATCGATCGATAGATAGATAAATAGATAGATAGATATGAAAAGACTCGTAGAAAGATATGTAGATATATTTGAAGAGACTTGTTGATAGATCAATCGATAGATAGATAAATAGATAGATAGAAATGAAAAGACTCGTAGAAAGATATGTAGATAGATTTGAAGAGACTTGTAGATAGATCGATCGATAGGTAGATAAATGGGTAGATAGATATGAAAAGACTCGTAGAAAGATATGTAGATAGATTTAAAGAGACTTGTAGATAGATCGATCGATAGATAGATAAATAGATAGATAGATATGAAAAGACTCGTAGAAAGATATGTAGATATATTTGAAGAGACTTGTTGATAGATCAATCGATAGATAGATAAATAGATAGATAGAAATGAAAAGACTCGTAGAAAGATACGTAGATAGATTTGAAGAGACTTGTAGATAGATCGATCGATAGATAGATAAATAGATAGATATGAAAAGACTCGTAGAAAGATATGTAGATAGATTTGAAGAGACTTGTAGATAGATCGATCGATAGATAGATAAATAGATAGATATGAAAAGACTCGTAGAAAGATATGTAGATAGATTTGAAGAGACTTGTAGATAGATCGATCGATAGATAGATAAATAGATAGATATGAAAAGACTCGTAGAAAGATATGTAGATAGATTTGAAGAGACTTGTAGATAGATCCATCGATACATAGATAAATAGATATGAAAAGACTCGTAGAAATATATGTAGATAGATTTGAAGTGACTTGTAGATAGATCGATCCATAGATAAATAGATAGATAGAAATGAAAAGACTCGTAGAAAGATATGTAGATAGATTTGAAGAGACTTGTCGATAGATCGATCGATAGATAGATATGAAAAGACTCGTAGAAAGAGATGTAGATAGATTTGAAGAGACTTGTAGATAGATCGATCGATAGGTATATATGAAAAGACTCGTAGAAAGATATGTAGATAGATTTGAAGAGACTTGTAGATAGATCGATCGATAGATAGATAAATAGATAGATAGATAGATATGAAAAGACTCGTAGAAAGATATGTAGATAGATTTGAAGCGACTTGTAGATAGATCGATCGATAGATAGATAAATAGATGGATAGATATGAAGACTCGTAGAAAGATATGTAGATAGATTTGAAGAGACTTGTAGATAGATCGATCGATAGATAGATATGAAAAGACTCGTAGAAAGATATGTAGATAGATTTGAAGCGACTTGTAGATAGATCGATCGATAGATAGATAAATAGATCGATAGATATGAAAAGACTCGTAGAAAGATATGTAGATAGATTTGAAGAGACTTGTAGATAGATCGATAGATAGATAGATTCGAACATACTCATAGACAGGTAGTTAGGTAGGTGGGTAGTTAGGTAGGGAGAGAGAAGTGAATAAAATAATAGGGACAAAAGAAAAAGGAATCAAAGAAGGAAAAAAGAAAGAAGATGAAAATGATTTTGTGGATTTGAAGAAAGAAAAAAAGAAAAGAAATATCGAAACCATTGAAAGAATGAAAGGAATATATATATATTGCAAAAGGGGAGAAGAAATGAAAGAAATATAGGCAAAAAGTCCGAATAAGACAACGCAGGAAGAAGGAAAAAGTAAAGAAAGAACGGAAATGATTTTTTTTTATCTTGTCTTTTTTGTCTTAACTGAGAATAACAGAAACAAAGGGCAATGCAGACAAAAAATAAGAAAAAGAAGGAAAAAAACGATATAAAAATGTAGAAAGTAATAAAGACGATCATAAAACAGAAAAAAAAGGAATGAATCTTACTTATTATAAAACACAGATTGTGTGTGTGTGTGTGTCTGTACGTTTATATATTGGATCGGATTTCCTACATTTTTCAACCGATTTCGACAAAACTCCACATGACTACGTAAAATTACCTTGCGGTGGTTCTGACAGCGCCAAAAATTGGAAAAACACAATAGTTTTTGCACGAAATCAATTTGAAACGATAAAACACGATTTTGTCCCCAAAATGAAAGGGGGACAACTCATATCGAGTTATACGTATTATAAAACCCAGGTTGTTTGTGTGTGTGTGTGTGTGTTCGTTTATATATGGGATTGGATTTCCTACATTTTTCAACCGATTTCAGCAAAACTTCACTTTTTTTTTGGCAGGTAGTGTTTCTTATTGTCTTGCACACTTTTTTCTTTATTTTTACATTCAGAATGCTTTAAAAATTCCATTTACAAGACAATTGTTTATAATAAAATTCTATTCAATCGATAGACTCATAACGATTGAAAACAATGTTTTTGTTTGAGTTTGGGTTTGACCAATTCGTAAAAAAAAACTACAAAAAAACAAAAAACTATTAGGTTGGTGCAAAAATAATGACGTAATAATGTCGTTTTTTGACGTTAAAAAATAAGTCAAAAAACGACATTATTACGTCATTATTTTTGCACCAACCTAATAATTAAGACATGCGTGTCCGTCAACCTTAAACAATAATCTTTGTCAATTTTATTTTTCAGTCTTTATGATGGTCGATACTTGATCTATCTCTTACTGCTACATCCCCGGGCAACGCCGGGCTCTCCTGCTAGTAAATAATAAAAACGAAAGAATAAAAGATTAGAAAGAAGGAATGAAAACAATAAAAGAGAAGAAATGACATTCGTAGATAATGAAGAAGTGAAAAGATAAAAAAGAAATAATGAATGAGTAGAATAAAAAAGACAGGATAAAAACAACAGAAAAAAAAGGAATGAAAACAATAAAAAATAAATAAATAAATGAAAACCGTAGAAAATGAGGAAATAAAACTACAAAAAAGAACGAATGATAGCAGCAAAGAAGGAAAGAATGACAACAATAAAGAAAGAAAGAACGAAAATATTAGGTTGGTGCAAAAATAATGACGTAATAATGTCGTTTTTTGACGTATTTTTTAACGTCAAAAAACGACATCATTACGTCATTATTTTTGCACCAACCTAATAGTAGAAAAAGAAGGATGCAAACAATAACAAAAAAGTAATGAAAACTGTAAAAAAAGCGAAGAAAGAAAGCAATAAAAAGAACGAATCAAAACGATAGAAAGAGAAGGAATTAAATCAATAAAAGAGAAAGGGGGAAACAGAAGGAAAAAAAAAAAGAATGCAAACAATAAAAGAGAAATAATTAAACACTAAAAATGAAACAAGGAAAACCGTAGAAAAAGAACGAATGAAAATAATAAAAAATGAAAAAATTAAACCAGTAGAAAAGTAGGAATAAAAAACAATAAAAAGAATGGAATGAAAGCAATAATTATTCTTCGTCCTTCTTCCGTTGTAAGTAGTAAAAAGTAAAAGACGAAAAACAGACAGAATAAAATGAAGGATGAAGTGAATAAGCAAAAATAAGTAAATAAAAAAATAGCAACTAAAAAGTTGGCAAAGAAAAAAATGGTCTATTCCCTTGGTAAGTTAACTAAGAGTAATAACCATGAAATATTGGTTATAAAAGAGCCCGTTCATCCCTGCAGGAGGTGGAAAGAAGGAAGTGGCGTATACGCATGCGTACGCGCCTGCGCGTGAGGGCGGCCATTATGCGTGCTCAGACGCAACTCTGTAGGCTCCATTCATAAAAGCCAAAAAAGAAAACGCTTTCGAGAATGAATGCCGCACTAGACTCATGGGAAACACGGAAGGTGGAAGAAATTGAAAGAAAAAAAAAGTTCCAGAGGAATAAGTATGCTGGAATCGGGAACTGGAAGGTGAAACTGTTGTGACTGTCGGGGGATATTAAACTGTCATCCACGGAACTTGAACCCGCCAATATATAATAAAGTGGGAAGTACAAAAGGGGATGAAATCGATGGCAGAAAGAAGAAGAAGAAGAAGAAAAAAAATGAAAGGAAAGAAGTAAGAAAAGAGAAAGATTAAGAAAAACGGAGATAAAAATGGAGATAAAAAACGACGAAAAGAATAAAAAAAAGAGAAGAAGAAGGCAAATAGCAATAAATGTTCGTTCAACCGGGGACAGGGAAAAAGACAGAAAAAGACGAAGAAAAAAGAAAAAAAAAAGAAAAAAAGATCATACTTAAGTATTAGGTTGGTGCAAAAATAATGACGTAATAATGTCGTTTTTTGACGTTAAAAAATACGTCAGAAAACGACATTATTACGTCATAAAATGTCCTAGGCGCGTGAATGCTGATTTTCCAGACAGGTAAATTTTTTTAAAATTTTATTTTCCCTACACTGGGTTTGTGCTGTATTAAGTTTAACTTATTTTTTTTAAATGAAATGAGAATGAATAATTTCGAAGAATTAAGCAAGATAAGTAAATTCATTGATGAACCGAAATGAATGAATGAATGAAAGAAAGAAAGAAAGAAAGAAGTATGAAATGAAAAAGAGGAATGAATTAAAGAAAGAAGAAATAAAGATAAATAAGTATTAAGTGGGGAGGAGAACGAAGCAGGGAAGCAAGCAAGCAAACAAGCAAGAAAGAAAGAAAGAAAGAAAGAAAGAAAGAAAGAAAGAAAGAAAGAAAGAAAGTAAGAAAAAGAAAAAGTGAAGAAAGGAAGAAAGAAAGAAAGAAAGAAAGAAAGAAAGAAAAAGAACGATTAATACATATTAAACGGAAAGAAGAATCAATTCTGAAAGAAAGAAAGTAAGAAACATAGACCGAATGAAAAAAAGAAAAAAGAAAGAAAGAAAAAACAAAAAGCATAAAAGAAAGAAGAATAAATAAGTAGAAAGGGAGAAGGAAGAAAGAAAGAAAGAAAATAGGAAGAAAAAACCAAGAAGAAAACGTAAATAAGTATTAAATGGGAAGAAGAAAGAAGCAGGTAAGAAAGAAAGAAAGAAAGAAAGAAAGAAAGAAAAAGGGCTGGACGGAGGAAAGGAAGAAGAAAGAAAAAGAACAAATAAATAAATAAATAAACACACAAAGAAAGAAAGAAAGACAGAAAGAAACAAAGAAAGACAGAAAGAAAAAAACGATTACTACATATTAAACAGAAAGAAAAATCAATTGTGAAAGAAAGAAAGAAAGAAAGAAAGAAAAAGAAAAATTGAAGTACGGAAGAAAGAAGAAAGAAAGAAGGAAAGAAAAAGAACGATTAATACATATTAAACAGAAAGAAGAATCAATTCTGAAAGAAAGAAAGAAAGACAGAATGAAAGAAAGAAAAAAATAAGAAAGAAAAAACAGAAAAAAAGCATAAAAGAAAGAAGAATAAATAAGTAGAAAGGGAGAAGGAAGGAAGAAAGAAAGAAAGAAAGCATGAAAGAAAGAAAAAGGAAAGAAAAAACCAAAAAGAAAGAAAACGCAAATAAGTATTAAATGGGAAGAAGAAAGAAAGAAAGAAAGAAAGAAAGAAAGAAAGAAAGAAAAAGGGCAGAAGGGAGGAAAGGAAGAAGAAAGAAAAAGAACGATTAATACATATTAAACAGAAAGAAAAACCAATTCTGAAAGAAAGAAAGAAAGAATAAAAGAAAGAAAAAAAATAAATAGGAGAGAGAAGCAAGCAAGCAAACGCCAAATAAATAAATAAATAAATAAATAAAGACACAAAGAAAGAAAGAAAGAAAGAAAGACAGAAAGAAAAAAAACGATTAATACATATTAAACAGAAAGAAAAATCAATTGTGAAAGAAAGAAAGAAAGAATGTGAGACAGAACGAAAGAAAGGAAAAAGAAAGAAAAACAAGAAATAGGGCATAAGAATAAATAAGCAAGAAAGAAAGAAAAAGAAAAAAAAAGAAAGAAAGAACGAAGTAAGGAAGCCCGGAAGAACGATTAATACATAATAAATAGAAAGAATCCATTGTGAAAGAAAGAAAGTTTTAAGTGGAATAAAATCTACGGATATGAAACAGAAGAAAAAAATTAGGCGTGAAAAACTAAAAGATATAAAAGTAAAAGAAAGAAAGAAAGAAAGAAAGGATAATGTAAAGAAAAAAAACATGAAAGATTCAATGAAAAGAACATGAAGAATTTTAAAACAAGAAGACGAAGAACATGGAAGAGGAAGAAGAAAAGGAAATAGATAATCTCGAAGAAAAGCCTAATGGGGTGGAAAGCAAGAATGAAGGGCAAACATCAAAGAACTGGAGAAAAAAAGGGGAAAAAAATGAAGAAGTAGGAAGAACATAACGCGGTAAAAATGGTAAAATTTAAAAGGAATATTAAATATATTTTAAAATCCAAAGATGTACTGAGTAATAAGATGGGGTCAAAGATCAAGATGAACGATAGAAAAAAAAAATTAAATAAAAGGAAGGAAATTGTGTGCATATAAATGGCTAATTTTGTCAGTATCACTTGCCTTGATTCATGAACTCTGAGGGAAATTCTACCTTGATTCTCAGTGCATTTCTGTTGTAAATTTATTTACAATAAAATATTTCAAGAGTAATAAAATAATCCATTCGAACATATTTACTTTACACACCTAATATCGCTATTTTGTCAGTAACGATGCATTATTTTCTGACCGCTGCTTTCAATTCATTCCTATAGTAAAATCATTAGCAATGCATTTCCATTATCCATATAATAGCCCTATTCTATCAGTAATGCTTGCATTCATTCCTGACCACTGACAATCCCTTTCTTCCTCATTTTCAATGCATTTCTATAGAAAAATCATTAGCAATGCATTTACATTATCCATATAATAGCCCTATTCTATCAGTAATGCTTGCATTCATTCCTGACCACTGACAATCCCTTTCTTCCTCATTTTCAATGCATTTCACTAGTAAAATCATTAGCAATGCATTTCCATTATACATATAATAGCCCTATTCTATCAGTAATGCTTGCATTCATTCCTGACCACTGACAATCCCTTTCTTCCTCATTTTCAATGCATTTCTATAGAAAAATCATTAGCAATGCATTTCCATTATCCATATAATAGCCCTATTCTATCAGTAATGCTTGCATTCATTCCTGACCACTGACAATCCCTTTCTTCCTCATTTTCAATGCATTCCTATAGTAAAATCATAAGCAATGCATTTCCATTATACATATAATAGCCCTATTCTATCAGTAATGCTTGCATTCATTCCTGACCACTGACAATCCCTTTCTTCCTCATTTTCAATGCATTCCTATAGTAAAATCATAAGGAATGCATTTCCATTATACATATAATAGCCCTATTCTATCAGTAATGCTTGCATTCATTCCTGACCACTGACAATCCCTTTCTTCCTCATTTTCAATGCATTTCTATAGAAAAATCATTAGCAATGCATTTCCATTATCCATATAATAGCCCTATTCTATCAGTAATGCTTGCATTCATTCCTGACCACTGACAATCCCTTTCTTCCTCATTTTCAATGCATTCCTATAGTAAAATCATAAGCAATGCATTTCCATTATACATATAATAGCCCTATTCTATCAGTAATGCTTGCATTCATTCCTGACCACTGACAATCCCTTTCTTCCTCATTTTCAATGCATTTCTATAGAAAAATCATTAGCAATGCATTTACATTATCCATATAATAGCCCTATTCTATCAGTAATGCTTGCATTCATTCCTGACCACTGACAATCCCTTTCTTCCTCATTTTCAATGCATTTCACTAGTAAAATCATTAGCAATGCATTTCCATTATACATATAATAGCCCTATTCTATCAGTAATGCTTGCATTCATTCCTGACCACTGACAATCCCTTTCTTCCTCATTTTCAATGCATTTCTATAGAAAAATCATTAGCAATGCATTTCCATTATCCATATAATAGCCCTATTCTATCAGTAATGCTTGCATTCATTCCTGACCACTGACAATCCCTTTCTTCCTCATTTTCAATGCATTCCTATAGTAAAATCATAAGCAATGCATTTCCATTATACATATAATAGCCCTATTCTATCAGTAATGCTTGCATTCATTCCTGACCACTGACAATCCCTTTCTTCCTCATTTTCAATGCATTCCTATAGTAAAATCATAAGCAATGCATTTCCATTATACATATAATAGCCCTATTCTATCAGTAATGCTTGCATTCATTCCTGACCACTGACAATCCCTTTCTTCCTCATTTTCAATGCATTTCTATAGAAAAATCATTAGCAATGCATTTCCATTATCCATATAATAGCCCTATTCTATCAGTAATGCTTGCATTCATTCCTGACCACTGACAATCCCTTTCTTCCTCATTTTCAATGCATTCCTATAGTAAAATCATAAGCAATGCATTTCCATTATACATATAATAGCCCTATTCTATCAGTAATGCTTGCATTCATTCCTGACCACTGACAATCCCTTTCTTCCTCATTTTCAATGCATTCCTATAGTAAAATCATAAGCAATGCATTTCCATTATACATATAATAGCCCTATTCTATCAGTAATGCTTGCATTCATTCCTGACCACTGACAATCCCTTTCTTCCTCATTTTCAATGCATTTCTATAGAAAAATCATTAGCAATGCATTTCCATTATCCATATAATAGCCCTATTCTATCAGTAATGCTTGCATTCATTCCTGACCACTGACAATCCCTTTCTTCCTCATTTTCAATGCATTCCTATAGTAAAATCATAAGCAATGCATTTCCATTATACATATAATAGCCCTATTCTATCAGTAATGCTTGCATTCATTCCTGACCACTGACAATCCCTTTCTTCCTCATTTTCAATGCATTTCTATAGAAAAATCATTAGCAATGCATTTCCATTATCCATATAATAGCCCTATTCTATCAGTAATGCTTGCATTCATTCCTGACCACTGACAATCCCTTTCTTCCTCATTTTCAATGCATTCCTATAGTAAAATCATAAGCAATGCATTTCCATTATACATATAATAGCCCTATTCTATCAGTAATGCTTGCATTCATTCCTGACCACTGACAATCCCTTTCTTCCTCATTTTCAATGCATTCCTATAGTAAAATCATTAGCAATGCATTTCCATTATACATATAATAGCCCTATTCTATCAGTAATGCTTGCATTCATTCCTGACCACTGATAATCCCTTTCTTCCTCATTTTCAATGCATTCTTATAGTAAAATCATTAGCAATGCATTTACATTATCCATATAATAGCCCTATTCTATCAGTAATGCTTGCATTCATTCCTGACCACTGACAATCCCTTTCTTCCTCATTTTCAATGCATTCCACTAGTAAAATCATTAGCAATGTATTTCCATTATACATATAATAGCCCTATTCTATCAGTAATGCTTGCATTCATTCCTGACCACTGACAATCCCTTTCTTCCTCATTTTCAATGCATTCCACTAGTAAAATCATTAGCAATGCATTTCCATTATACATATAATAGCCCTATTCTATCAGCAATGCTTGCATTTATTCCTGACCACTGACAATCCCTTTCTTCCTCATTTTCAATGCATTCCACTAGTAAAATCATTAGCAATGTATTTCCATTATACATATAATAGCCCTATTCTATCAGTAATGCTTGCATTCATTCCTGACCACTGACAATCCCTTTCTTCCTCATTTCCAATGCATTCCACTAGTAAAATCATTAGCAATGCATTTCCATTATACATATAATAGCCCTATTCTATCAGCAATGCTTGCATTTATTCCTGACCACTGACAATCCCTTTCTTCCTCATTTTCAATGCATTCCACTAGTAAAATCATTAGCAATGTATTTCCATTATACATATAATAGCCCTATTCTATCAGTAATGCTTGCATTCATTCCTGACCACTGATAATCCCTTTCTTCCTCATTTCCAATGCATTCCACTAGTAAAATCATTAGCAATGCATTTCCATTATACATATAATAGCCCTATTCTATCAGCAATGCTTGCATTTATTCCTGACCACTGACAATCCCTTTCTTCCTCATTTTCAATGCATTTCTATAGAAAAATCATTAGCAATGCATTTACATTATCCATATAATAGCCCTATTCTATCAGTAATGCTTGCATTCATTCCTGACCACTGACAATCCCTTTCTTCCTCATTTTCAATGCATTTCACTAGTAAAATCATTAGCAATGCATTTCCATTATACATATAATAGCCCTATTCTATCAGTAATGCTTGCATTCATTCCTGACCACTGACAATCCCTTTCTTCCTCATTTTCAATGCATTTCTATAGAAAAATCATTAGCAATGCATTTACATTATACATATAATAGCCCTATTCTATCAGTAATGCTTGCATTCATTCCTGACCACTGACAATCCTTTTCTTCCTCATTTCCAATGCATTCCACTAGTAAAATCATTAGCAATGCATTTCCATTATACATATAATAGCCCTATTCTATCAGCAATGCTTGCATTTATTCCTGACCACTGACAATCCCTTTCTTCCTCATTTTCAATGCATTCCACTAGTAAAATCATTAGCAATGTATTTCCATTATACATATAATAGCCCTATTCTATCAGTAATGCTTGCATTCATTCCTGACCACTGATAATCCCTTTCTTCCTCATTTCCAATGCATTCCACTAGTAAAATCATTAGCAATGCATTTCCATTATACATATAATAGCCCTATTCTATCAGTAATGTTTGAATTCATTCCTGACCACTGACAATCCCTTTCTTCCTCATTTTCAATGCATTTCTATAGAAAAATCATTAGCAATGCATTTACATTATCCATATAATAGCCCTATTCTATCAGTAATGCTTGCATTCATTCCTGACCACTGACAATCCCTTTCTTCCTCATTTTCAATGCATTTCACTAGTAAAATCATTAGCAATGCATTTCCATTATACATATAATAGCCCTATTCTATCAGTAATGCTTGCATTCATTCCTGACCACTGATAATCCCTTTCTTCCTCATTTTCAATGCATTCCACTAGTAAAATCATTAGCAATGCACTTCCATTATACATATAATAGCCCTATTCTATCAGTAATGCTTGCATTCATTCCTGACCACTGATAATCCCTTTCTTCCTCATTTTCAATGCATTCCACTAGTAAAATCATTAGCAATGTATTTCCATTATACATATAATAGCCCTATTCTATCAGTAATGCTTGCATTCATTCCTGACCACTGACAATCCCTTTCTTCCTCATTTCCAATGCATTCCACTAGTAAAATCATTAGCAATGCATTTCCATTATACATATAATAGCCCTATTCTATCAGCAATGCTTGCATTTATTCCTGACCACTGACAATCCCTTTCTTCCTCATTTTCAATGCATTCCACTAGTAAAATCATTAGCAATGTATTTCCATTATACATATAATAGCCCTATTCTATCAGTAATGCTTGCATTCATTCCTGACCACTGACAATCCCTTTCTTCCTCATTTCCAATGCATTCCACTAGTAAAATCATTAGCAATGCATTTCCATTATACATATAATAGCCCTATTCTATCAGCAATGCTTGCATTTATTCCTGACCACTGACAATCCCTTTCTTCCTCATTTTCAATGCATTCCACTAGTAAAATCATTAGCAATGTATTTCCATTATACATATAATAGCCCTATTCTATCAGTAATGCTTGCATTCATTCCTGACCACTGACAATCCCTTTCTTCCTCATTTCCAATGCATTCCACTAGTAAAATCATTAGAAATGCATTTCCATTATACATATAATAGCCCTATTCTATCAGCAATGCTTGCATTTATTCCTGACCACTGACAATCCCTTTCTTCCTGATTTTCAATGCATTTGTCGATTAGTTCATCCTTGGTTAAACATTGTTAAATCCCAGAGGTCTGGCGTTATGTCAAAAACAGTATAAATAAATTTATTTTGAAGTTAATTTCATTTCTTTGTAGTTTTTTTTCTTATTTCTTCTTAATTTTTTCTTCTTTTCGCCTCGTCGTAATAGTTTAATGTTGCTTGAATGTTTAAGATGAAGCATTTTAATAATTATTAATTTTTGACGCGTCTTTCTCCATATTTCGACAGAACCTCCGATTTTACTGAGTTGCTATAGGATGTTTGTCCTCCTTTACGGCAACTAAGGTTGGACGGTTTCCTCAAAGATGAAGTAGAGACTCGAGGCAACGGAGATGTGGTTCTACAAAAGGATGCTAAGGATATCATGGACCAAGCGTGTGAGTAACGATGAGGTCTTAGAAAGGATACAAACATGGAGGAGGCTTATACTTCACATCAGGAAGAGGCAGGGGATGTTGAACGATTTCCTCAAAGATGAAGAAGAGACTCGAGGCGATGGAGATGTGGTTCTACAGAAGGATGCTAAGGATATCATGGACCGAGCGTGTGAGCAACGATGAGGTCTTAGAGAGGATGCAAACAAGGAGGAGGCTTATACTTAACATCAGGAATAGGCAGCGAATGTTTGACGATTTCCTCAAAGATGAAGAAGAGACTCGAGGCGACGGAGATGTGGTTCTACAGAAGGATGCTAAGGATATCATGGACGGAGCGTGTAAGCAACGATGAGGTCTTAGAGAGGATGCAAACAAGGAGGAGGTTTATACTTTACATCAGGAAGAGGCCGCGAATGTTGGACGATTTCCTCAAAGATGAAGAAGAGACTCGAGGTGACGGAGATGTGGTTCTACAGAAGGATGCTAAGGATAAAATGGACCAAGCGTGTGAGCAACGATGAAATCTTAGAGAGGATGCAAACAAAGTGCAAATACTTAACATCAGGAAGAGACAGGTGAAATTTCTGGGACACGTAATGAGAAAAGAGTACCTGGAGAATCTGATACTCACAGGTCGAATAGAGGGAAAGTGAGACAAGAGAAAGCAACGCGTGACAGACCTGACGGGCTTAAGCAAGTGTATGACAGAACGTGATCTGGGGGAGGTGGCAAACGGGTGAAAAAGGATATGGAGAAGTGGAGAGCCATGATCGCCTACGTCCTGAAGGGACGTCACATAAAGAAGAAAACCCATTGCTGGTTATTTAAATACAGAAAATATTTTTAGGTTGTAGAGAAATTCTGGAGATGGTTTAGTGATACAAGTCTTACTGATTAAACCATAGATGGAGGTGAAGAGATCGGTTCGTACCCTTCCAAAAGGTATTTGTGCGTAAGTGATAACGAACCTAACAGGATTTGGAACTCGGGTCTCCGGCTAACGATTCCGAGCCACTAACCATTGTGCTACCTGCACATCCGAAATTACTGCACCTAGCATAACCAAATGAACATCCATCTAGGTACTAAACAGGCTCAATGTTGCTTAACTTTCGTGATTGTATAGAAAATGTGACACCGACACCCGAAGACGCGTCGGAGAAGCAGGAAATATTCTTTAGAAAAAAAAGACATAACTGTTACGAAAATATTCACATATCGAGCAGTGAATGCAGGGCAATTTCCTCACAGACGAAGAAGAGACTTGAAGGAACAGAGAGAATGAAAATAGTGCTGAACTGTTATGTAATATCAATCCTCCTATATGGCAGTCAATGCTGGACAATTTCCTCACAGATGAAGAAAAGACTTGAGGCAACAGAAACAATGAAAAGAGTGCTGAACTGCTATGTAATATCAATCCTCCTATATGGCAGTGAATGCTGGACAATTTCCTCACAGATGAAGAGAAGACTTGAGGCAACAGAAACAATGAAAAGAATGCTGAACTGCTATGTAATATCAATCCTCCTATATGGCAGTGAATGCTGAACAATTTCCTCACAGATGAAGAAAAGACTTGAGGCAACAGAAACAATGAAAAGAATGCTGAACTGCTATGCAATATCAATCCTCCTATATGGCAGTGAATGCAGGACAATTTCCTCACAGATGAAGAGAAGACTTGAGGCAACTTAGACAATGAAAATAATTGCTG
Organism: Acanthosepion lycidas; assembly: GCA_963932145.1. Classification (NCBI taxonomy): domain Eukaryota; kingdom Metazoa; phylum Mollusca; class Cephalopoda; order Sepiida; family Sepiidae; genus Acanthosepion; species Acanthosepion lycidas. Next base: position 44,868,962 of record OZ010615.1, on the reverse strand, counting down.
AACTGCTATGTAATACCAATCTTTACTACTTCATCAGAATCTTTGGCCAATAGAAGGAATGCACTTTTTCTGACTTACATTGCATTGAATATTCCTGTCACATCTAGTCTTGTGCTTCTGCTATATATTTAGAGATTCTTGATAAAATTTGAAAATCTTGATTCGGTGCCATAATTCACGTCCGCAAAACTGCAAGCAAAATATTTGCTCGAATTTAAAAAAGAAATTGAAAAAAAAAGAAAGAATTTAATCATAGATCAAAGAACTTGTGAATTGTTGCTGCAATATGACCTTGGTATCCAACAATTGTTGTGATTAATGTACTGGGAGATGTCCTAAAACGAACTGTCGGAAAACAAGTATCTTTCAGAAAAGCCTCACTTTTTTCTTACTCAAACAATAAAGAATAGCTGGTCTCATCTATGCCGTTGATACAATGATATACGGACGCACCTAGAACTCTTGACGATCAGGGATTGGCAGTTGATCTCTCTTTCGATCTAGCACTAACATCCCAGTGGAGAAAAAACACTGGCTGGTTACGTTCAATGCCTAGAAAACTAATCTACCGTAATTTCTCGAAAATAATATGCATTTTTTCTGTAAAGTAGGGGTGCGTATTATAAATAGGTTTAAACAAAAATATTTTTTCGTTATTGATTTATAATAATAAATACGTAAATGTTGTTCTAAAATAGCAAAGACGTTTATCCCAACTTTCATTTTAAATCCAGCAATAATATTTGTTACATTTTTTGTCAATAAATTTATGTTTATCAATAACTGCATTTTTTATTTGGCGAAAAAAATAAAAAATCTGTAAAAATCGATTATTTCCACTATCGATGGGAGTTAAGAAATGCAACGTCGGTCTTGGCCTTTCCGCTAACTTGGAGCATGTGCATGTAAATTTTGGTGCAAATCCGGCGAAAATTGCGACCGTGCATTCGTTACACACACACACATCCTGCCTTTTATAGATAGAGATTTTACTTCAAATATGACTGTAAGATGATAAGTATTTTGAGAAAAAGCACATTTTATTACAGCAAAAATCTTGAGCTTTTACGATATGAAAGATCATTCAATTTCGCTTTTAATGATCATTATCTTAAAGGCATGAACTAACTTTTATCTTACTGTTAAATACGAATTTATATAATAAAGTGAAACTTTTTACCCAAAATAAACAAATATTGAAATAAGAAAACTTTTAACTTTAGATTTATGAATTTAATCAGTTGGGATTCAGTGGTAATTATTAGTCCTATTCTACCTTATAATACCAGTAATTAAAATACTTAAAGTATTGCTTCTTACTATTTTTACTTGTACTTTTTCAGTGAAATGTCTGTTCGGTCAAATGTCCAGCCATGCATTAAAACATAGCAATCAATTAATAACTGATAACTTTGTGATATTTCTCTACATTTAGCTGCAGAGTTAGGCACTGATTATTACCGTAATTTCTCAAAAATAATATGCATTTTTTACTGTAAATTACAGGTGATTGTAAGGGTATGTATTATAAATAGGTTTAAACAAAAATATTTTTTCGTTATTGATTTAAAATAATAAATATATAATTGTTCTAAAATAAGAAAGATATTATCCCAATTTTCATTTTAAATCCAGCAATAATAATTGTAACTTTTTTTTTAATAAATTTATGTTTATCATTAACTGCACTTTTTATTTGGCAAAATTAAAAATCTATAAAAAGGCCAGTTTTGAAGAAAAGAGGATATCAAGTTAACAATTTATTGAAATTTTAATTTTCATCATCATCACTTTTTATTACAGAGCCAATATCTAAATTGTTATTAAATAAATTATCATTCACAATATTATCTTCGTCCTGTTCAATATTATCTTCAGATTTTTCATTCTCTTACCAAAGGATGTCATCTTCAGAGTCATCCATGGCTGTCATGACACAATACTTCTTGAAACCTTTTCTTTATAACATCCTCACTGACGGAATCTCAAGATTCCTGAATCCATTTTTGTTTTGACGACATTTTGGCGGTAAAATAAAGCGTTATATTTATCAGGAAAACCGCACGGTAATTTTCAACATTATTTTAGCCGCTTAATTACGATTCTAGTCTTAATGTCAAGGTCGACAAAATGTCTTCGTAATTATTTGATGTTTCTTTTGACAAAATTTATAGATGCGTATTATACGTAGGTATAGATATATTTCTTAATTTTTGGATCATTTGTTGTATTATGTTGGGGTGCGTATTATTTTCGAGAACTTACGGTAGCTATATTCCATCGCTGCCGGGGCACCTCGAGGCGGTGTAATGGTTAGCAAGCTTGCCTCGCTAAATCAATTACGACTGAATAGTGAGTTCGAACCTCATTGGGTGCCCCATACCATCGGCCTTGTGCCACATCTAAGCTATGCTTGGAAAATCATTATATTCCATCACCGCTGATCGAACCCCGAACAACCGTCAGTCACGATGAACGGATGTCCCCTTGAAGAGGCACCGAAACTTGAGAGACTATTGGGCCACAAACTCACCCCTGACCTCAAATGGAACACGTACATACGATCCGTCGGTAAAGATGCAGGTAAAACAGTCGGTTCCAGGTACAGTACCAGTAAGTAACTAACTTCCCATGCTATCCTCTACCATTACAGTTTCTACCCGCAAACCACTGCTCGGTGGAACCGATTCCCAGAAGAATGTATCTCATATCATTCCTATCTTAACCTGTTCAAGTCTAGAGTTAACCGCTATTTTCCCTACAATTATAATATATTTGTATTTGCGATAGAAATAATCTGTAAAAAATGTTATAAACTTTAATGTACCTAGTTTTAAGTAGAGCTAAAATAACTAATGTGATTTCAGGCATTAATGTAGATCAGTTGGCAAATTTTTCCCGTGAACAGCAAAATCGTATTACCCTTTGTATTGCTAATGATGGAGGACATGTGGAAACTTAAATAAAAATTCAATAAAATAAGATTTACTTTTTACAAATTATTTCTATCACAAATACAAATATAGTTATAATTTTTTTAAAGTGCACATGAACTTTTTGGACACCCTGTATGTATATATATATATATATATATATATATATATATATATATATATATATATATATATATATATGTCTGATGAATTGGATCGTATTTACGATTCCAATGGAATAAATTATGACCATGGAATATTAATGTTTAAGCCTTTATATATATATATATATATATATATATATATATATATATATATATTTATTACCTCCACAGATTATATATGAAGTTGTTGAAAGAAGAAAGAACTGACTACTTTTTCTGGGGTCTGCTAAAGGAAAATGTGTACTCAATGCAACACACTTGTTTAATTGCATAAAGAATGAATGTGCTAAAATTGATGCCAATGCGGTGTTATTGCATCATGTGCATCAACCTTTGCATCAAAATTGATGGAAATCATACTGAAGATGTTATTTGCTTATATTCCAGTTCAATAAAATGTTGAAAATTTAATTTCTTGAAAATATACATTTTTTCTCCTGTGTGTTCAAACTTTAGAGACACCTTGTATATTAACGGTGGGGTAATGGATAGCAGCTCGTATTGATGAATCGGAGAGCCGAGTTCGAATTCCAGTCGAATCCATTGCGTTCACTGTTAATACTCTTGAGAAAGGTATAAATCCTCTTCTTCTCTCCACAACTATGGGTAAATAGCAGAACAAACCGCTTCTAAAGCCTTGAATGGCAACTGGTCTACCGCAGAAAGAAATGGCAAATGCCGGGAAAAAAAATCTGTATCGAAAGATACATGATCGCCTAAACGTGTATCGCGCATGACTCATAACTGACTGTATATTAACCCTTTGAGCTCTGCATTCCTGAACAATCTTACCCATTCAGCCTGAGCTGCTAAGTTAAAATTCGCAAACAACTGGTATGTTATGTTTCACGGTTGATATAAAAATATTTACAAATGTTTACTCACCGTTCAACCGGTAGCTGAGCATTAAGTTAATTTTGTCTACCACAGGTAAAGCGACGGTTATTGCTCAAAGGGTTAAAAACAATAAACAGTATATATAAATTTTAACCCGCCATTTTGAGCATGTGAGTGATAGCCCCGATTCTGGACTTTTACCGGAAAATAACAGGGGTTACTACACCTTGTAACTTTATTGCGTTTTGTCGGGAGTCAGTTGCCAAAAAGAATTTAATTCCCCATAAAATAGTCATCATCATCATCATCATCATAACCCCTATGATCGGATGTGATTGTAGTTTGCCGCGCGTTCGGTCACCTGGCCAATTCATTCGAAATGCCGGGATTGAAAGCCAAAGAGTTATTCATTTATATCTAGTGTGTCTTGAGCAATTAGACCTGACGGGTCTTATCTCTCCCCATGTCAAACCACAGACAAGGTGACCCAACATGCCGCCTTAAGTCATGGACATGTGAACGTTGATTCAATCGAGTGTGGTGTTGTGGGGAGCTAAATGCATATGAACGTTGACTTGGGTTTACGGTGGCCTCCGCTCAGCGATGCTGTGGGATCACCTCATTAGGTGCGTACTTAGCTATGGAACGCAGCCTACCCCATTATGTGAGATTATCATTGACCCTACAAGAAGGTTAATCCGCCCTTTGATAACTTCCCACCGCAGATGAATTTAAGCTTAATACTAGATTGGCAGTTAGTCACAGTCGAAATGTAGCCGTAAACTCTATTCTAATAACTTCTACTCACGCACTTCTCGTCGAAATCTCGTCGAAATCTCTTCCGAATTCCTGCATTCTTGTCAACTTATAGCTCTCAGGGAAACTGGAATAGGGAAGGGAGTTCCACAGGCGAGAGGTGCGAGACATGAAGCTATTGGAGTAGAAGAGACGGCTACGTTTAGGAGTTTCGTCAGAGAAGGGGCGAGAGCGGGATGCCAGCCTCGTAGAACGCTTGAACTCATGAAGTCTGGGAACCACCGAATGCAGCTCCTCAGAGCAATTGCCATGAAAGTATTTGTAGAACAGACAGAGAGAGGCGACGGCGCGTCTGTGAGAAAGTGACTGTAGACGAGATGCCAGAGCAGGGCTAATTATATTGCATATCCGCCTCTGGAGCCTATCAAGAACCCCGAGGCAAACAGAAGGGGCACCAGATCATATATGGCAGCAATACTCCATGCAAGGGCGAATTAGTTAGTTTTGTCAGTGACACTAGATTTGTTTTTGAGGCAGGAATAAATTGTGGTGTCATCCGCGTAGATGCCAACTTGGGAATTTATGGCGTCAGGAAGGTCATTTATGTAGATAAGGAATAGAGTGGGGCCTAGGATGGAGCCTTGAGGAACACCTGCGTTCGTGGGATAGGAACTGGAGGAGAATCCGTTGATAACGACCTTCAATTCACGGTTTGACAGGGATGATTGTATTAAGTCAAACAATCGACCCGTAATGCCATAACCCTGGAGCTTCCGAAGAAGGCCGGCATGCCAAACCCTATCAAATGCTTTGGAGATGTCTAGGGCCACGGCACGAGCTTCCCCGTTATTTTGAAGAGCTCGGTAGACAGTTTCCGTGATGGCCGTAAGCACATCAGCTATAGATCGGGCAAAGCGGAAGCCATATTGCTTGTCTGCGAGCAGATCATGGGATGTGAGGTGGTTAACCACCTCGGTATTGATTAGGGCTTCGAAGACTTTGCCGAAGAGGGGTAGGAGACTGGTAGGACGGTAGTTAGAAGGGTCAGAGGGGTCACCGGAGTTCTTGAAGACAGGAACAATCGAAGAGGACTTCCAGTAGTCAGGAAAACAAGATTACTTGAGGTAGTAGTTGTATAGTTTAGAAAGGGCGGGCGCCAGTTCAGGCGCGCATTTCTTCAAGACAATGGCTGGTATACCATCCCCACCTTGTTGGGGTCTAAATTGGAGATAACGCCCAATAAGGGGTTATTTGTAACCCACTCAATAGTGCCTCAGTTCTAAGAAGGAAGTCGAGTATGGGTACACCGGAAGAGTCGAGCGTCGAGTTGAATGAAAATTTCCGAGCAAAGCATTCAACCTTGTCGGCAGAGGAGGTCAGGACTTCGAACTGGTTGAACAAAGGAGGTATAGAGGGTTTGCAATTGTTCAATACGCTCTTTCAGAGATGCCAATAATCTTTGGAGCCAAATTTGCGAGATGCAATACGCTCCTTCATCCGAGCCGCAAATAGTGACTTAGCATCGTTGAGGACACGCTTACGCTCGTTACGGACGGAGGCAAAGAGACGTCTATTGCAGTCACGCATGTCGCTACGGAATAGGTGAAAGAAGTGGTTCCTATGGGCGATGGCGGCTGAACAAGCAGCGGAGAACCAGGGGGAGGAGCGCGACTTAACCCTATATTTCCTTGAGAGGATGGAAGCTTTAACCCAGGATGAGACCCCAGAAGCACATTCTAGGACGTGGAGCGTAAAGACACCATCCCAGGGGACATCGCGGAGGAAATCACGGAACGCGTCCCAGTCAGCTCGTTGATAGTAGAACGAAGTTCTAGTGGTAGGAGGTTCTTTGCAGGGAGGTGGTGTTGAAGGAGATGTTAACAGATACTACCGTATGATCAGAGTTACCAAGAGGGCAGAGTTGCGTGGCGCTACAGGACTCGGGGATGGAAGTAAAACACAGATCGAGAAGTGAGGCTTTACCTTCCCGGTTTAAGGCAAAACGAGTGGGGAAGTTAACTATCTGCGTGAGGGATTGAGAGACTGAAAAATTGAGCGTTTGAATGCCTGCGTGGTCAGTAGTAGCATTCTTAAGCCACATGGTATGATGAGCGTTAAAGTCGCCAAACACAAATATGTGAGCAAACGGGTCGAGGGAGAGAGCCTTGTCTATGCTGTCAGAAATGCTATAGAGTATCCCACAGTCTTGTGAGGATGGAGAGCGGTAAAGGAAGAAGAGATAGCTTACCGCATTGAGAAGAGATAGTCGGAGACTATGTACGACTGGTCTGGCGATTCGAGAGAAAACTCTCTAGCCAGAGGGAGATGGTCCTTGACGTAGACACCGTGCATGTGGGTTAGAGAATCTTTTCTGAGAAGAGGAAGGTAGCCTGGGATCGAGAGATCAGAGGAGGGGATAGACGAGACAAGGTTGGTCTCGCAGAGACCCAGTATATCCGGGCAGTTTGCAGTGAGGAAAGATTCCAGACTGCAGAAGTTTGCTCTAATGCCACGGATGTTGGAGAACGAAATGTTGAGGGGTTTAGGTGATTTTTGAGGGGCAGGTTTAGGTTTACTTTTTCAATCTTTGTAAGTGATCATGTGGAATTATGGCTGGAAGATGAGAAGGCCAGAAGTAAAAGAAGTGACGTGGGCAGAGAGGAGTTGGCACAGCCTGCATCATAATGTGGCCTCAGGGTTTCCCACCGGAAGTGACTGCAGGGACACCTTTCCATGCACGACATGGCACTACAGACACCACGGTATTATACGACTGTTGATCAGAGCGGCCGCTCAAGACACTACGCAAGAGTTAGGGCTGCTAACTAACAGTCGGAAACAGCAACAAGAGAACTGTCAACCGTGTACCCTCAGAATGAAGAGGTGATGCCACAGACTGCACACATCACGGGAGAAACAGAGCTGCACTAATACAGAGGCCAGAGAGAGAGAGAGAGAGAGAGAGAGAGAGAGAGAGAGAGAGAGAGAGAGAGAGAGAGAGAGAGTACCGGGAACCCCTTCCTAAACAAGAAACAAGGCGTAAGCCTCTACTCATGTCCAAGAGAAGGGGGAGGAGTGTTGACCGGGCGGTAGGAAAGCCTACCTACTCCTATTAACTGCAGTGTCAATCGCCAAATCCTGTTTTTCTGAATACTGGCTTCCGGCCATACCACCTTGAAACAACAACTCTCCCAAGGTCACCGAGGTTAAGCAACGTCGAGTCTGGCCAGTATCTATGACGCTTGGGAATTCCAGGTACTGTAAACTTGGGAGTGCGTGCGGTGTAATGGATGACGGCTTGGAATTGAAAATCGGAGAGCAGAGTTCGAATTCCAGCCAGGTTCGTTATATTCACTTACGCGCAAATACCCTTAGGAAAGTTATGGATCCATCTCTTCTCCCCCAGCTATGGGTTAATTAGTTGTACTTGTATTAGTAAATCATTATTATCTCCAAAAATTCATACACACACACACACACACACACACACACACACACACACACACACACACACACACACACACACACCCGGTTAATTAGTATGACTTAAAATACTACCAAATAATCAACATGAAAGAAATCTTTCATGACATTAATCCGTATAATATCCTACAATTTCTTAAAGGAAATGAAACTGTATTCTGAAATATAACAACAAAACTACAAAACACATAAACTCCCCCTCTAATAATAATGTCCACACAAACATGTATATGCATAAAAGCTGAGTATTATCTACCATGTATTCACTTGTGAAAGCAGAATAACATATTATTACTTCATAGCTCCAAAGATCATTAAGTGACCCATGAGCATTTTTATATGCCGTTAAACAAACAAATCAATCAATTACGGCCATATAGCGTTCAAACACCGGTTCCCATACGATCACCGAAATTAAGCAATGCTGAGTACCTAGATGGATGCCAGTTTTTTAAGCGTAGCTTAGAAGTGGCACAAGGCCTAAAGCAGGGAGCACCCAGTGAGAATCGAACTCACTATTCAGACGTAATTGATATAGTGAGACAAGGCTGCTAACTATTACATCACATCTGAGTGCGCTTTAGTACCAAGATGGTTGACCGCTTCGGAATACCAGGTGCTGTGAGCTTGGATGTGCGGGTGGTGTAACGGATAATGGCTCAGAATTGTTAATCGCAGAAGCCGGGTTCCAATTCCTGTTGGGGTCGTTATATTCACTTACGCGCAAATAACCTTGGAAAAGGCAGGAATCCACCTCTCCCCCAGCTATGGGTTAATTAGGAGTATTTGCATCAGCAAATCATTATTATCTCTAAAAATTCTTACAATATTTTCTGGCTTTAAATAATCGGTTGAAAGACTGTATAAAATAAATCAATCAATATCAGATATCTCTTCTTTTATTGTCCGTTCTCTTCGCTAAAGTTAGCGGTTCTTTCATTCTGAGTAACTCGTTGCGTCTTAGTAGCTTTAACGCCTTGCTTGGTGTGTAATTGTTAAGAGAAGAAAGGAAGAAAAATATGAAGAAACCGTTTATGTCGCCGAAGACACAACCTCGCAGCAAGAACGTCTGTTACATAAAATGCATTTGACTTGTTTTTATGTAATTAATTTCTGTCAGCCTTTATGTAAAGACGTCATATGAGATTGATTTTCGGAATTTTATGCATATACATACGCACGTGTACGGAATTAATGGATGTTATTCATATTACGAAATTGTTTCTTATTCTTTTCACTCTTTGAACGCTAACACCCTGACGCCCTGTCGACCGGGGCTTCTGGATACGCCCACTGCACATCTGCAGACTTCCAAATATCCTGAGTATAACGATAACCAACATCCAGCAGCAAGGCTTCTGATCGGGACGTTTTAAGGAGCGTGGAAACACCTCTTAATTGATGTTGTTCTTAGGTCCATATTGACCCGGAGTAGTAGTACTTGTTATAGTCCCAGCTATGGGCAAATAGTCAAAACCCAAACTAGGGCCAAAACCTGTTGATAGTAAAATTGCCAGTAACACATTTTTTGGAAGAAATACTACTAGCAAAACATATGACGCTCGACAAAACCCTCTTTACAAGAATACGCCAAGGAAACCAGGATTAGCAAACTGTTTTCTGACAAAGAATACATATTCTATTCATACGAACCTATCCTAAAATGTTGTCGGCATTAAATAACCCATTGAGATAGTTATGCCGTAAAATAAAAGAAACCAAACCTGATCTGTAAACTGATTTACAAAGAATACATATTCTATTCATACGAACCTATCGTAAAAATCTTGTCAGCATTAAATAACCCATTGAGGTTGATATACCGTAAAACAAAATAAACCAAACCCGATCTACAAATTGATTTCTTACAATGAATACATATTCTATTCATACGAACCTATCATAAAAATCTTGTCAGCATTAAATAACCCATTGAGTTTGATATACCGTAAAACAAAATAAACCAAACCCGATCTACAAATTGATTTCTTACAATGAATACATATTCTATTCATACGAACCTATCATAAAAATGTTGTCGGCATTAAATAACCAATTGAGGTTGATATGGCGTAAAACAAAATAAAGCAAACCTGATCTACAAACTGATTGCTTACAAAGAGTACATGTTCTGTTCATACAAACCTACCCTAAATATCTTGTCGGCATTAAATTACCCATTGAGGTGTTGATATGCCGTAAAACAAAAGAAACCAAACCAAACCTGACACCCTAATTAGTACATGATATGCACTTGCAACCGGTTTCCGTGGATACACAGATTTCAGTTAACATCCCTTGTTTTAAACATTGTAGATCTGTGTCTATCAACCTGTACATTTGAGAGTTTTAATAAAGAAAATATGAAGTGATTATAAGATCACTTCCCGGCGTCGCCTCTACAATTTAGAAGGATCACATTACGAAATCTAGGTTAATATACAGTATAAGCATCAAAAGCCCACGGTAATGAAAATGTTTCACTATGGCGTGAAATTGCCTGATGATTTTTAAAATGTAAATAAAAGTTTGTGCTCGATTGCCGTTTAGGATTTATCAACAATGTAAGTTAGATCTCTTTCGCGTTGTCCGGCCGCCATTTCTGGCGTTGTTTACGTACGTTTGTCTCGGTTAATGCACGGAAGCTTACTTAGTTAACTGCCTTTTTACTGCTTTTCGTATCTTCTTGATTATTGCGCAGTTTCCTCGAAAGTTATTTTAAAATACGCTTTTCTTAAAAAAAAAAAAAAAATGAAACTTAATTAAATAGTTTTTATTTAATTGATATAAATTCCTTTTTTTCTAATTTTTTCTTCGAATTTTTTTTTCTGTTTCCTTGCAGAAGTGAGGCTTTACTAAGTAATGATTTCTTTTTCTTTATTAAATTAATTTTTCTAAATAAATATGATGTCGTCATCATGGCTGAACCTATTTCAAGAAAAAAAGAAAAAAGAAGTTGAAAAAAAGAGAAAAACTTCATTTTTTGATCCTTTCAGGCACGTAATTTTGATTTTATTTTTCGTTTTTTTCATTTTTGAAATGCTATATTTAGAATCGCGCTTTCAATCAAGACAAGTGAGCTTCCGCGCATGAATGCTCGACGCAGACGTAGATAAACAAAGCCAATAATGGCTGCCGTTCTGTCGACGCGACGCGAAAGAAGTCGAATTTATATCGTCCATAACTCTTAAACGGTAATAGAGCGTAAGATTTTAATGTCATTTTCGAAATAATCAGGCAATTTTACACCTTTTCATTACCCTGGGCTTTGGGTTATTATACTGCAAATTAACTGAAATCTATGTTAGATAACTCAGTCTTGATGTAACAGCCACAAAACGTGGGCTCATTTAAGCTGACTGATCAGCGAATACAACGAACCCGATTGGAATTCGAACTCGGCTCAACGGTTTCTCGTTCCGAACCGATCTTTATTACACGAAAACGCACATTATACTTATTCAATCTAAAAATGAGTATTTCGCTTTCAGATCAAGTCTCTTATCGAATCGGTCAAGTTAATATTTTCTCAGGTCTAGATTTTGCATTTTAATGATCGCGAAAGCCATTTTGTTCCGGGCGACGTCATCGAGTCACCTTACTAAGCTAAAACAAAAGACACTCATCTTAATTGAAAAGATCGCTTTCCCGGGTCACCTTTACAATTTAGAAGGATCACATTAAGAAAACCTATGTTAGATAACCGGGCCTTGATTTAACGGATCACGTACAGCCACAAAACGCGGGTTGGTTTTAAGCTGCGAGAACATGGAAAGGCTGATCAGTGAGGCAGGAACTTATCCAATGCGACAGATCAAAGCGAGTGTTCCGTCTCTTTGAGAAGCAAACGCTGCCGCATTAGATTTTGAGCCACGCTGAAAGGTATTTCAAATTGAACAAAACCGGCATTGATCGTGTCTGCAACGGCATCTTCAAAAAAGAGAAAGTGAAGGGATGGGGGAGAAAAGCAGAAATGGAGAGAGAGAGAGAGAGAGAGAGAGAGAGAGAGGGGCAGAAACAGATCGAGAAAGCGAGAGAAAGAAAGGGAGAGATAGAAAAAGAGAGAAAGGGAGAAAGAGAGAAAGAAAGAAATAGAAAAATAGAGAGAGAGAGAGTGAAAAGGGAGAGAGAAGAGGAAACAGAGCGAGAAACAAAAAAGAGAAGCAGAAACAATACTGAGAAAGAGGGAGGGAGAGAGAGAAAGTGAGAGAGTGAGAGAAGTAGAAACAGAGCGAGGAAAAGAGAGAAGCAGAAACAGTGTGAGAGAGGAAAGCAGAACCAGTGCGAGAGTGGGAGAAATAAAAAGAGAGAGAGAGAGAAAGAGAATGAGAGTGAGAAAGAGAGAGAGAGATAAAACAGAAACAAAGCGAGAGAGTGGGAGAAATAAAGAGAGATAGAAAGAGAATGAGAGTGAGAAAGATAGAGAGAAAATAGAAACAAAGCGAGAGAGTGGGAGAAATAAAGAGAGAGAGAAAGAGAATGAGAAAGATAGAGAGAGAGAAAAGCAGAACCAGTGCGAGAGATTGGGAGAAATAAAGAGAGAGAGAGAAAGAGAGAGAGAGAGAGAGAGAAAAGCAGAAACAGAGCGACAGAGTGGGAGAAATAAAGAGAGAGAGAAAGAGAATGAGAGTGGGAAAGAGAGAGAGAAAACCGAAACAAAGCGGGAGAGTGGGAGAAAAAAGAGAGAGAGAGAAAGGGAATGAGAGAGAGACAAAGAGAGAGAAAAGCAGAAACAGAGCGAGAGAGTGGGAGAAATAAAGAGAGAGATAGAAAGAGAATGAGAATGAGAAAGAGAGAGAGAGAGAGAGAAAAGCAGAACCAGTGCGAGAGATTGGGAGAAATAAAGAGAGAGAGAGAAAGAGAATCAGAGTGAGAAAGAGAGAGAGAGAAAACAGAAACAGAGCGAGAGAGTGGGAGAGATAAAGAGAGAGAGAAAGTGAATGAGAGTGGGAAAGAGATAGAGAAAACAGAAACAAAGCGGGAGAGTGGGAGAAAAAAGAGACAGAGAAAGGGAATGAGAGAGAGAAAAAGAGTGAGAAAAGCAGAAACAGAGCGAGAGAGTGGGAGAAATAAAGAAAGAGAGAAAGAGATTGAGAGTGAGAAAGAGAGAGAGAGAGTAAACAGAAACAGAGAGAGAGAGAGTAGGCGAAATAAAGAGAGAAAGTGAAAGAGAAGGAGACTGTGAAAGAGAGAGAGAAAAGCAGAACCAGTGCGAGAGAGTGGGAGAAATAGAAAGAGAGTGAGAGAGAGAGAGAGAGAGAGAAAACAGAGCGAGAGAGTAGGCGAAATAAAGAGAGAAAGTGAAAGAGAATAAGAGTGTGAAAGAGAGAGAGAAAAGCAGAACCAGTGTGAGAGAGTGGGAGAAATAGAGAGAGAGAGAGAGAGAGAGAGAGAGAGAGAGAAAGAGAATCAGAGTGAGAAAGAGAGAAAACAGAAACAGAGCGAGTGAGTCGGAGAAATAAAGAGAGAGAGAGAGAAAGAGAATCAGAGTGAGAAAGAGAGAGAGAGAGAAAAGCAGAACCAGTGCGAGAGAGTGGGAGAAATAAAGAGAGTGAGAAAGAGAATGAGAGTGAGAAAGACAAAGAGAAAACAGAAACAGAGCGAGAAACAGAAACAGAACGTGAAAGAAAGAGAGAGAAGAGGAAACAGAGCGAGTAGGAGAGGGGAAAAATGGGTGAGACGTAGAAACAGTGCGAGAAAGAGAGAGAGAGAGAGAGAGAGAGAAAGAAAGATAGAGCGTGAGACTGAGGGGTGCAGACACAGAGAAAAAGAAGCAGAAACAGTGCAAGAGTGAAAAAAGCATAATCAGGGCGAGAAAGAGAGAGATATATAGTGTAAGAGTGGGAGAGAGAGAGAGGGAGAGAGAGAGAGAGAGAGAGAGAGAGAGAGAAAAGAAGAAACAAAGCGAGACAGGGAGAGAGCGTGCGCGAGAGAGAGAGAGAGAAGCAGACATATCGAGATAAAGATCGATAAACACGCTCAAAGTTGGTTTGGAGAACGCAGGATCAGAATTCTCCTCATATATATATGTGTAGGGGCGCGCATGTGTATGTGTGCGTATATATATATATATATATATATATATATATATATATATATATATATATATATATATATATATATATATTCAAAAAGAAATAGGATAATATTTTCCGATTTCTTTTTGAATTTGTAGTTCTGATGAATTGGATCGTGATTATGATTCCAATGTAATAAATTATAACCACAGCATATTAGTATTAGAGCCTTTTATATTATATTCTTGCTCTGTCCTGGACATTGAGCTCTACCTGGATTCTATCCTCGTGGAAATTTATAAATATATATATATATATATATATATATATATGAAATTATATAGAAAATAGGAAAGAACTCGTTAGGTAAATAATCCAAAGTTCTTTAGTATTTTTGTTATTATTTTTAAAAAATAGTGCTCGATACAAAAGTAGAGCATAAATATAATTATGTATTTAAAAATATGATTCCAACACGCTACATAAGAGGTCTCGTGTTTCAAAACAAGAGCCGAAAACTTCAATATAATTATTTGAATTAAATTGAGTTAAAGTAAGCTCTGTTCCATCTTCAAGCGAAATTTTTTTTTGAATAACTTATTTCTGAAATTTACGTGTTTTAATAGTATATTCACAATTGAAATCAAATTTTCCATGGTAACAGCCAGGGCGAATTGTTTAGAATAGTTAGCGGTGTTGAGTGTTAATAATTTGTATCAGTATAGAGTTACTTTCATAGATGTCAAGTCAGGGTAAGGTGGGGGTGTCTAAATTTAAAACGGAAGATGTTTTTGCCTAGTCTGGTTTACGTGTCTATGGAGATTTATTTATTTTTTTATTTTATTTCTTTTTGAAAGGGATTTGTGCATATAAAAACTGCCGTAACATTTGTTTTTTGACGATTTCATAAAGGGTTATCTTTTTTTGTAGGGTATTTAAGCTATTTATTTGGGCTATAGATTATAAAAGTTATTTTATTGTATGTTTGTTTTTAGCTAATTATTCAGTGCATAAATCTGATGATGTCGCAAAAACCGTTAACTCATGTCCATTGTTTAATAGATTTTTATTATTTAGAAACTTAATAATGTGCAGTTTCTCATGGAGGCACAAAGGGCATGGGTCATTCCAAGTTTTACAAGTTCTAGTCCTATTTATAATTTTCCATTTTACTTTAGGTGTCCTGTTTATTTCCTTCAGTCTGATTTCTTTTATTTATATTGTTGAAAGAACACTTATACTGCCTCCATCTGGCTTTAAATTCATTCTTCGTGGACCCAATGTATATCATATTAGTATTAGGACTCTCAGTGGGTGAGGTAGTACATTGGTATACCACAGATTTGATGCAGCAGTTATTTTCTAATGTGCAGTCTTCTGGGTTTCTACAATCATTCAATTTTTCACTGTTATTGTCTGATTTAAGTGTAGGGTTTTTATTAATACTATTCAGGCATGGGGGTTTGTTCATGATTTTATTATTGTGTTTTTTATTATACTTTCTAGATTTTCAGTGCAGCTTTAACTCAATTTAAGGGTGTTCTTATTAAATATATTACTAAGCCGACTATTGGCGTGGAAGTGTTTATCAATTAAAGCTAAGAATTTCTGTCCTAGTTTAATACTAACCATTTGGTTGAACGGAGGGGTATACCAAATGATTTTTCTTTTCCTGTTTTTTTTTCTCCTCTGGCTAGTGCAAATGTCTCTATAGTTAATGTTTGCATTTTTATAACCACTATTTTTTAGAGCAGCGTTATAGAAGGCATTGTGTTGTTGGAATATTTCTCCGTTAGCGGAGTTAATGCTAATTCTATTTTCTATTGATGAGGGTATATGTTTAATTATGGATGGAGGGTGGTTTGACTTCGGGTATATATATAAGGGGTTAGCATTTGATTTTCTATAAGGTTGGTATGTGTTGCTCGCTAAGTCTAGAGTTACGTCGAGGAAGTTTACCCTTTTCAGTTTAGAAGAGACTGTTATCTTTAAGTTAAGATTTTTAAATTCACTAAATATAATTTTTCTGATTTTCTCTATCTTAAAACTAGTAGAACTCCTCACCACCATGAGCCCGTCATCTCTATACAGTCCGATGTCCTTAATATCAATTTCGTGGTGTGCGGTTAAGTTATACAGTATTAAAATACCAACAAGGTCAGAAGACTCTGCAGAGTCTAATGATCCCATAGTGATGTCAAACAGGTCGTTATTGTTTTTTATCCATTGGTCCCCATTATGAATGAGGACAGATTTTTTTTTGCGCTGAGGATTATATCTGTTTCATCCTTTGTCAGGTTAGAATACACAGCAGCAAAATCCAGAGCAGTCGTAAATAGATCCTTCGAAATTGATGGGTAGTAATCCACGATATTGAACTGTATTAGGGTGCAATTCGGTTTATTATCAATATTGTTAAACCAATTGATAACATCTTTAGTATTGATCCATAATTTTATTCCAAGCTGTTTTTTTATTTGGCAAGTAATTTTTTCCAGGATCCTTTTGCTGATCTTTCCTATGTCGGGTCGGGTAGGGTTAATTATTCTAGTAGTAAGGTTATCCAAAAAATCATGTTTATGGTCCTTAAGAGTTATGTAACATTCCTTTTCAGCAAGTTTGCCTACTCTATCGCTAATTTTTAATTTATCAGTTATTTTTTTACTTGCTATCAACCATATTAATGTTGTTCTTGCAAGCTTTTTTATAAGTCCTGGTTAAGTTTTTTTTAATTAAGTTGTTGTAGTCATCAACAGCCAATTTGTAGAATTAGCAACTTCTACAAATTTTCGGCTCTTGTTCTGAAACATGAGACCTCTTATGTAGCGGGTTGGAATCATATTTTTAAATAAATAAATAAATAAATAAATATATATATATATATATATATATATATATATTGACCACTAATATTATCCTCTCTCATCCTCACTGGATTCCCCATACTTTCGGCCTTGTGCCACGTCTGAACTACGTTTGAAAAATCACTATATATATATATATATATTGACCACTAATATTATATATATATATATATATATATATATATATATATATATATATATATATATATATATATATATATATATATATATCGCACATATAGCGCTGGTGTTAATAAAACAGTGTCCAATGTAATATAACAACTATTAAATTTTAATTTTTAATGTAAAATTCGGTATATTTTTAATGTAAAGTAGTATTTATTTATTTTAAAATATATTTGTTTTTTATTTATATAATGAGAAGTAATCTCCGTTTAATTTATTTATTTTTTTAATTTTTTTAATTTAAAGTTAAAATTAAAATCCTAATCGGTAAGTGGTAAGGATAATCTAAGTAGGCAAATATTAAAAACTTATCTGTCGAAATAAATAAATTCTTCGATGATGCGCTAAGTTTTTGCCTTCAACGGCCAGCGGCAACTGTCTGTTTTATGATTATACGCAATGATCAGGCCATATTTATATATACAGGTCAATGATGCAGTGTGGGCAGGTCTAATGCATTGTTCTGACGGTTACCCTGGTGGGCGGTGACAGTTATGTAAGATTAACGGATCACAAGCGCACACAGAAAACAATAAAATAATCAATAAAAAATAAAAAATATATAAATAATCAATAATATATAAAATTAAATATATAAACGACAATAAATAAAAATATAAAAATAATCAATAATAAATAAAAATAACTAAATAATCAATAATATATAAATGTAAATAAATAAACAGCAATAAATAAAAATATACAAATAATCAATAATAAATAAAAAATCAATAATAAATTAAATAAATAAATCTATAATAAACAAAAGTAAATAAATAATCAACAACAAATAAAAATAAATAAATAATAAATAATAAATAAAAATAAATGAATAATTTATAATATATAAAAGTAAATAGTTAATCAATAATAAATAAATAAATATAAATAAATAAGCAATAACATACAAAAGTAAATAAATAATTAATAATAAATAAAAATAAATAAATAATCTATAACAAATAAAAATAAATAACTAATCAATACTAAATAAATGTAAACAAATAACACTAAATAAAAATATATAAATAATCAATAATAAATAAAAATTCAATAATAAATAAAAATAAATAAATAATCAATAATAAATAAAAAATTCAATAATAAATAAAAATAAATAAATAATCAAGAATAAATGAAAAATTCAATAATAAATAAAAATAAATAAATAATCAAGAATAAATAAAAAATTCAATAATAAATAAAAATAAATAAATAATCAATAATAAATAAAAAATTCAATAATAAATAAAAATAAATAAATAATCAATAATAAATAAAAAATTCAATAATAAATAAAAATAAATAAATAATCAATAATAAATAAAAAATTCAATAATAAATAAAAATAAATAAATAATCAATAATAAATAAAAAATTCAATAATAAATAAAAATAAATAAATAATCAATAATAAATAAAAAATTCAATAATAAATAAAAATAAATAAATAATCAAGAATAAATAAAAAATTCAATAATAAATAAAAATAAATAAATAATCAATAATAAATAAAAAATTCAATAATAAATAAAAATAAATAAATAATCAATAATAAATAAAAAATTCAATAATAAATAAAAATAAATAAATAATGAAGAATAAATAAAAAATTCGATAATAAATAAAAATAAATAAATAATCTTCAATAAATAAAAATAAATAACTAATCAATACTATATAAAAGTAAACAAATAACAAATTCAATAATAAATAAAAATAAATAAGTAATCTATAATAAATAAAAGTAAATAAATAATCAACAAGAAATAAAAATATATAAATAATCAATAACAAATTAAAAAGTAAACAAACAACACAATAAATAACCTCCAAATTGAATTCGGATCCACAATTTTTCCCATTCAGTAGCCCCTGGGGTAATTCGAAAGAGAAAAGTTACCTCCAAATCATAACAACCGTTAGAATAATACAATAGATTACCGACAATGAAATACAATAGACTACCCACAATGCATCAAAATAACCGTTAGAACTAATAAAAATAAACATAAGCAAAAACATGTAAAAATACTCAATCGAAATAAATAAATTAAAAAATGGCCACCCGCCAAAATAACAAAGACTACGGCAAGCAATCTAAACATTAGACGAATAAATAGCTTTAATTATCTTCACAGACGATTGCATCTAGCATGAAAAAGACTGTCGCCTAAACTATTAAATAAGAAACCTAAGCAAATCCCCCCGCCCCAGCAAAAAATCTTTTTTTTTAAAAAAAAGAGACTAAATAATACAAAATGAAAAGGAGAAACAAATAAATTAACCGAAACAAATAAATAAATAAACAAGTCACCCCCGCAAAAATAACAGCCAGAATAGATTACCCACAATGCACCACTGACCAATATATATAAATTGCCGAGGAAAACTCCAGCATTCGTGGCCTGACGATTGCGTCCAGCATAAAACAGCCTATCGCCTCTGAGTGTTGACTTCAATGTTCACTTTTATATTTATATTTACATACGCTCTATCTCTGATATTGAGCACTTTATCCCATAAATACAGCACACCTTACAACTATATTTCTTCATATATATATATATATATATATATATATATATGTGAAGAAATATAGTCTTAAGATGTGCTATATTTATTGGATAAAGTGCTCAATATCAGAGATAGAGCGTTTGTAAATATAAAAGTGAACATAGAAGTCAACACTTAGAGGCGACAGTCTGTTTCATGCTAGATGCAATCGTCGTTTTTATGGAAGTGGGAGGAAAAAAACACCGATATACCAAACCATATATAAATCCGAAATTTAAAAATCAGTTTGTCTGACGATCGCAAATAGCGTGAAACCGAGGGTCACAAACTCACGTCAAGCCAACTAAATTTATATATATATATATATATATATATATATATATATATATATATATAAATAAGAAGAAAGAAAAGTAAGATATATAATCCGATGTTCTTATTGATATTTTTATTTTTTGTTGTTTTATTTATTTTGTTTATTTATTTATTTTTTTTTACAAAATAGTGCTCAATGTAAATTTACAGAGCATTAATATTATCAATTAAATGATTTAAAATATGTTTTTTTCGCCACACAGTAATAACCATGTTTCAAAAATGGAAGCTAAAAGCTTCGAATTTAATTTTGTAATTAAATTAAAAACATTAGTTCCATTTTATCCTCAAGCGAATTTTGGAGTAACTTATTTTTTTAAAATACTGAGTTTTAAAGGAACAGAAAAATTCATAATTCACTGTTTCCAAGGATACAGGGAAATCCAATCATTCAGACAAGGGGTGGTAGCGTGTTCATTTTTATTAACTTTTGTTGTATCAGTTATTAGTTATGTTCGAAAAAGGGGTTATGTTTAGGTAGGGTAGGGATGTATTTTTCAACGTATTCTGACATCCGTTAAATTCATGTCGTCTTTGTTATTTTAGAAAATTTTTTATTGTTAACGGCAAAAAATTCTTACAGCATTTTTTCTATTTGTATACTTAAAGATTTTTTGGGTGATGTTTAGGCTAGAATACATTTTATTTAATTACAATTTTAAAATATTTTTACTTTTAATTTTTAATAGACTATATTTCTTTTAAAACAAGTAGATGTAATAGAATTACTTACAGTATATAGAATTATTTTTCATATCAATTATAAGTATGTATATTACCAGGTCACTTTTTTTTAGAATTTTATTTTTAAATATTATTTAAGGAAAATTTTTGACAATGACGGCAAAAAATAGCTCATTCATTTCTCTGATTCAGTAAACTTTTATTTTTTATAAACTTAGTAATATATAGTTTCTCGTGTATTCACAAAGGACATGGGGCATTTAATGACCTACATATGACCTACATATTCTAGCTTTTCTTATTAACTTCCATTTTACTGTAGGTGTTTTATTGGATGCGTTTAGGTGCCAGAAGTACTTTGAGAGTGTGATGTTTGATTTCTATATTTATTTATCCTTAATGAACTTTGATGTTGGTTGAACCATTTTTTGAACTCATGGCTTGTGCAAACTATATAGATTTTTATGTATTCAGGATTTTCAATAGAAGAGATATTGCATTGGTATACTAATGATTCCGTGCGACATTTATTTTGTAGAGGACAGTTGTGAGGATTTCTACAGTCACATAATTTTTGTTTATCTTCAGCTGTTTTTATTTTTATTTTTCCATTGTCTAAGATTTTTTGGTTCTGGGATAAGTGTTTATTTAAGATATTAGCATTATGTTTCTTAATAATTTTTTCTAAGTTTTCCGTACAGCTGTAACTCAATTTTAGTGTGCTTTTATTGTAAATAGTACTTTTAGTTTACTTTCACTAGGAAAATGATTGACTATTAATGCGAGGAATTTTTGTCCTAATTTTTGTTTTACTATTTGGTTGTATGAGGGCGTATACCAAATTAATTTTCTACTTCTGTTTTTCTATGCTTTCCATTTTAATTTTTTATATAAGTCTTTTTGTTTTTGTAGCCACTATCTTTTAGTGCTTTATTATAGAAATTATGATGTTCATCCAAAAACTTGTCTTTGGCTGAAGTTGTACTTTTTTGGATAGATAAAGGTATATGATTAATCAGAGATGGGGGTGATTTGATTTAGGGTGTATATATAAAGGATTGGTATTGGTTTTTTATAAAGTACACACTTTATAAAAAACCCAACACCAATCTACTATCTATATTTCTCTTGTTGTCTGTCTGTGTGTCTGTCGTGGGCGTTGTTACCTTGCCCGGGCCGCATTTCTCACCCGATTTCGATGCGGTTTTCACCACAAGTTTGCAAATGGCTGCCGTAAGGACATGACAGAAGCCGATTTTTGAGTTCGGACTCAGGTTCCGAAAAAATTGATAATCGAAAAAATCGAAAAAATCGATAATCGAAAAAATCGATAATCGAAAAAATCTGCTTGCAGAAGGAATGATCGCATTTCAACTAAATTTGACACCTTCTTAGAGTCTATCATTAGAAATGTTATCCAGAAGTTTCATGGCCACTGACCCCTAAACAGCGCTGAAAATCGATATAACCCAAAAACCGATACGCTCAGATTGCGCCTGAACCGCATGTCGGTTTTTAGCGAAAACCGACCGGATTTATGAGGAGGTCATTGGGAGTCACCATGTGAAGTTTCAACTCTGAGCGCCCCCCAAACAGAGTGCAGATCGACAATCGGTCAACCCTTAAAAATGTTTTTTTTCCGGTTGGGTATTTCCTAAATGCAGATTAATTTAAGGTGACGCTATGCGCGGGAAGAAACAGGTCAGTGTGTGCAGTGGAGTGGAAGAAAACATTTGACCTCAAATTCTGGAATGGGTGCAGGGCCATTGAAATTCGGCTTTTTTTTTTTTTTATCTCTGCTAACATTTCTGACTTTGAGCCAGAAATTACATATTCGACTTTGTCAACACTATTGCTTTAATCGTAGTAACATCAGCGCAGCAAAGGGCACTCCTTTAATGGCAAGGAAGGGCAAAAATATTTAAAGTCAAGTGATAGCGATTGCTCTATGAGTCGTTCGATTTTTTAATCAATCACGGGCAACGCCGGGCCATGGTGCTAGTTCTTTATATATGTTTTTTATGTATTTTTCTTTAAATGTAATGTTATATCAAGGAAGTTTACATTTTTAACCGTAATTTTTAAGTTAATGCTTTTAAATTCTTCATATAATACCTTTCTAATTTTATCTATTTTAAAGTTAGTTGAGTTTCTAATAACCATAAGACCATCGTCTCTGTATAAACCAATGTCACGGTGCGCTGTAAGATTGTATAATATAAAAAGACCTATGAGATCAGAAGACCAGCTGAGTCTAGTGATCCCATTGTGATGTCAAAGTGGTCATATGAATTTTTTATCCATTGCTCACCTTTATGTATCAGTAGCGATTTTTTTCGCATTTATAATAATGTTCTTTTCATCTTCTGTAATATCCGTGTAGTGGGTGGCAAAGCCCAACGCATTCATGAACAGTTCTTTAGATATAGATTGATAATAATTTTCAATAACAAACTGCATTAGTGTACATTTATTTTTTTCCTTTTAAATAAGTAAACCAGTTTGTCACGTCTTTGGTATTAATCCAAAGTTTCAGGCCTATTTTTTCTTTAATTTGTTGATTTACCATTTCAAGGATCATTTTACTAATTTTTCCGATATCAGGTCTTGTTGGATGTATTATCCTTGTAGTCGAATTAGCCTCGAAATCTGGTTTATGGTCCTTTAAGGTTATATAGCACTCTCTTTCGTTTAGTTGACCTACACTATCACTAATCTTCAGTTTATCTGTGATTTTTTTTACTGCTAGTATTAATATTCTCCACCATGTTCAGGTCATTATTATTCGCCTTTATATATATATATATATATATATATATATATATATATATATATATATATATATATCCACCGAGAGATTGTTTCGCTATTTCACAGCTCATCAGATTTGATAATCATTTGGTATCACTCGAAGATTTTAACTCTAAGCCATTGGCGCACGTCAAACGTGAATTTAGAGGTATTCATCTTTTTTAGATAAACACGCCAGTGACTGGAGAACTCTATTCATCTTAACAAAGAGTCTTGCATCAGTAATATTCACTGTTTACAAAATCACTTTTCTCCTTGAAGAGCTCAACGGAAATATTTTTTTCAGGAGCATGTATATACTGTCATCCACAAACAGACCGTTTCGTTTATATTAGGGTATATTTGGCCAGCAACCTTTCTTTCATACATCTTTCTTTGAAAAACGGCCGACAAGGAAGATTTAATTCATCTTTTGTTGAGTTTTTCCAGCAATCTAACATTTTTCCGTTTTTAAGGGTTAAAGAATAAAGGAAATGTTCATAGTTATTATTGTTTCGAGCGCTTTCGGCTACTTCTCTAGCCATTATCAAGGATGTTGTTTTTCATATGGTGAATTTACTATGTTATCTTCTACATCGTAGTTTATCTGTTTGGAGTAATAACCAAAAAACTGCACCCGGATCCACGCTGGGGTTCTCCTTCACAACTTCAGCAACAAACTTGAGTGTACTGGTGGCGCCAGAGCGCTTCTTATGAGTTTTGCGTTCTGGCCTGAAATTGTCGTTGCCATCTCAGGTCTCATATGCCTTTGAAAGTCCGTAGACAATGGTTTTAGGGTATTTAACCATTTAATGATATCCTTGGCTTTATGGCCGGTGAGAAGGCTCTCCACAACAGCAGATAGACGATCGTATTTTGAAGGCATGTCGATTTGGAGTCTAATATTTTTTAATGGCTCTCTCGAAACCTCACTACACTGTGACGTCACGTCGCTGTTACTACATAAAAATTACATCTGCGTCACTCTGTATATATATATATATATAAATATATATATATATATATATATTCTGTCGGATTTATATCCATTTATATTTGCTTTTCTCCATTCTGTCGGATTTATATCCATTTATATTTGCTTACATATCTATATATATATATACACAAAATACTTATAATTTAAGCTCTACTTCTGTATAGAGCACTACTTTTTAAAAAATAGAAACAAAAATACTAAAGAACTCTGGATTATTTACCTAACGTGTTCTTTCCTATTTTTCCACACACACACACACACACACACACACACACACACACACACATATATATATATATATATTCTATCTGTCTATCGCTCTATCAAAATATCTACCTAGCGAAAAAAAGAAAGAAATATAGTATATTATAAATTAAATATTACATAATACATAATACTGTTCATCTATCTATCTATCTATCTATCTATCTATCTATCTATCTCAGTCTGTTCATATCTATCTATCTATCAATTACAATGGCTTTCATTCTTTCTTTCTTTAAATGTCCATATTTACCAATCAAATTTCATCTCTCTTAATATATATTTATATATCCATCTAATCCAATATCTTTTTCAGTTTATCTCAGCCTATTCACACACACACACACACACACACACACACACACACACACACACACATATATATATATATATATGTGTGTGTGTGTCTGTTTGTGTGTGTGTTTCATTAATTTGCCATACATATATATATATATATATATATATATATATATATATATATATATATATAAAGAAATAATCATACATAGAATCAATGAGCAATATTAATGCGATTAATGGCGAAATCACTTCGCTAGTAGAAATCTAAAAAATATACACAAGAAACATCTAACAACAGTTTTATAAATGAGGATCACATAATTCAATGGATTAACAGTATTTTAATGCATACATTATGTTTCTACTAGCGAAAAAAAGAAAGAAATATAGTATATTATAAATTAAATATTATAAATTAAAAGGAATTTTTTTAATTCGTAGTTAAATAAAATGTATTCCAGCGTAAACAACTCCCAAAAATCTTTAAGTATACAAATAGAAAAAAATGCTGTAAATTTTTTTACCGTTAACAATAAATTTTTTTAAAAAAGCCAGATGACATGCATTTAACGGATGTCAGAATTCATTGAAAAATACATCCCTACCCCTAACAAAACGTAACTAATAACTAATTAAATTCGAAGCTTTTAGCTTCCGTTTTTGAAACATGGTTAGAACTGCGTAACGAAAAAAACATATTTTAAATCAAGTAATTTATAATATTAATGCTCTGTAAATTTACATTGAGTACTAATTTGTAAAAATTAAAATATCTATAAGAACACCGGATTATATATCTTACTCTTCTTTCTTTCTTTCTTTCTTTCTTTCTATATATACATACATATATATATATATATATATATATATATATATATATATATATATATATATATATATATATATATATACCAGAAAATGCTCATTTTAGATACATAGATGGTTTTTTATTAATAAATTCACAAAACATAGTTTTACTCGATTTTGTCAACAAACTTAATAAAGTCGAATCCACAATAGTTTTTACCTTTGAATCTGAATCTAACAACGCATTAACCTTGCTACATAGAACTAATAACGACCCTCAGTTGAAGGTTTACAGAAAATCTATCAACAAGCATGACTTTATCAATTTTTATTTTCACCACTGTAACAGGATAAAATCTGGAATAATTATAAGATTCTATGTAAGAGCAGTAAGAATCTTCAGCCCCCAATACTTACCTAAAGAAGAAATACACATAGAAAACATTTTCAAAAAGCTTCTATATCCTCATTATTTCCAATATTGACAAAAAGAAAGAGAAAGAAAGGCCTAAAAGAAAACTAAGCTACAGAGTAAAGTTCTCAAAGCCCAGATTGCCTAGACCGACCAAAATACGCTCACCAGTGTTAAATTTTATGAAAGGGTGGCTCTCGTCGTAACTAGCGTTTAACTCCAGAGGTTCTATAGTTCATGTGAAACATTTATTGGTTTAAACATTTACCACAGAAAAAGAATATTTTTGCAGGTTTCCCAGCATTAAACATGTCTAAATACATCAATTTTATATATATATATATATATATATATATATATATATATATATATATATATATATATATATATATATATATACACCAAGTGTAACAGTAAAATTGTCCAAATCGTGTAAAAGCAAAACTGTTCAATTGCGGTAGATAATTTATATATATATATATATATATATATATATATATATATATATATATATATATATATATATATATTTATTTTTTTTTTTCGCATGATAAATTATATAAAAACTATAGGAATGATCTTTTTATTCCAGTTCTTTCGGCTATACATTTAGCCATTTTCAAGGATTAAATATTTTAACTGTTAAATTAGAAATAGTTTATTGATATATATATATATATATATATATATATATATATATATATATAGAGAGAGAGAGAGAGAGAGAGCGAGAGAGAGAGAGAGAGGATAGATAGAGATATAAAGACATAGATAATGAACATACTAACAGATATAGAAAGATACATATGGACAGACTTATAGATAAATAGATTGTTATGAACTGTCTCATAGATAGGTATTAACATAGATAAATAGATAGATAGATAGATAGATAGTAGTTATGAACCGTCTGATAGATAGATAGACATTTATAGACTTATATATATATATATATATATATATATATATATATATATATATATATATATAGATAGATAGATAGATAATGAACAGAATCACATAGGTAGACAAATAATAAACAAAATGCGATAGGTAGATAGATATGAAGAGACATAGATAGATAGATTCAATTGATTAAAGGAATGAGATAGATAGATAGATAGATAGATAGATAGATAGATAGATTCATTGATTAAAGGAATGAGATAGATAGATAGATAGATAGATAGATTCATTGATTAAAGGAATGAGATAGATAGATAGATAGATTCATTGATTAAAGGAATGAGATAGATAGATAGATAGATAGATAGATAGATTCATTGATTAAAGGAATGAGATAGATAGATAGATAGATTCATTGATTAAAGGAATGAGATAGATAGATAGATAGATAGATTCATTGATTAAAGGAATGAGATAGATAGATAGATAGATAGATAGATAGATTCATTGATTAAAGGAATGAGATAGATAGATAGATAGATAGATAGATTCATTGATTAAAGGAATGAGATAGATAGATAGATAGATAGATTCATTGATTAAAGGAATGAGATAGATAGATAGATAGATAAATAGATTCATTGATTAAAGGAATGAGATAGATAGATAGATAGATAGATAGATAGACAGACAGATCCGAAGAAACTGAAATAAATAGAGAGATAGTTTAAAGGAATGAGATAGATAGATAGATAGATAGATAGATAGATAGATAGATAGTTATGTACAGTTTCACAGATAGATAGACATTAGTAGATTTAGATAGATATGAACACTCAGAGATAGATGGCTGTTTAGACAGTAATAGACTGAGGTAGATAGATAGATAGATCGATAGATATAAGTCGATTGAGAATGATAGATAAATACATCTTTCTATTCGTCCATCTATAAACCTATTATATAGGTTGTTATCTATATGCGTAACTCTATGGGAAAATAGATGCAGGAAATGGAATAAGATCGCCAAGTGCACGGTGATTGGGAAGCAAATCCCATTGTAGGCTGGGGTTAGGTAAGCAGACCATCATCTTTGGCTGACAGCTGCAGAAATGTTCCCACGAAGAGAATTCAAGCAACTTAATGAAAAGAAGAGACCCCGGGGTGAGACATGCCACAAGATATAATACCTCTATCGGCGATGATAGCAGAATATTAATGGCCAATGAAGCAATTCCAAAAACGGATAACATCATCGCCTTTTTCTCCTCTTTCTGAGGCCGGCGGGGCAGGGGTGGGGGTGCTGTTGTTATTGTTAGCTTGGATAAAGTTGGTGTCACGCTCGATAGTTAGAGAACCGGTAGAGACATTTCGACGGAGAGGAAGAAACTAAGGAAAGAAGTAAGAGAAAATGAGGAGAGAGAGAGAGAGAGAGAGAGAGGGGGAGAGATACAGAAAGTGAAAGAGAGCTGGAGAGAGAGAAAGAGAGAGAGAGAGAGAAAGAAAGGGTTTGAGATCGGTTGAAAGATATATATATATATATATATATATATATATATATATATATAGAGAGAGAGAGAGAGAGAGAGAGAGTAAAAGAGAGCTGGAAAAAGAGAGAGAGAAAGAGATTGGCTGAAATATATATATATATATATATATATATATATATATATATATAGAGAGAGAGAGAGAGAGAGAGAGAGAGAAAGCGAGAGAGGGAGAGAGAGAAAAAGAGAGCTAGCGAGAGAGGAACTGAAAGAGAGAGGCACGCATAGAGAGAAAGAGAGAGAAAGAAAGAAAGAAAGAAAGAAAGAAAGAGAGTGCGAGTGAGAGAAGAACTAAAAGAGAGAAGCACGGATAGAGAGAGGAAAGAGAGAGATTGAAAGAGAAAGAGAGAATGAGAGAAAAGAGAACTGGAAAGAGAGAGAGAAAGCGATTCAGATAGGCTGAAAGATATATATATATATATGTGTATATATATATATATATATATATATATATTTATATATATATATATATATATATGTATATATATATATAAAGAGAGAGAGAAAGAGAGAGAGGGGGAGAGGGAGATAGAAAAAGTGAAAGAGAGCTGGGGAGAGAGAAAGAAAGGGTTTGAGATAGGATGAAAGATATATATATATATATATATATATATATATAGAGAGAGAGAGAGAGAGTGAGAATGAGTGAGTAAAAGAAAAAGAGATCTGGAAAAAGAGAGAGAGAAACGGATTCAGATATATATATATATATATATATATATATATATATATATATATAGAGAGAGAGAGAGAGAGAGAGAGAGAGGGGGAAAGAGAAAGAGACTGAAAGAGAAAGAGAGAGAATGTGTGAGAGAGAGAAAAGAGAACTGGAAAGAGAGAGAGAGAAATATACTGAAATTGGCTAAAAGATACATATATATATAGGGAGAGAAAGTGTGAGAGAGAGTGAGCGAGTGAGAGAAGAACTGAAACAGAGAGACACGGGGAGAGAGAGAGAGAGAGGAGAACAGAAGGTGAAAGAAAGAGCACGAGAGATAGAGAGAGAGAGAGAGAGGAGAGAGAGAAAGACAGAAAGAGAACTGGAAAGAAAGAGAGCGATGAAAAGTTTTAGAGAGTAAAAGAGAGTTTGTGAGAGATAAAGGATGAAAGAAATGAATGAAAGAGGAGTGAGACAAATTATGGAGAGAGTATAAGAGAAAGAAATATAAATACTGAGAGAGAGAGAGAGAGAGAGAGAGAGAGAGAGAGAGAGAGAGAGAGAGAGAGAGAGAATGAGCGATAGAGATACAATGAGTGACAAGAAAAAAGAGAATATGGGAGAAAGTGAGACTGAGAAATTAGAAGAGAGAGTTTGAAAGAGAGATACTGATATAGAGAGACATAGAAAGAAAGAGAATTAGAAGTGACTGAGAGAAAGAAAGAATCTAGCGAGACTGTGAAGGAGAGATTAGGAGATGAAGATACTGTAATAGAGAAATCGATTTGAAGAGATAGACATAAAACTGAGAAAACGCGATTAAGAGAGAGAATGAGAAGCTGAGAGAGAGAGAGAGACTGAAGAGTCTGAGATAAAAACAGTGAGAAAGATTAGAGAGACTGAAAGAGAGGAGACGTGCAATAGAGAAAGAAACATGCTGGGAGGAAAAGCAAAGAGAAACAAATAGAGAGAGAAAGAAGGACAGAAGAAAGAGAGAGAGAGAAGAGACTGAGAGAGAGAGCGAGAGAGAGAGAGCGGGAGAGAAAAAGAGAGAGAGAGAAAATAGATCGAGAGAGAAAAAGACTAAGATATCAAAAAAAAAAAAGAGAAAGAAAAAAGAGTCTGAGAGAATAATAATGAGAAAGAAAGAGGAGAGGAAGAAGTAACTGAGAGAAAGTAAGATCATAGAGAGAAAGAGAGAGAGAGAGAGAGAGACTGATGTAGAGAAAGAGAGGTGAGAAAGAGAGGTGAGAAAGAGAGGGAGAGACTGATATATATATATATATATATATATATATATATATATATATATATCTTATGTCTTATCAAGTGAACATGATCACTTGATAAGACACCGGAGGTGTTGAAACAAAATGGCTATTTTTGTAGTGATTTTATAACATATTTATGTTATAATTTTTAAATAAATAATTATATCTGCTTTACTCTGTATTGAGCACTCTATTAAGAATAGTAATTGTTGGTTATTGGAATTTATTCCGTATACACCAATCATATACTTGTATATATATATATATATATATATATATATATATATATATATATCGGTTGTAACAGCAAAATTGTCCAAATCGTGTTGCAGCATGGGATAATTGTCTATGCCACAAAATGTTTAATATATAAAAAAAAAAAATATCTTAGAGGAACTTAG
Organism: Acanthosepion lycidas; assembly: GCA_963932145.1. NCBI lineage: Eukaryota > Metazoa > Mollusca > Cephalopoda > Sepiida > Sepiidae > Acanthosepion > Acanthosepion lycidas. The sequence continues at coordinate 44,837,793 of OZ010615.1, read as the reverse complement.
AGAGAAAATTGAAAAATAAAAACACTGAGTGCGAAAGAAAGAAAGGAATGAAGAGCGAAAGAAAGAAAGATAGATTCGGTGAAATAAATAAGGAGATAGGAGGTGCACAGTGAGAGAGAGAAAGAGAGAGAGAGAGAGTGAAAATGACAAATAAAGAAACTGAGAGAGAGAGAGAGAAAGAGAGACACAAAAATAGACTGACAGAATGAAGCTGAGATAGAAAAAAATAAAAAGACGGCGGTGTGTATGTGTGTGTGAGAGAGAGACAGAGAGAGAGAGAGAGAAAGAAAAAGAAAGAGAAAGAGAAATAGAGGAGGAAAACAGAACAAGAGAGAGAGAGAGAGAGAGAGAGAGAGAGTGAGTTATAGCGGAACACACCTATTCTATAGTTAATAGACTCTCCCACCTATAATAAGTAGGAGTAGTAAGAGTAACAAGTCAGTCGCTCAGGGAGTTGGTCAGTCAGTCGATGTCGGACGACCGTTAGTCGGATATTAAAGTATCAGCCACCGCAACTAGATTACTGCGTCATTACCTATTATATCAAGTTCCTAAAGTTTTGTACGTCGAACCTATTTTAGGACCGACTTAGTACAAATACAAGCCTCCATTGTGAAACCACTACATAACACACACACACACACAGAGAGAGAGAGAGAGAGAGAGAGAGAGAGAGAGAGAGAGAGAGAGAGAAGAAGAAAGTGTTGAGGATTAGTTATAGAATGAGAGAGATAAGTACATTTGGACAGATAGAAACAGACTGCTATGGATCAATTGATATATATATATATATATATATATATATATATATATATATATGTTGTGTATTTAGGCAGCAATCCCTCTTTTATACATGTTTCGTTAAAGAAGACTGAAAAATTACTGGGATTAAACTTTTTATTATTTTTTTTGTATTCGTACAAGTGTTTTCTTTTCTGGACACAAAGTATGTAAAATCTGCTCAAAAGTCCAACATATCCGAGCGCCTTCGGTATTTGTTTAAAATTATAGGAATGTTTTATTTTCCAAACACCGTCAATACATTGTGGCCGTGTTCATAGTTAATGTTATTTAGTGTTGGCTTTTTCTCTTTTATAATTAAGGCATCTACAATTTTGAATCATTTTTACATGGGGATGAGGCAGTTTTACTTGTATATTCTACACGTGTGATTCGGATGGAATCTGGTAGGTTTTTGTGTGTGTTTCAATGTGTCCTAATAAAGCTATGGTCGGCTAGGTGAAACGTAAGTCGTCTAGATAGGCATGTAGTAGTATGACCAATGTAATTATGAGTTTGGTTTGATCAGGAACACAGTTCCTTAAGGCGCATTTGAACTCGGGAATAATGTTTGTTCTTTGTAGTTTTGATGTTACTGGTGTGGTTATTTTAGTTAGCTGTTTTAAATTTTTTTATAATAGATAATTTAATTTTCTTGTTTGGATCGACTGGGGTTGTGCATTTCTTTATGCTGTTTTTAAGAGAAAATTCGTCTTGCTTATAGTTGAAATGTCTTTGGGTTTTCTAGGAGATGATAATGCTATTGTTTTTATGTGTATGTTCATTATTGTTGTTAAGCTATCTATCTATCTATCTATCTATCTATCTATCTATCTATCTATGTACACATATATATATATGTATGTATATATATATGTATATATACATATCGATAAATATCTATGTATGTATGTATCTATCTATCTCTCTCTATATAGAGAGAGAGATACGAATAGACTGAGTTTGATACAGAGATTGATATATATATATATATATATATATATATATATATATATATATATCAATCTCTTTACATATATATATATATATATATATATATATATATATATAGAGAGAGAGAGAGAGAGAGAGATACGAACAGACTGAGTTGGATACAGAGATTGATATATATATATATATATATATATATATATATATATATATATATAGATGGATAGATAGATCGATAGATAGATAGATAAACTTAGTGAGCCAGACAAACCTACCCAGGTTTCACCTAGGCGGATCGTCATGGAAAGCCAGCTTTCCCTGACGATCCACTTAGGTGTAATCTGGGTAAGTTTGTCTGGCTCACTAGGTTTATCTAGGTCTGCTCTACGGTTGTATTGAGCTCTTTTTAGTTAGTGGTTTACTCGTGTCGGTTTTTTTTCTTTGGGCTTTGAACCTGTATCTGTGCGATTTTTTTCGACAGATTTTCATATTTCTAGCTCTTTCTTTTTTTAAAACCTTTTTTCAAACAATAAGTATATTAGTAAAGTTAATGATATATATATATATATATATATATATATATATATGCATCGACGAAGATAGATCGAAGAATATATAGATAGACAGATGTGATCAGACCGTGTTTGACGCACGCATACACGCATACACGTATATATATATATATATATATATATATATATATATATATATATATATTAAGATAGATAGATAGATAAACATGAACAGACTGAAACAGATATTATTAACAGTTATAGACAGACAAACAGAATGATGGATGAATCAACTAAGATCGATTCATCGCGCTTCGATAGTTTGAAAGAGAGAGAGAGAGAGAGAGAGAGAGAGAGAGAGAGATTGAGAGAGACTAAATGATATATATATATATATATACACACAAAGAGTGACAGGGATCGAAAATGAAAAAAGAGAGGCTATATATATATATATATATATATATATGTATATATATATATATGTATATATATAGAAAGAGAGAGAGAGAGCAACTATATATATTAAGATAGATTGATAAACATGAACAGACTAAAATAGACAGATATGAACATATTTATATAGCTAGGTATAAACAACTATAGATAGTTTGATGGATAGATATGAATCAACTAAGATAGATCGATCAATCGATAGATACATACATATATACATATATGTGATCAATGCAGTTTACAGTTTCTCTCTTCTTTTTATTATACACACTTTTCTCTCATTGGAACTACTATAACCTCTTCCTTTTATATATATATATATATATATATATATATATATATATATATATATATATATATATATATATATATGTGTGTGTGTGTGTGTGTGTGCGTGCGTATAATGATATGCGTAATGATATAGATATATATGTAACGAGAGTGCTTGGAAGAAAGATTTACCCTCCCATTTACGTTTCTCTCGTTTCTGGGATTGTTATATTCCTGGTATAAAAATAATTTCACGGACGTAATGGAATAGCTGAATGAAAAAAGGCCGACAAATATGCTTTGTTCTCAGAGAGTTTTTAATACTACGTCGTACACAAAATTAGATATATACTGTTGTGGATTCCGTGAATGGAATCCTGCACAAATAAATAAACAACACCAGAAATTGAGATAGAAAAATAAGTGTATTAAACGTAAGAATACAGACTTGAGGTGAAGATTAGTAGTCCAAGAATGCGGGTTAGTAGAAAGTATATGTACAAGTCTATGTAAGTAAGGCCGTAATCATCTTTCTCTCTCTCTCTGGACTCTTGTAGAACTGTCTGAGGACACACTGTGTCTGTTTCCGTATGTCTCAACCTATGTCTCAACGTATCTCATCGTATCTCCACGTATCTCAAGGTATCTCCACGTATCTCAACAGCAGGTATTCTCTCTGTCAGTATAAGTGTACTTTGGACGAGTCCATCTTATGTAAAAAGGGGAGAGCCCCACAATATATACACATATACACGTGTCCCACGCAGTGAAATTATAAATTATATACAACACACGTGCAAGAAAGGGGAACTTGCAATATTTACCAAAGGGAAATCTGGAGTTCCGACGGTTTCTCTACAAACCAGGTGAGGCCGTGTGGCTTTTCCTGTAAAACATGTTATGGGTTTGGGACGTACTTCTCTCGGCTCTACAAAGCAACTGCCTTTCGTCAATCTATCTCCTGGAATCAATGACTGGCCGTCACCTGACCATCTCAACGAAAGGGAGAGAATCGGCATTTTTAAACCAACAAGTACCTCCTCCCTAAACTGGTTCTAGGACCTGCCACAAGGTAGTACTTTTATTCTGCTTGTTGTTGATATGACAGAAATGCGGGAACATACTATATAGAAACTACAGTAAAGAAAAGAATATGTATGCTATGTACCGAGTGTAACAGCAAAATTGTCTAAATCGTATAAGAGCATAATTATCCATCCAGCAAAATGTCTAAAAAAAAAAACTAAACAAAAAAAAACACACACACACACACAAAAAAAACACACATACACACACACACACACACAAAAAAAAAGACCCCCCCCAAAAAAAAAAAAATCAGATGTTTAGCCATCTTGACTAAAAAAAAACAACCCTTACAGTTATTCAACTAAAAAGAAAAAAATGTTAAAATTGTTTCGTATCAACCCCACTGTCTTCTCAGCTGAGCTATGGTGAGAGGAAAAAATCATTCAGGTGTTCAATAATGGTACCAACATTCATACTTTGGCTTCCATCTTCAAAGAGTCTTCAAGAATCATCAATAGAAAAACGGATCAGGAGATCACAACAGGAATAGGGATCATCATTCCAACTTAAAGCTAAAGTGATCAATTAGAAAAGTTCCAACTCAATTTATAAGACTTTTGGCACATAAGAGAGGAGTTTCAGCTATGACAGTCCAAAGAAAAGTGACACATGCACACTAAGTTATAGCGTCCTCGCTTAATTCCATTGCTTATAGCAGTGCTTTGAAGGAAAGGGTGCAGAGTGTTGTAGTCTCATCACACCACGGAGGTTTCAGCAGTGACCATGACTTGTGAAGCAGTTTTTGGCAAGTACGACATTCCCTAGGCCTGACAACCACTATATACCCTTAATCTCTTCCTCTCCCAAAATCAAAATTCCACTTGAAAGGAAGATTTTAAGACGACGAGTTAATCCAGGAAAATTCCGATATGGCAGCTGCTCGCTATCCCCAAAAGGAGCCGCAGGAATGAAACGACGCTGGTTAAAGTGTGTGGCTTCGGAAGTGGGTTACATCAAAGGTGATTAAATGTCGAATTGACACACACACACACACACACATTCACACACACACACACACACACACACACACACACACACACATATACATATATATATATATATATATATATATATATATACACAGTGCTGTTCGATAAAAGTGACTCACCTGATTTTTTTACTTTTTAAAAAAAATTTTTTCGCTTATTGTTTTTGGGGTCAAACTAATTTTTAATCTTACTAATATAAAGACCCCTTCCCGACCACCTAGTAAAAAAGTTTACCCAACCTTATTCTATTGATAATTATAATTTTGGATATAAATGAGATTTAGGTAAAAAGCTCTGTGCAAAAAAAGTGACTCATTTCTTTCCTGCAACTAGTAATCAATACAAACATAACCGAACAGCTTTAAATAAAGAATAATAGAGGTATAATTTATTTATAATAGGTAATATAGTTCGAAATATTTAATAATCTATGGGTCCTCCTTTATTTTGAATAACCTTTTCAAACCTTTTTGGCATTGACTTAATTAGGTTCTAGCAAATATCATCTAAAAGCATTGAATTCCATTCGGATATGAAATTCACAATCAAATCCTCTCTGTTGCTCAATTGCTTTCTCGAGAGCCTGTACTTTATAATGCTCCATAAGTTTTCTATGGATTTGAAGTCAGGAGATTGGGGCGGCCATGTCATAACACTCACCTGCTTCTCATCAAAGTATTCCTTCATCAATTTCGATTTGTGACAGGGAGCATTATCCTGCATAAAAATGAGCTTGGTGGGGTCGATTTGCACCCTTTCTGCAGAAAGGAGCAGACAAGACTCTAAAATTCTCTTATACTGCTCCCCCTGAGGGTCTTTTCAATAGGTTTTAAGAAACCAGTTCCATGAAAAGAAAAGAATCCCCAGAACATTATACTGAATGGATGCTTTCAAAGCTCCTTCTTCGGATTTTAGATCGCTTATCCTTTGAATTTAGCTCAACTTTCGTTTCATCGGAGAAGAGAACATTTATGGAAAAAAAAATCAGGTGATCGAACAGCAGTGTATATATATATATATATGTGTGTATGGGTGCGTAGAAGGATCTGAAATAATCATGATTGAATAATTCAGCGAATCTAGAGGAATCCTCAACAGAATGCAGAAAACACTGGACAGCCGTTTCGTCCTACATTTGGCGATCATCCGTAATGCGCATCCACTACTGAGAATCGAACCCGGACCGTTGCCATACGACGCAAGCAGTCATACCAACTGTACTAATGGGCCTCGGAGTCGTAAGCTTACCTAATTAGATTCGATATAGCGTCGCTCTTCACAAATTTGTTCTGCTTTCTGTTGAGAATTCTTCTCGACTGGATGAAATACTTATGATTATCTCAAATCCTAATAATTTCTATCACTTGTACATCCTTGTTTGAACCGGTTTCTAATGGTCTTGATAGGGCGGTTTGAGGAAAGAAGACGTGGCTCGTGGGGGCACAGACCGTTGGGTTAGGGAAACTCGGATGAGTTACACCACGTGAAGAGCGGCGCTATATCGGGTCTAACTGGCTACCGTTTAGCCAACGTGGCCAGTTGGTACAGTTGGTATGACGCCTGTGTCGTATCGTAACGGCTCGGGTTTCATTTTCGGTAGTAGATGCCCACTGCTGATGGGTCCCATATATAGGAAGAAACGGCCGTCCAGTGCTTTGGGCATTCTGTTGAGGATTCTTAGATTCGATGAAATACTTAATTATCTATATATTTAAGGATATTACAACAAAAAAACATCTAAGAATCGCTACACAATTGTAGTCGTGTTTCAACGCATAACAATGCGTCTCTGCAGACGATTGTAAATTATTAGCGAGTGAACGATTAAATTTGTTTCAAAAGCAAAATACATCGTTTTTTTTTGAAAAAAAATAATATAAGGCTTGAGAGCCTGATCAACCAATCGAATATGACCTACGTTTAATTCAAACGAAGCAAAAAAGAAAAAAAAAAGAAATTAGAAATGGGTGATGGCCAAGATTTGACATTTAACAGCATCCAGACTTAAGGACTGATACAAATGGTTACAATAAATGTACACATGCCAGACAGTCAACTAAATAAAAAGCAGTCGGGGTTGAGGTAGAGAGGTAATTTAACCGAATGCCCAACTTGTTTTATACTTTCTATATTACCTAAATGGAAATTCGTTTGCATCGAACCTCGATATATATATATATATATATATATATATATATATATATATATATATATATATATATATATATATATATATATATATATCGAGCTCGACGTATGAGGGTCAAACAGATCAGTTTCCAGGAAACCGACAGTTCGACAACAGCACATGAGATTTCATTATAGTGGTGAAGGTTTCGTGCAGGACCATCCACACTTTTTGAAGGGACGAATACGGAGACTTGGTGCACTCCGTTCCACAAGGTTCCCAAACGACCCTCCGTAGGATTTGAATTCAGAGTTGTCCTTCTCCTAGACTTAGTTGCTATCCAAGGCTATAAAACCCAGTCTGTCCTGCTATTTTACCCATAGCTGGAGGGGGAAGAAGAGGATTCATACCTTTCCCATACCTTTCCTGAGGGTATTAGCCCGTAAGTGAATGTAATGGATTCGACTGGAATTCGAACTTGGCTCTCCGATTCCTCAATTCAAGCCCCTATCCATTACACCATTATTTATTTATTTATATATATATATATATATATATATATATATATATATATATATATATATATATATATATATATATATATATATATATATATATATATATATATATATATATATATATATATATATATATATATATATAAAAGTGAACATAGAAGTCAACACTTAGAGGCGACAGTCTGTTTCATGCTATATGCAATCGTCAGGCATGAAACAGACTGTCGCCTCTAAGTGTTGACATCTATGTTCACTTTTATATTTACACACGCTCTATCTCTGATATTGAGCATTTTATTCCATAAATATAGCACACCTTAAGACTATATTTCTTTATATACACATATATATATATATATATATATATATATATATATATATATATATATATACATATACATACACCTAGTGAGCCAGACAAACCTACCTAGGTTTCACCTAAACGGATCGTCAGGGAAAGTATGGCTCGAAACGAATCTAGTTATCTGTATATATATATATATCAAACCCTTTCTTTATCTCTCTCTCCTGCTCTCTTTCACTTTCTCTATCTCCCTCTCCCCCTCTCTCTCCCTATATATATATATATATATATATATATATATATATATACCTATATATATATATGCTTATATATAAGCCTCGACTGATGCCTACTTCAGTTGGGGTTCGATCCTTGCTAGGGGCAACCGGAGGTCTAGTCACACTGATGACCTATGATACAGCGAAACAGTCTGTCTTATATTTGATACATAAGTTGTCTAAGGAAATTAAAACAAAACCTCCCCTTATCGAAATGATTGAATTTTTCGTAACCATAACAATTTAAAATATTAAGATTGTCTGTGCTTATAAATGATGTAAATTTCTTAAAAGGTTATTCCAAAAAATCGTTTGAGAATGGTACGGAGTTATGGATTTTAAATTTAATTTTAAAATTAAATTTAAAATTTTAGTTTCTGTTTTGAAACATGGCAATTCCTGTGTGGCACACGAACCAAAATTTTAAAATTGGAAATAATTATAAAATTAAGCTCTACTGTTTTGTATCGAGCACTACTTTTTAAAAATAAAAATAATTACTAAGAAAACCGGATTGTAAATCATGCTGTTCCTTCTTATATATATATATATATATATATATATATATATATATATATATATATATATATATATATATATTGACCACTAATATTATCTCTCTATATATACATTTATGTATTTAGGCAGCAAATTTTCTTTTAGACATGTTTGATTGAATAAACTGCAGACATTATGTCTACTAATTTTTAACAAAATCCTTTCATACTCACGAATAACTTTCCGTGTAAACAGAATATCTCTCATCCTTCAACATCAATAGACGGAAGGTTATTCGTGAATATGAACGGATTTTGTTAAAAATTAGCAGACCTAATGGATGTAATTTATTCAATCACACACTCACACACACACACACATATATATATATATATATATAATCATTCTCGTTTTTCTCTCACTCATTCGTTTTTTCATTTGTTCCTCATTCACTATTCATTGCTTTCTCTCTCTCTCTCTTTCTCTCTCTCTCTCTCTCTATATATATATATATATATTTTTTTTTTTTTCTGTAGTTCAGAGCTAGCAGCAAGCAGAAATATTTCTCCTCCCGATGATGGCCATTCCGGCCGAAACTAGTCGAGGAATCTAAATGGAATAATAATAAAAAAAACGAAAGAATATTAATCTACAACCCAGTGTGTCTGAAGATTTTAAATTTTAAATTTTTTTATTGTTCAATATATATATATATATATATATATATATATATATATATATATATATATATATATTGTTTGTCTCCTGACAATTTAAAAAACATTCCAAAGAAAATGAACAGACATATTTGTGGAAAGTGTTATAAAATGAGAAATATATACTGAAGTGTGTTTTTTTTTAACTAAATTAATAGAACCTCTCTATGGGCACCATTAGTAGCATAAAGCACATCAAGATGGTAGACGATTTCTTGCCATATTTGCTGTAGCGTAGCCTCATCAATAGCATCAGTGATCTTTTGCTTTAGATCAGTGATGTCCCGTATCTTTGTTCGGTACACGATAACTTTAATATGACCCCATAGAAAGATAAAAATATTTAAGTAAATGCTCTGTTTATAATAAACAGTATTAACGACATTTAGCGGCCTGAATGTCAGAGAAATTTTCATAGAAAATATTTGTCCTCCGACAAGAATCGAACCTGTATCCTATATCGATTCCTTGGACATTCAGGCCGGTAAATGACGTTAATACTGTTTATTATAAACAGAGCATTTACTTAAATATTTGTCTCTATAAAAAGAATGTATAAACATGAAAATATCTTAAAATAATTGTCGGACTTTGTCCAATCCATAATATATATATATATATATATATATATATATATATATATATATATTGCATCACGTAAAACAAAGGACTACGGCGGCAGCAGGTTGAAACACATATACCCGTTGCTGTCCTTAGAATATATATTACTTTCTCGATTTATCCATTGACCGAAGTTAAGCAACCTCAATCTTGATCAGTACCTAGATGGGTGACCAATTGGGAATACCAGGTGTAAGCTTGGATGGGCGGATGGTGCTATGGATAATGGTTCGTAATTGTTAATCGGGGAGCCGAGTTCCAATTCCCTTTGGGTTCGTTATATTCATTTACGCGAAAATACTCTTGGGAAATGTATGATCCGCCTCTTCTCCCCCAGCTATGGGTTAATTAGTAAGACTTGTAACACTAACCATTATTATCTAAAAAAAAACAGAAAAATATTCTTGCTTTAAATAGCCTGCAAAATGTTGATAAGCCGTAAAAAACGAATCAATCAAATACTGATTAGCTACAAAGGAATGTTTTTTTAGATTTATTTACATTCCCTGGAATATAAATGTATAGAAACCACTATGGCCATTAAGTGAGGGATCTGATTATGTATTGCTTATGATATAGAATTGATATCTCACTTAAAAAGCACATTGATATGCCGTAAAACAAAATAAACCAAACCTGATCTACAAACTGATTTCTTACAAAGAATACATATTCTATTCATACGAACCTATCCTAAATATCTTGTCTGCATTAAATAACCCATTGAGGTTGATATGCTGTAAAACAAAATAAACCAAACCTGATCTACAAACTGATTTCTTACAAAGAATACATATTCTATTCATACGAACCTATCCTAAATATCTTGTCTGCATTAAATAACCCATTGAGGTTGATATGCTGTAAAACAAAATGAACCAAACCTGATCTACAAGCTGATTTCTTACAAAGAATACATATTCTATTCATACGAACCTATCCTAAAAATCTTGTCGGCATTAAATAACATATTGAGGTTGATATACCGTAAAACAAAATATACCAAACCTGATCTACAAAATGATTTCTTATAAAGAATACATATTCTATTCATACGAACCTATCCTAAAAATCTTGTCGGCATCAAATAACCCATTGAGGTGTTGATATGCCGTAAAACAAAATAAACCAAACCTGATCTACAAACTGATTTCTTACAAAGAATACATATTCTATTCATACGAACCTACCCTAAAAATCTTGTCGGCGTTGACTAACCCATGGAGGTAATGATATGCCATAAAACAAAATAAATAACACCAAACCAATGAATACGCGTTTATCAGTTAATTAGAAAACTTGTATCACTAAACCATTATTATTGCACCACAAAAATTGAACAACTTTCATACGATCTAAAAATATATATATAAAATTATGTCTTTAAATAAAAGGGTTGACAAACCGTAAAAAAGTTGTATATTGTAGGGGATCATAATTTCAGTCTATGGCTTTTAATTCATAGGTTATTGATGGTAGTCCTACAAGAATATTTATCAGTAAACAAAAAAAGCAAAAAAAAATAATGTCTACTCACCATTTTCTGGCAGGGCGTAGTATAATGTAAGTGAGGCAAAGGGTTTCTTTAGTTTTTAGCAGGTGACGTTTCGCGTAGGCTTTCGCGGCGTTATTCAAAGGGGAACATAAAATAAAAATGACAGGTCAAGCCGACATGCAAATGATACCTGTCCTTGATCTGGGGAAAATGGCGCCATTTCCCTGAGAAATGTCTTTGGATTTGGCGAGTCCCATGACCATTAGTCATCATATATATATATATATATATATATATATATATATATATATATATATATATATATATATATATATATATATGTGAGTGTGTATGCATGTGTTTGTGTGTGCGTGTGCGTGTCTGTGTCTGTGTCTGTGCGTGTTTGTGTGTTCGTGCGTGGGCCTGTTTGTATGTGTATTCAAAACATTGTTCAGAGATCGAAGACAGAACATATTCCTTATCAGGAAATTATCATACATGTAAAATAATTCCTATCTATCTATCTATCTATCTATCTATCTATCTATCTATCTATCTATCTGAGTATATTAGGTTGGTGCAAAAATAATGACGTAATAATGTCGTTTTTTGACGCATTTTTTAACGTCAAAAAACGACATTATTACGACATTATTTTTGCACCAACCTAATATCTATCTATCTGAGTATATTTATGATCTATCTATCTATCTATCTATCTATCTATCTGATTCTGTTAAAACTGACTTAACTCAGCACCTGAAGATTGTGTTAGTTTGAAACTCCGTAACTAAAAAAATATGTATATTTATGGATATATATATATATATATATATATATATATATATATATATAGTTTATAGCTTTGTTATATTGTTTATATTAATATATAGTTTATATTGTCAATATATAGTTTAAATAATTTATAGCTCTGTTATATTGTATAGAGCACTATTTTATTAACAGCAGCACTCAATATGCAATATATATATATATATATATATATATATATATATATATATATATATATATATATATATATATATATATAAAGATATTTAATAGATAAAATGCATGTAAATTAAAATTTACCAAATATATATATATCTAAATATATGAATGTAAAACAGTTTTTGTATATATATAATTACACACACGAAATTATCTCTCTCTCTCTCTCTCTCTCTCTCTATATATATATATATATATATATATATATATATATATATATATATATACATGTATGTGTGTGTGTTTTATATATATATTATTTTATATGTGCAGTACTTACTGGAAAGTCATCAATGGGGATAACACATTCAGTTGTATGGATATATGTTTGCGACTCTGTGTTTCACGCTTTTGCGATCATCACGCAAACGCGTGAAACCCGAGTTCACAAACATATCCATACAACTGAATATATATATATATATATATATATATATATATATATATATATATATATATATATATATATATATATATCCATACAACTGAATATATATATATATATACATATTGATAATATTAATGGTCAATATGTATATATATATATATATATAAATTCCCAAGAGGATAGAATCCAGATAGAACTTAATATCCAGGACAGAGTAAGAATATAATATAAAAGACTCAAAGACTAATATTCCATGGTTATAATTTATTACATTGGAATCGTTTTCACGATCCAAATCATCACACCTACAAATTTGGATTGTGCTTACGATTCCAGTGTAATAAATTATAACCATGGAATATTAGTGTTTGAGCCTTTTATATATATATATATATATATATATATATATATATATATATATATATATATATATATATATATATGAAATAATTGTTTCTTTAAAAAATATATAATCATCGCAACATTGAAATTTCCACGTTTCAAAACTGAAACTTCAATCTAAATTCAATCATGAATGAAATTGATTTACTTAATTCATGAAAACAATATAGGAACCAGTTACAAGAAGTGCCAGAGAAAACCGATAATAACAACAAAAAATGCAATATGAGCTCTGGTAAAAAAATGTTGCTGAAATCATTAGGTTTATAATACCCAGAAGTTCATACACAGATGTCCTCAAGGGCACATGGCACAGTGGATAAGGCGTTAGTGACCCAAAGTGTGTGAGTGGAGAAATTAGAGAGGTGAAATAACAGGAGATAACTGACACCCATTCGACATGGCACTTGGAACTAGAAGAGTTTACCCCAGCGAGGAAAATAAACGGCTCAGTTTGACATTCCAACCACCTAAAGAAGGCCTGAGCGTATAACGGCCGAAACGTTGTAATAAATATGGCGACAAAGATGAGGAAAATAGTCCCAATGTAAATAGTTTACATAATACCTCATCTCAGAAATATAGACAGATACTGAAAGGCCGAAATGTTGTAATAAATATGGCGACAAAGAGGGGGACAATAGTGGGAATAATGTTAAATAGTGTACATAATACCTCATCTGAGAAATATAGACAGATACTGAAGGGCCGAACCGTAATAAATATGGCGACAAAGATGAGGATAATAGTTCCAATAATGTAAATAGTGTACATAATACCTCATCTCAGAAATATAGACAGATACTGAAAGGCCGAAACGTAATAAATATGGCGACAAAGATGAGGACAATAGTCTGAATAATGTAAATAGTGTACATAATACCTCATCTCAGAAATATAGACAGATACCGAAGGGCTGAAACGTAATAAATATGGCGACAAAGATAAGGACAATAGTGTGAATAAATAAATAGTGTTAATTTATAAGTCCAGACAAATTTCAGATTTTGGGGTAAAGGAAAATTCCATCTTTTTTATTTTAAGGGTTTTAAGATCTATTTTATTTAGAAAACTCATGTATCTAATGTATTTTAAGTATCAAGTGGTTCTGGTCAAGGTAGGGTCTGGGGTATCTGTCTATTGATACAAACTTCCTTTTTTCAAGTATATTATTATGCTCTACGGTTGTATCGAGCACTGTTTTGAAAAAACAAAACAAAAAAAACTGTTCTTTCTTATTTCCATATGTTCCTTTAGCCCCCCCCCCCCCCGTGAAGTACACTCTTTTCCACAACGTCGACATATTTTCAGACCATCCTTAATGTAGTCAGGAACGCTGTGGTTCATGGGACGTCGCTTGATGGCTTCTGAGGCCCGCTCTACACAGGCATTTTTTCCACATTGAAGACATGTCAGATCATATTCAATGCCGACATCCAATGGGAGTTCGACATTTTTGCCTTTGCTGGGATCCAAGAGTAGTCAAAACCCTTGTCTGTCCTGCTATTTACCCATAGCTGGGGGTCGGGGGGAGAAGAAGAGGATACACACCTTTCCCAAGGGTATTAGCACATTTTTGCCTTTTCTGGGATCACTTTTCAACTGCCGAAGTTTCTTCCTCTGATCTTCAAATGCAACGGCACCTGCTTTCATCAAACACACACAAACACACACACACACACGCACACATACACACACACACACACATATATATATGTATACACAGTGAGGCAGAGGATGGCTGTTACTTTAAAAAAATGTTCGTTCTTTCTGCTTCACCCTGTACATACATATGCGTATGTAATCACACACACACACACAAACACACACATATATATATATATATATCCGTCAGTTATGTGCCATGCGTGATACACGCTTAGACGATCATATATCTTTCGATACATGACTGACAATGCAGATTTTTCTCCGCAGTAGGTTGCCATTTCTTTCTTCGTTAGACCAGTTGCTATCCAAGGCTATAGAAACCAGTCTGTCCTGCTATTTACCAATAGCTAGGGGGAGAAGAAGAGGATTCATACCTTTCTCAAGGGTATTAGCATGTAAGTGAATGCAATAGATTCAACTGGAATCCGAGTTACTATCTATTACTCCACCGTAATATATATGGGTAAATAGCAGGACAGACCGGGTTCTGTAGCCTTGGATGGCAATTGGTCTACCACAGAAAGAAATGGCAACCTACTGCGCGGGAAAAAACTTCCTCGTCAGTCATGCACCGAAAGATATATGATCCCCTAAGCATGTATCACGCATGGCACATAACTGGCTGATATATATATATATATATATATCCAAGTATATGATTGGTGTATATGGAATGAATTCCAATAACCAACAATTACTATTCTTAAAACAGTGCTCAATACAAAGTAGAGCAGATATAATTATTTATTTTTAAAGAAAAAAAAAATTTATAACATAAATATGTTATAAAATCACTACAAAAATAGCCATTTTGTTTCAACACCTTCGGTTGAACGTCATCACTTGATAAGACACCGAAGGTGTTGAAACAAAATGGCTATTTTTGTAGTGATTTTATAACATATTTATGTTATAAATTTTTTTTTCTTTAAAAATAAATAATTATATATATATATATATATATATATATATATATATATATAATACACAAAAAGTTAATGGTCACAGGTTAATCAGACGAGGCAAGAGTAGTCAAAACAAGTGTGAAAAATAATAAAATATAAACAAATTTAGAGCTTCTAAGTTTAGGGCACGATGGATAAATTGTCGTCTAGATTATGCAAAAATGAAAATAACACAGACATTTCATTTTAACAGATATATTTACCAAAATTACACAACACCATTGTCAGACATAGGGACTCCGTTCAGCCACCCAGGGCAACCCTACCCCCGCAAGGCACTTGATGAAGGCCTCTCTGTTGAGCCTGAGTCCCCGTAGGAAGATTAATACGAATGGAGGCATAACGTGGCCATCACTAGTGATCGCTCCAAACACCTTCGTAATCACCATTAGACTCATTCAACTGCTTCCGAATCCTCTGCATTGCCCTCAGAGTGACACCCAAACACTCTGAAATGTTCGTATTGGAGCTTCTGGTGCATGCCGTTTCTAAATTTCTGGACGAGTGAATGGCGTCATGGTTTCGAATTCTCAGAGACGGTGTCTAACTGACTCAACAATTCTGTGCAGTCGATAAAATCAAAAACTAACAACGTCTATATTAGAAAATATAATTACAAAAAGGCGACAATTTACCCATCGCATCCTCTTTCTCTCTCTCATCCCCCCCCTCTCTCTCTCTCTCTCTATATATATATATATATATATATATATATATATATATGTGTGTGTGTGTAAAAAATATATAGAAAATAGGAAAGGACTCGTTAGGTAAATAATCCAAAGTTCTTTAGTAGTATTTTAGTTATTATTTTTAAAAAATAGTGCTCGATACAAAAGTAGAGCATAAATATAATTATTTATTTAAAAATATGATTCCAACACGCATCATATTTTTGGAATCATATTTTTAAATAAATAATTATATATATATATATATATATATATAATATAAATGGTCTGATGAACTGGTTCGTGATTACGATTCCAATGCAATTAATCATAACCATGGAATATTAGTGTTTGAGCCTTTTATATTATATTCTTGCTCTGCCTTGTACATTGAGCTCTACCTGGAATTTACCCTCGTGGAATATATATATATATATATATATATATATATATATATATATATATATATAAGTCTGTGTATTGAGTGTCTGTGTGTGTCGGTTATGCTTGGTCATTTAGATTTCAAGAAATACGAGAAAACGTGAAAAATTAAGCCCTTCCTAACAGCGAGATAGGCAAAGAGAGAGAGAGAGTGATAGAAAGAGAGAGAGAGAGATAGAAAGTGAAATAGAGAGAGAAAAAGAGAGAGAAAGCTAGAGAGTGATAGAAAGAGTGTGGTCATTTAGATTTCAAGAAATACGAGAAAACGTGAAAACTTAAGCGCTTCCTAACAGAGAGGTAGACAAAGAGAGAGAGTGATATAATGAGAGAGAGAGAGAGAGAGAGTGAAATAGAGAGTGAAAGAGAGAGAAATGTAGAGAGAGATATAAAGAGTGTGATATATATATATATATATATATATATATATATATGGTCCGTTTTTCTTTAAATTAAATTATAGATATATAGAGATAGATAGATAGATCGATAGATAGATAGATAGAGAGAGAGAGAGAGAGAGAGGGAGAGAAAGAGAGAGGGAAAGAAAGAGAGATTAATAAAATTAAAATGTCTTGTTATTGTTGCTGTAATCATTATTCTCCACGGCTACAGAAGCGAATATCGGTCAACATCAAAGAACAAGGCCAATGTGTGCTTTACTAAAAATCACCACTAGACTGACCAAAATCTTCTATTATTTCATTCACCTGTGATTAAATCATTTTTTTTAGGTTTGGTGTATGACGGGGAATTTAGCACGTCTAACTCCGAAAGAAAAGAGCAGGGTTAGAAAATAAACGGTAAGAAAAATAAAAATGGTTGGAAAATTAAAAAATGCGTCGTTTGCTACGCTTCAATTTTTTTTTCAAGTGTATCCACTTTCATTTAAGGGCCTATCGCACGAGTTTAATCATTAACCTTAGGCGTCACCCGCTATAAAGCTGGTGATGTCGTTGGCTATTTTCTTGATTCGATCTGTCATTTTTCTTAAACTTGAACTCTGTTTTCAATGGATAAGAACTGGTACAGTTGAGAGAAAGAAAACAAAAAAAAGCTAAATAATGTCGACAGGCATGCTGGGTAAAAAAAAAAAAAGAAAAAGAAAAAGAAAAAGAAAAAGGAAAAGAAAAAGAAAAAGGAAAAGAAAAAGGAAAGATCACCCCCAGCCTACAAAACAGGAACAACCAATAAAAGAAAGAACAACGGAATACATGAATAAAAAAAATAAAAAAAATGGCGGGAATAGATTAAAAAGACTAAAGATTGATGGCGGGCTTTTTTAATCTAAAAATATTGGGTGGTGGAGATGGAAGAGCGGCGGGGGGCGGGGGATGAACGGGAGAGAGTAAAAAACAGAAAGAAACGGCGAAAGAAAGAAAGAAAGAAAGAAAGAAAGAAAGAAAAACGAAAAAGAAAGAAAGAAAAAAGAAGGAACGGGAGAAAGAAGAAAGAAAGAAAGAAAAAAAAAGAAAGAATGAAAGAAAGCAAAAAAAAAGAAAAAAAGGAAGAAAGAAAAAGAAAAAAAGGAAAAAGAAAGAAAAAAGAAGAAACGAGAGAAAGAAGAAAGAAAGAAGAAAGAAAGAAAAAGAAAGAAAGCAAAAAAGGAAGAAAGAAAGGAAGAAAGAAAAAGAAAAAGGGAAAAAAAGAAAAAAGAAGAAACGAGAGAAAGAAGAAAGAAAGAAAAAGAAAGAAAGAAAAAAGAAAGAAAGAAAAAAGAAAAAGAAGAAATAAAAGAAAAAAGAAAGTAAAAGAAAGAAAACGAAAGAAGAAGAAAGAAAGAACAAATAAAGAAAAAAAAGAAAAAACAAAGAAAGAAACCAAAAAAGAAAGAAAGAAAAAGGAAGTAAAGAAAGAATAGAAAAAGAAAGAAAAAACAATGAAAAATCAAAGAAAAGAAGTAAAAAAGAAAGAAAGAAAGAAAAAAGAAATAAAGAAATAAAGAAAAAAGAAAGAAAGGAAAAAAGAAAGAAAAATGAACGCCCTAAGACGAAAGGAAAAGATGAATTTGGTATATGTTTTTAATTCTAAACTAGGTGGAATGAATAAGAGAATGAAGGAATAAAAGAATGAAAGAATAAAGGAAAGAATAAATGATAAAGCAAAAAGTAGCTGCGAGAATAAAAGGGAAAGAAAGAAAGAAAGAAAGAAAGGAAGGAAAAGAAAAAGAAAGGAAAAGGAAAAGAAAAAGAAAAAGAAAGGAAACGAAAAAGAAAGAAAAAGTAAAAGAAAGAAAAAGAGAAAGAAAGGAAAAGAAAAAGAAAGGAAAAGAAAAAGAAAGAAAAAGAAAAAGAAAAAAGAGAAAGAAACAAAAAGAAAAAGAAAGAAAAAGAAAAAGAAAGAAAAAGAGAAAGAAAGAAAAAGAAAAAGAGAAAGAAAGGAAAAGAAAAAGATAGGAAAAGAGAAAGAAAAAAAAGAAAAAGAAAGGAAAAGCAAAAGAAAGAAAAAGAAAAAGAAAGGAAAAGAAAAGAAAGAAAGAAGGTATAAACGAATAAGCTAGAGTTCCGTTTACCGGAAACGCCGCAAGATGACAGTAGAGATTTTTTTTCTTCTAATTATAATAAACAAAGACGAAGAAAAGCATGGAAATAAAGAAAGTGATGAAGATATAATAATAAAAAAAAATATTATCATTTCTTTTCGTTAAAAAAATAGATGAATAAAAATTGATGAGGATCCTAGTACTAGGTTCGAAATTCGAAGAAATATCACCTGAAGAAGACCGGAGCGTACAACCGAAACGCCGTGAATGTGATAGTAAAGATAGGGACAACAGTTCGAATGACGTAAATAGTGAAAATCATTATGATGTGGCCGCACGGCTGTCTATGGGAAGAACATGCAGGGACACCTGTCTATGCACGATATGGTTTGGTTCGGTTTGGTTTGTTTTACGGCCTATCAACCTCAATGGGTCATTTAATGCCGACAACTTTTTTTCTGTTAATATTTTTGTTTTGTCAAAAATCTATTTCTGTTAATATTTTTTCTCAAAAATGTATAGCTGGTAATATTATTTTTTCAAAAATCGTATTGCTGGTAATATTTTTTCAAAAACATATTGCTGGTAATATTTTGTTTTCTTCAAAAATTTATTTCTGGTAATAATTTTTTACAAAGTATTTCTGGTATTAAAACCTATTTTTACACTTTTATAAAGCTTTTTACCTCAGTTAATGGGTTAACTATTTGTCCATAGCTGGGATCCTAACAGGTGCTACCACCCCGGTTCAGAGTGGATATGGGAACACCAGCAATAAAGAGGAGGTTTCACGCTCCTCAAAGCCTCCTGATCAGAGGGCTTGCTGTTGGACGTAGTTTATCGTCTTACCCTGGACTCGGATGTAGTCTCAGTTTCGGGGTTAACTATTTGCCCATAGCTGGGACCCTAACAGGTGCTACCACTACGGGTCAGGGCGAACCTAGGAACATCAGTAATTAAGAGGTTGTTCAGAGACCTTGCTGTTGAACGTAGTTTATCGTCTTATCCTGGACGCGGATGTAGTTTATCGTCATACCCAGGACGCCCCATTGGGGTGAGTCTTACCACTCTGCAGAGGTACAGTCGGCGTATTCTACAGCCCCGGCCAACAGGGCTGGCGCAACATGTTACTGCAAAACCCCCGATATTATACGACAATTGGTAAGTGGAGCTACTCTAAATTCTACCAAAGTCTTCAGGCTCTATACTACCAGACGGGATGCAGCAAGCAGAAAACCGATAACCCGCTATTGTAAATGGAAAATGTACCTCTCTGCTTTCCATCACGAAAGTGACTCGTTGTGCCTTCTCTGGCTAATGCTCTTGGCTGACATGCAGTGCAAAGACTATATTGAATCCATTGCTAAGTCAGCTGCTAAGAAAGTTGGTTCACTGTGTCGTGCAAGACAATTTTTCTCTCCAGAATCTATCTTGCATATCTATAAGTCTACCATTCGTCCATGCTTAGAATTTTGCTGGCACGTATAGTCGGATACCCCTGCTATTTACCTGGAGTTGCTTGATAAAATCCAAAGAATCAGCAATATTATCGGTCCTGATCTGGCATCTCAGCTCCAGTCACTTTCCCACAGTTGCAAGCTTGCTTCCGTGTGCCTTTTCTATAAATAATTTCATGGTAATTGTCCGGATGAGCTTTTCACTATGTTATTATGGGGCTCGTTTTTAAATTGTTGTTTTATCCCCGACCACACCACAGAACTAGTTAGGATTGTCATAGAGACAATGTGGTATTACGGTGGATGTAGTAAGAAAGGTAAGTGAGAATGTCTTGTTTTGGTGTTAGGAATATTGTGGTATGTTTGGGTCAGTGTTTGTTTAATATCAAGACAGAAGAAGACCGCCCTTTTCTCCATCCCTCAGCCTTGTGTCACATTTTCTGTACTGAAGCGGAAATAAACACCGCTCTTCCCTATGGTACGTAGACTCTTTGAATTGAAGCAGAGTACTTATCTGGCGTTGAGTTCTCATCAATTTACAGTTCAGCTGGATAGATGAAACCGTAAATTCTATGCTAACAGTTTCTTTTCTCGTACGTCTCACTTTCGGTTCCATGCTTTCCAGCCAACTTTAACCTGCAAAAATACAAATGCAATGTCAATCGATATCTACTCTTCTCCTGATGACTCTTTCTTGTTTCTGGTCATTAATAGTTTTTAGATTTCTATTTCTGTAACCACTGTGTAACACCCTTGTGTCTGAGTGGCTTTATTGCCTTGCAAGGGGTGATACAGATTAAAAAATAATAGTCATCACATTTAAAAAAAAAACAAAAAACAACAAAACAAAACAAAACATCTACACTCAGATTTGTCTTTCATTCTGAACTGAAGATGCCTGCCTAACCAAGTAGAAACGCGTTGCCGATAAAAAAGATTTCCACTTTGAATGCTTTCTCTATTTTTATTCCGGTTCTACATCCTTCTAACACGCTTAAAGATCCAAAGCACGTCTCATCTAATGACGGTTTCCCCTAGGGGAACGCAGGTTCGAATCCTCCCGGAGAGCGCATATTTTTCTCGAATATTCAGGTCGATATACGAAAATAATTAAATATACTGTTTTATAAAGGAAAAGGGGCGTTTATACGAAAATTCACTACAAATGACGTTTAAGTAAGGAACACACACACATATATAAATAAAAAATATAAAAGTAATAGAATTGTGGGCATTTAGGCAAATCATTACAGTAATTCATTGAAACGAGAAGAGTCCTCAACAGAATGCGGTCGTTTCGCCAGTTTTAGTTTGGGACTGATCAGCAGTGCACATCCACTAACGAGGTTCGAACCGGGACTATTTTGATACAACGCAAGCGTCGTACCAAACTGTTCCAACGGGCCTCGTTGGTGACGAAGAAACTGAATAGACTCGATATAGCGCTGCTGCTTACAAATTCCGTGGTGATACTCATCCAAGTATTCATAACCCAATATATATATATATATATATATATATATATATATATATATATATATATTATCATTATTATTAACAGAAACCTTATAAGTATAAGAAACTATACACGTTCGGAAAACCCTCGGTGTCCTGATTTGAAAATAAACAAGCCAATACCAAAGGGGAAAAAAGTATATAAAAAAGAAAGAACCAAGAACATGTACGTTAGCCGAAAATAATCGTGCAAGTCCAAAGTCCAAAGAAAAAAAAACGATACGAGTAAGCAAAATAACTAAATAAAGTGCTCGATACAGTAAGTGGAGCAGGCTTAGTTAAACCTAGAGAGCCAGACATACCTACCAAGGTTTCACCTAAGCGGATCGTCAGGGAAGGCCTTTAAGTAATTAACTATATATATATATATATATATATATATATATATATATATATATATATATATATATGTATGTATTGTTGTGGTGTCCTCTTTCTAAAGAGTCTATGTTGGACTCTTCCGCCGACTATAAGATTAGTAGGAAAGAAGGCCTCAGTCGAATAGATCTGTTCCAGCTGTGCTGGTCAAACTCTCTGCCGGGAGGCAGAGAGGATCCCCAGACGAGGCTGCGTCGAAGGGTAGAGTCTCGTCTCAGGAAACTACTCGACCCCTTTTTATACGGGGTCTATGTGGAATTTTTGCCCGAGCCTACGGGCTCGGATTGCTCTACACTAAAATCGGCCATGGGCCACATCTTACCTCGTGAGGAGGCTGGTAAATATCAACAGTCGAATAAACTGAACGCTGGGTCAACCGACACACACTCACTAGTCGTGTAATACTCTTCTGTTGTACTTACTGTTTCATATATATTTGCAATACATGTTTTATTATTTCTTTAACCATTTACTTGACCACAACATATATATCATTATAATGTCCTCAAGGACACATGGCGCAGTGGATAAAGGCGTTGGTTAGATCCAGTGACAAACCCAAAGAGTGTGAGTTCAATACCCGGTTAAGGGAGTGGAGAACTTTCACAGGGAAATTAAGAGGAGATCCATTAAACATAGCACGTGGAACTTCTTCAGGTGGTTGGAATGTCGAACTGAACCCTTTATTTCGCTCACTGGTGTAGACTGTTCTAGCTCCACGTGCCATGTTTAATGGATGTCAATTATCAGTTATCTCCTGTTAATTTCCCTGTGAAAGTTCTCCACTGCCTTAACCGGATATTGAACTCACACTCTTTGGGTCCCGTCACAACGTACAACGGCCGAAACGTTGTAATAAATATGGCGACAAAGATGAGGACAATAGTCTGAATAATGTAAATAATGTCTATTTCACTCTTTTCATTTCTATCTGTCTCTTTTCATCTATCTATCTATCTATCTATTAGGTTGGTGCCAAATAATGTCGGTTTTTGACGTATTTTTTAACGTCAAAAAAACTACATTATTTTTGTCCTAACCTAATAGATATATATGTATCTATTTCTCTCTTTATCTATCTATCTATCTATCTGGGTCTGTTCATATCTATCTATCTATCTATCTATCTATCTATCTGGGTCTGTTCATATCTATCTATCTATCTATCTATCTGAGTCTGTTCATATCTATCTATCTATCTATCTATCTATCTATCTATCTATCTATCTGAGTCTGTTCATATCTATCTATCTATCTATCTATCTATCGATCTATCTATCTCGGTATATTCATTATCTATCTATCTATCTATCTATCTATCTATCTATCTATCTATCTATCTGAGTCTGTTCATATCTATCTATCTATCTATCTATCTATCTATCTATCTATCTATCTGCGTCTGTTCATATCTATCTATCTATCTATCTATCTATCTATCTATCTATCTATCTATCTATCTATCTAATCCCTTTTCCGCCTGTGTCTATTAACATCTTAGAAACCAATTTCATTTTGACAGTCAATAATTTCTTGTGAAACGTGATCATTATTCAGGTTACTTATCGCATCGGCAAGCTTGTCTAATAGCCCAACTGTGCAGTAGGTGTACGTTTGATACAGACTAGATGTCCCATTAATGTTACGGTATGTCAGACAAAGCTCATCTTAGTAAACAAATATGATCCCCACCTGGAGAATTTGTGTATTAGTCAAAAACTTTGCTGCGCCTAATAAAACTGAACTGTCTACGCTATCCTGCTTTTGTTTTTTTAAAGCATCCTTGTAAGCATGCCACTTTAAAATCAAGCATATTTATTTACACAAACGCGAATATATATATATATATATATATATATATATATATATATATATATATATATATAAATATGTTTTTTTCGCTACACAGTTCTAACCATGTTTCAAAAATGAAAGCTAAAAGATACGAATTTAATTTTGTAATTAAATTACAGACATTAGTTACATTTCATCCTCAAGCGAATTTTGGAGTAAACTGTTCTTTCTTTTTATTTATATATGCATATATATATATATATATATATATATATATATATATATATATATATATATATATATATGTATGTATAAGCAAATATATGGATATAGATCCGACATTATGAAGAAAAATATACGGAAAAAACATTATATTAACATTAAAACAGCATAATTGCATATTAGGATTTTTGCTTGTTCTTTTCCGTATATTTTTCTTCATATATATATATATATATATATATATATATATATATATATATATATATATATATACATGTTGAACAATAAAAAATATTAAAAAATTAAAATCTTCAGACACACTGGGTTGTATATCAATATTCCCTCGTTTTCAATTTTATTTCATTTAGATTCTTCGACTAGTTTCGGCCAACATGGCCATCATCAGGAGAAAAATAATTATTCTGCTTGCTGGTAGCATTGAACTACACAAACGAATGTCTTGATGCAGAAAATGAACTTTTTCCTGTATTTTAATTTGTTTTTTTATTTTTTTTAACATGAATTTTGGTCAGTCCTTGTGTTGGTCAAACAGTCTCTTTTAAGTTATTTGAGATAAGAGCTGGATGGATTCATGCTGCTCTGAATTCCTTTGGTCATTTTGATAGTTTTATTGGTTCCGGGAAAGGGAATATGTCTCTGTTAAGTGTGTGTGTGTGTGTCATTTGGTTCTTAGTGACTGAGTGAATATGATATGTGTAAACGTGTATATTACTATGGGTGTGTGTTATCATTTGGCTCATTAGGGAGTGAGTGAGTATGATGTGTGTAAGTGTGTATATTCGTGTGGGTGCGTGTATAAGTGTGAGGCCTCAACACCTCCGTAAGCATGACTGTCTTGTTTGGGTGAGAAATGTGGGTAGGTTTTGATTTGTTGATTTATATATTAGTACTATCTATATCGTTAAATTTATGGTTTAGCCCGGCTGGATAGTGTGTTTTTAAACGTTGTATCCACTTATTTTCATGGAACTCTAAAACCTTTCTAATGTTATCTGCTCTGAACTTTTCTATTCTCTCAATTATAGTGAATTTGGCATGGGTTTTGAAATCGTGTTTTTCTAATTAATTTTAATTATTAATTCTGTAGTGAAAGGGTCATTCAGATTTTCCTACACATTTTTTCTGGCATAGTGTGCATTCTAGGAGGTAAATTATGTTATGATTGTACAGTCGTGGTAGGTTTTGAAAGTAGATTTAATGACTGAGCTAGTGAATGAATTTGCGTGTTTAATGTGGTTGCAGCATAAGCTTCTTTTGTTATTACATGGTTGGGAAAATCCTGTTGTTTTTGTTGTCCCCTGAAATGTAGTTACTACCTATGATTTCTTTTAGGTTCTTAGGTCTACGATATGCTAGAAGGCCGGGTTCCTCAAACAACTTTTTTTAGGTTTGGTTATATATATATATATATATATATATATATATATATATATATATATATATATATATATATATATGTAATATGAGAGAGAGATAGACAGACAGAGACAGAGAAAGAAACAGTGGGCATATAAAAATCGACACTTGCCGAGAGTATAGAGAGGAATCAACACTTGCGTCTATCTATCTATCTTAGTCTGTTTATATCTATCTATCTATATACACATACACACGCACACACACACACACATACACACATATATATATATATATATATATAGAGAGAGAGAGAGAGAGAGACAGAGACAGAGAGAGACAGAGAGAAACAGACAGTGGGGATATAGGAATCGACACTTGACAAGAGAATTGAGAGGAATCAACACTTGCATCTATCTATCTATCTATCTATCTATCTATCTCATTCTGTCATCTCTCTCTCTCTTTCTCTCTCTCTCTCCCTATATATATATATATATATATATATAGAGAGAGAGAGAGAGAGAGAGAGAGACAGACAGACAGACAGACAGAGAGAAACAGACAGTGGGGATATAGGAATCGACACTTGCCAAGAGAATTGAGAGGAATCAACACTTGCAACTATCCATCTATCTATTTATCTATCTCATTCTGTCATCTCTCTCTCTCTTTCTCTCTCTCTCTCTCTATATATATATATATATATATATATAGATAGATAGAGAGAGAGAGAGAGAGAGAGAGAGAGAGAAAAGAGATAGACAGATAGAAAGAGAGAGACAGAGAGAAAGAGAAAGAGACAGTGTGAATACAGGAATCAACACTTGCATGGCGACTGTCTGTTTCACGGTTCATTGCGATCTTAATGAAAGCATGAAAGCGACAGTTATCATGCAAGGGTTGATTCCTATATCCACACTGACCTCTATCAACAACAGTAGTCCGTCATTTCTTATAAATTTTGCAGATTTTCAATAACATACCTGTTTCTTAATTTTTCGGACATTTTACCTGTCATCACTTCGTCGTTGATGGCATCTCAGGTGGCTTTTAAGAGCTGCAAGAGTCTGGCAGTTCTTCCCACATTTCCGACATGTCAGTCTTTCTACGGCAGCGTGCCTTTTCTGGATGCTGGCTGTGGAAATGACGTGTGAGTCCGCAGGCTGATCGGCACTCATTATGGCAGATTGTACATGCAGGATCATCAAGGATGTCATATTTGTAGTTGACATCACAATGACTTCGCGTATGGCTGAGATGACCTGTTTCTGAAAATCAAATGCGGTCAAATTGCTCACATGAAAGACCCTCCATCGATCTCCATTCTGGGAGAGGGTTGACGCCACTCATATATCCGCCTGCACGTTTTCGTTTTTGCATAATCCATCCTTCTGTTAGACTCTCGAAAGCCGATTAGTAGCAAAGGTTTCGCTTGTCTCAGTCGATGTTGGCTTGTGTCAGGGATCTTTTCAACTGATCCTTGAAGTGTTGTTTTAGGCCTCCGCGTCGCCTCTTGTTGCCGGCGAGCTCTACAAACAGGACGATAGGAGGGAATCGACTAGGATGCATTCTGGACACGTGGCACACCCAGCGGAGGCTATGTTAAAGGATGATAATCTCGGTGGAGGGGAGAGACGCTCAAAAGACGACATCGTTGTTGGTGATACAGACCTCTCAGCTGGTGCGAAGAACTCCTCGGAGATTTGTTTCCTTGAACCGTTCCAGTCATTTGAAGTCCACGTTTCGCAAGCGCACAGAGGGGTAAAGAAGACCACTGTCTGGAAAGACATATATATATATATATATATATATATATATATATATATATATATATATATATATATGTATATATATCACTTTACATCAACTTAAAATTACCCCACAAATGTGTGTAAAAACTATGTCTAAATTTAAAACATTTTTTCACCTAAGTAAGTCTGGTCTGGTCTGATGAACCAGGTGAAAATTATATTCCTGGGGAAATAAATTATAACTAATGGACACTTAAGGTTGTCTGTTTTCTGTTTGCATTGAAATAATAATTGCTTCGATTTGACATTGAGCTCTCTGGATTGCATTCACCTTGGGATTATCCATACGGATTACCAAACTTTACAAGTATTTTCGGATTTTAAAGGAGAAAAACAAGACATCTACTGTTAAATGGAAATTAATTAAGAAAACACAAATATGTAATTCTCTATATGCCCCTAGTTGTTTATGTCTTAATAAGAATATGCTTTATGATAACTTCTGTGGGGTTGTCTTCTTTTAGTGAGTGTTTCTGAAGGGCAGTTAGTCCTACAATGTGGTAAATGTTTGTTTGAATAGAGTGATCTTATGTCCATAATCACTAGAATAGCATTCTCTGTAATATATATATATATATATATATATATATATATATATATATATATATATATATATATATATATATATATATATATATATATATATATGTGCTTAAAAATCATGTAACTTAAGGTTGTCTGTTTTCTGTTTACATTGACGTGCCGTGTTTAATGGATGTCAGTTATCAGTTATCTCCTGTTAATTCCACTTTCCAAGTTCTCCACTGCTTTAACCGGGTATTGAACTCACACTGTTTGGTTTCTGTCACTGGATCTAACCAACGTTTTTATCCACTCTGCCATGTGAGAGAGGAATTAACAGGGTATAATTGATAATTGACATCCATTAAAAACATGGCAGGTGGAACTAGAACAGTACACTCCAGAGAGCGAAATAAAAGGTTCAGTTCGACATTCCAACCACCTGAAGAAGGAGCGTACAACGGCCGAAATGTAATAAATATAGCGACAAATGATGAGGACAATAGTCCGAATAATCTAAATAGTGTAGACGTAATGTTTGTAATTCATTTAATCAGACACACACACACATACACACACACACACACACACTGATATAAATGCTGATATATATATATATATATATATATATATATATATATATATATATATATATATTTGAATGATAACTCTAACATTTTTAGGCATTTAAAACAACATGCCTGGCCGCGTACACAATTCCGGAAAATTCTTGTTGAAACTATACTTAAACATGAAAATAATAAACAAAAAGTAAAAATTCTTGAAGCTATATACATAAAACAGTTGAAACCTAACCTGAACAAAATAAACTATGAAATCTTCACAAATATTCTTAAATATCTATAATTGATAACAGAAACCATTGGTTTATAGCAATGGCATCCCATACTTAATACTTCTCGTTTTCACTCTCGCGTGGTCATGTGTGACGTCATGAGCTGCGACGCGATTTTCGCTTCTGCGTCTCGTATACACGAGTTTGTCGTTGCTTTGAATTTTTTCATGCAACAAAAACAGACTATCATTATTGTTTCGTCCGTGTATTGTTTTGATATATTGAAATGCAATTGTCAACTTTGATAATGGCTTATGTAAGCCGAAAGCTTAGATTGGATTTAAACATGTATCAATATGGTGATTTTCTTTTGTCTTTCAATGATAATGTTATTAAGTTTATCAGACAATATGAAAGGAACTTACTTAAAATAAATAGACAAAACTTGTCTATATTGTTTAATGGAAAATGCAACAATGAAAAATTGCTGATTAAATATACACAATACACACACACACACACACACACACACACACATATACACACACGCACACACCCATATATATGCATATATTATAATTGCTATATTTAATGGATACGGTTGTTTCAGTGAAATTAATGTGAACAGTGAAATTAATGTCTACCGGCTTATGTCACAAATAAAATATTCCTTCTTACCGTAAATCTTGTTATGCACAAGTTTTATGGAGTTTTACAACAATAACTAAAATTAAAATAGGACTGTAATAGTTTAATATTTTAATAAATAATTTAATTTTTTTATTAAATATTTAATGATAATATTTAAAAATATTTAATAAACTAAGTATAATAAAAAAATATTTATAAATCCCCTGAAAATTATCTCCTTAACGCCTCGTTAGCCATAGCACCAACATTCTTAAGGACAGGTCAATCTGCTAACATCATTTCTGAAACCAGATACTTGGATAAGCAAATAAAAAATATATATCAAAAACCCTGTACCAAACCGAAAGACAATCCTACGGTCATACACCACAATTACCTCCCACTTGCCGAACTCAGTATAAACCAGGAAAAGATGGCCATGAGGTCAGTTCTCTCTACCCTTTCGTCAGAAAGAAGGTCAGGCTGATCTACTTCTTTAGCAACTAAAGAAATATTGAGGACAGCTGCCTTGTAGAAAGGAGGAGGGGGTGTCGCTCTCTCTGTTGTAATGTGTCGCCAGCTATGAAATCTGTCCCACGAGAAGGATGCAAGTTTTCCATTGAATTTCTTTTCATATGGTTTTCAACCAAAGCAAGGCGGGAGTGCCAGTAGTTCTCAAAGGACTAGAGAGAGTGAAAGTAAGCGAAGTTACTCAAAATGCATTAGCGTATTTGTCACTGTTTCTCGTGCAACCTCGAGCGGCATCTTGTGTCACCGTAGGGTTCAGGGGACTATTCTAGATTGCACTAGACTATATTACCAAAAATGACATTCTATCATTGCCGATGAACGCAGGTTCTCTCGGGGAAGCACCGTGCCTTGAAAGACTGTTGGGCGTTAAACTCACAAATGACCTCAAGTAGTACTCGTACATATGATCCATTGCTAAGGACGTAGGTAAAATGGTCGTCTATCTGTACGTAAGTAAGTACCCGACACCTCCTGCTATAATTTACTTTTACAAGAGCCCGATC
>OZ010615.1:44736624-44804124 GCA_963932145.1 Acanthosepion lycidas | reverse complement strand
ATCAAAAACATGTCAAAATACACTACACAGTTGCAGTCGTGTTTCGATGCGAATCAGCGCACCTTATAAGGCGACGGGTCATGACACCATCTAAGAAAGGCAGCATCTTAATTTATGCTACCTCTCTTTCCTACTCCACCTTTATTTTCTTTATATATATATATATATATATATATATATATATATTTATATTTTATAGTAAAATGACCATTGTCGAAACGAAACAATAATAAACAACATAATTTGCTATTTCTCATTTATTGTAAGGAGAAACAAGATACCTCTCCCCGTTTGATTTTGTAAGATTATTTGGTAAAAAAAAATGCAGTCTAGTAATTGAAATTTAGCCATTAAATAATCTCATTCTCTTAAATTAATTATAAAACTACAGATTTAGATTTCGGGATTAGATAACCCATACAGGTGTTGATATGCCGCTAAACAAAAATAAACAAAGCAATAATTGTGTCATGCTAGACATTCTTCCTCAACAGAATCTATTTTGCACCATAAATCAATCATTCGTCTGTGCATTGAATATTGCTGGTACCGGCGCTTCTGCTATAGGTTTCAAGATTCCTGACAGAATCCAAAGAAGAATCTGCAACGTTTTCGGCCCTGACCTGGCATCTCGGTTTCAATCCCTTCCCTACCACTATTACGTAGCTTAGCTCTATCTTTTTTATGAATATTTTCATAGCAAAT
Source organism: Acanthosepion lycidas (assembly GCA_963932145.1). NCBI lineage: Eukaryota > Metazoa > Mollusca > Cephalopoda > Sepiida > Sepiidae > Acanthosepion > Acanthosepion lycidas. The sequence continues at coordinate 44,803,419 of OZ010615.1, read as the reverse complement.
TTTCCGATGAGATCCCTTCTTTTGTATGTTGTCTTCAAGAATTCAAGCGTTGTACTAGATTGGCAGTTAGGTTTCATTATTTGTCTTTTGATGTCGAAGTTGTTAAATGTAACCGTAGAATTATATCCGAATAGTTTCTACCCTTGCACATCTCGCTTTTGGGCCTCTCTTCCAGCTTCTTGCTTTCCAGTCAACATTGATCTTCAAAATTATAAATGCGATGTCAATCTTTGTCCTCTATCCTCTGAAATTCTCTTCTTTTATTGGCTTCTCTCCTTAAAAACGTTTTTCTTCTATTGAGTCGAAATGATAGATGAAACCGTAAGTTCTATGCTAACAGCTTCTTCTCTTGCATTTCTCGCTTGTGGAATTCTCTTCCGCCTTCTTGCTTTCCAGTCAAATTCGATCTTCAAAAATGTAAATGTCAATCTTTATCCTTTGTCCTTTTAAATTATCTTCTTTTATTGTCCTTGCTCCTTAATGAAGTTTTTCTTATATTCAATTAAAATGGCTAGAAAGAACCGTACGTTTTATGCGAACAGTTTCTTCTCTTGACTTTAGGCAAAGCCCCCCCTTCTCTCTCTCTCTCTCTATATATATATATATATATATATATATATATATATATATATATAAGTGAACATAGAAGTCAACACTTAGAGGCGACAGTCTGTTTCATGCTATATGCAATCGGCAGGCCACATGTGCTGTTATTTATCTCAGCTATTTATATATATACTATATATATATACGGGTCAGTGGTGCATTGTGGGTATTCTATTATGGGGGTTATTTTACCGGAAGTCGTTTATTTATTTATTTGGGTTAAATTATTTTGCTTCTTTTTATTTATTGTTTCTTATTTTATTTATTTATTTATTTTTTAATCGGTGTTTTTATTAACGTAGTAAAAATTTGTTTATATCACTTATTTAATAGTTTGTTTTGGTTTTCGATTTTGGGGTTGATTGTTGTAGTTTGTTCTATTATTTTGGCAGGAACAGTTTTTAATTTGTGTTTATTTGGGTTGATTATTTTTATTTGTTTTTTCTAACGGTAACTTTATCGGGATTGGTTTGTTTATTTATTTACTTGGATGAATTTAGGTCAATTTATTTTACTTGTATATTTTCTCTTTTCGGTTTTTCGATTTTTAAGTAGTGTAGTATTTATTTATTTATTTTTTTTTATTATTATATATATTTTTTCGCTATATAACAGTTATAGGTATTTTTTTCGTCGGATTTTTTGGTTCAATTTTTTAGTCTAACTGATAATTTGGTCATAATGGTTTGCTAATTTGTTGATTATTTACTTTATTTATTTGGGTTCGTTTTTTATTATTATTATTATTATTATCATTTTTATTTTCTTTGCTTTCTGGCGTTTACACATTTCTTTCCGGGTCCCACCCAGGGACCTAAGGTTAGAAATGGCATCATGACACTTTTCACTGACAAAAAAAAAAAAAAAAATAAAATAAAATAATTACATAGATAGAGCCCTTCGTAAAGTGTGGGCTGTACTTGTCAGAACAATTTTTTGTATCTCCTTGAGGCATGGGCTTCCAGGAATCCCTGCAATTAGTCTACTGCAATCTTTTCCAACCAGTCCTAGGGCTCCAACTACAACAGGGATTGTTGATGTTCCCATATGCCACATTTTCGAGACCTCTATTTCAAGGTCCTTGTATTTTGTGTCCATTTTTTTTTTTACCCTAGGCATCCCATATCTCTGTCGGTGCGTGTATATGTACATGTTTGCTAATCTCTCTCTCTCTCTCTCTCTCTCTCTCTCTCTCTATATATATATATATATATATATATATATATATATATATATATATATATATATATATTGAATGTACATGTAGATATGTCCACACTGACAGGGATCATACTGTATTATATCTGTGTTTTCTGTTTTTTTTTTTTTTTTTTTTTTTTTTCATGGCTACAGGTGTAATTTTTCTACAATGCTCTGCCCTTTGTCTATCATCTCTTTGAGTGAAAATTCTAAAAGATATCTTTCAGCGGCAAGTAGGTTGAGAGATGACCGGAAAAGTATAACTTTTATTCCCTTGCTCCTACCCCTCTGTTTAATGAATTCTTCGATATTCCCCCCTACCAATCTGTAGTGTAAGTCCAGCCTACCCCATAAAATTTGATAAGTATCTGTCGTTGGCGACGGAAAATTGAACATTTGTGGAGAGTCACTTGTGCCATGCTCCGAAGTTGTAAGAAATGGTAAATGTAGCATCTTTGAATGATACTTTTCCTTTAGTTTGATATGATTGTAAATCCTAATGTCTCAAGTTAATTCCTTGCTTTTCAGTTCCCTTTTCTCTCCTCTAATAATTTTTTTTTTTAACTTGTATTTCAAGTTTTAATCCACACCCCAGACCTTAAGCGGACACCCGTGTCCATTTTTTTTTTTTACCCTAGGCATCCCATATCTCTGTCGGTGCGTGTATATGTACATGTTTGCTAATCTCTCTCTCTCTCTCTATATATATATATATATATATTGAATGTACATGTAGATATGTCCACACTGACAGGGATCATACTGTATTATATCTGTGTTTTCTGTTTTTTTTTTTTTTTTTTTTTCATGGCTACAGGTGTAATTTTCCTACAATGCTCTGCCCTTTGTCTATCATCTCTTTGAGTGAAAATTCTAAAACATATCTTTCAGCGGCAAGTAGGTTGAGAGATGACCGGAAAAGTATAACTTTTATTCCCTTGCTCCTACCCCTCTGTTTAATGAATTCTTCGATATTCCCCCCTACCAATCTGTAGTGTAAGTCCAGCCTACCCCATAAAATTTGATAAGTATCTGTCGTTGGCGACGGAAAATTGAACATTTGTGGAGAGTCACTTGTGCCATGCTCCGAAGTTGTAAGAAATGGTAAATGTAGCATCTTTGAATGATACTTTTCCTTTAGTTTGATATGATTATTCTATTTCATCTATTCTAACAGTTGTAATTTGGTAATTTGTTTTGGATTAATTAATTTTGCTTATTTTATTTTTTGTTTATTTGTTTATTTATTTGTTTTTATTTCGTTTTTTCCGTTTTCAAATATAGTAATTTTACGTAGTAAAAAATTGTTTTCATGTCTGCATTTTGAGATGAGCTCGGATCTTTTATTTAATAATTTATTTTGATGTGGGAAAGTAATGATAGCTATTTTTTCCTCCAAGCAAAGTTTGCAAGTTTTTGATTGATTGTTGTAGGCTGATGATCTTTTCCTTATTTTCCAAGATATTTTTGGTGTGATGTGCATTTTGTTTTTAATTCCCCAGATATACTTAGAAAGCATTGTACTGTTCGCATATTTACTATTTGTAAAAGATGTTTTGTGTGTATAATTTCTTTGTTTCCAGGGTCATTCAGTTACTCCTATGTATACTTTTTCTTCATTATCTGGTGATTTTATCGTGGCTTGGTATATTACGTTGTTTTGCAAACAATTTCCGTTTAAGGGACATTCGTTCTTTATTCTGCAGTTGCACGTGGGCTTAATTTGTTCGTGTGGTTTGTTGGTAATTTTCCTGTTGTGCTTTTTTATTATTTGTGCCATGTTCTCGGTGCAGCTGTAGCTGATTTTTACCGTGTTTTTGTTGAATATTTTGTGTAGGGTGCTTGATTCCGGGAAGTGTTTGTGTAAGAGTTTGAAGAGTATTTTTCCTACGTTTGTTTTTACGCTTTTGCTGTACGGTGGATTGAACCATATGATATTTCTTCTCCTGTTGGCCTTTTTTGTGTTCTGTGGTGAGTATGCGAGTATTGCTGGGAGTCCGCTATCTTTTAGGGCTGTTTCATAGTCTTTCTTAGCTTTGTTAAATAGGGATTCATTGTAGGAATTGTCGGAAGGCCTGCGGTTATATATATATATATATATATATATATATATATATGCCGGGTGTAACAGCAAAATTGTCCAAATAAGGTAACACCATAATTCTTCATCCAACAAAATATTTAATATCTAAAAAGAAAAACAATACTAATCGAGTTTCTTTTCGTTCCAGGTTTTCAGATAAGATGTTTAGCTATCTTGACACCATTTGTTGTAAGAATCACTGAAAAACCCTTTGTGTTATTCAGCTAAAAAGAGAACAGGTTAAAATCCCTTCCTGTCAAACCCACCATGTCTTCCTAATTGAACAATGGTGAGAGGAAAAAGATCATTCATGCCTTCAGTAATGGTACCAATATTATACTCTGCCTTTCAACTTCAAAGTCCTTTCAAGAAGCATCAAGAGAACGGTGAATAAGTTTTAAAAAGACAGAACGGCAGAGAGCGAAAATGGATCAGAAGATCAAAACAGGAAGATAGATCATCATTTCAACTAAAGAGATCCAACTCAATCCATAAAACATTTAGCACGTGAAAGAGTTATGACAGTTCAAAGAGCAGAGAAAAAAACGCTTAAAGATGGAATCGTACCTAAAACCTGTGAGGCACCGCGTTACTCGAGGATAGGAAGAAGGTTAGAGAGAGCGGAGATCATCTTGAAAAAGTTGGAAAATGATCCTGGAATAATACACACACACACACACACACACACACACACACATATATATATATATATATATATGTTTGAATTTTATTTAATTCTTTCATCAGCTTCTTTAACTTTGATGAATAATTAATGATGAACAGGTCATTTTCCTTTATAGTCGATCCCATCCCGACTCGTCTGTTAAGCTGGCTCAAAGTAGAGCCCTGGACAATTCCAGTAAGATATCTTTAAACATTTCTAAGATACAACAACAATTGAACAATTTTTGCTTTTATAGGGTTTGGACTATTTTGCTGTTACACCCTTTACATATATATATATATATATATATATATATATATATATATATATATATATATATATATAATGTTAGAGCCTTTATTTACATATATATATATATATTAGATTGGTGCAAAAATAATGTCGTTTTCTCACATAGTAACATATGTGAGAAAACGACATTATTTTTGCCCCAACCTAATATATATATATATATAAAAATATATATGTATATATATATATATATATATATATATATATATATATATATATATATATATATATTACACTCTTTATATATATATATATGTTACACCCTTTATATATATATATATATATATATACATAACACCGTCATATATATATATATATATATATATATATATATAAGGGTGTTTTATATATATATATATATATATATATATATATATATATATATATATATATATATATATATATATGTTTGTCTGACGATCGCAAAAGTGTGAAACCCAGGGTTACAAACTCACATCAATCCAACCAAATATGTTAGCTCTATCTCTGATATTGAGCACTTTCTAATAAGTACCATGCATATAATATATGAATAATAATAATAATAATATATATATATATATTTATATACACACACTTTTCACACACACACACACATATCTATATCTATATCTATATCTCTCTCTCTATATATATATAAAACACCCTTATATATATATATATATATATATGAAAGGAAAAAATTTGGGGCCTTTCTGCATTTTTAAAAAATAACACCTAAAATGCGATATGTTTCTATCTATTTAAAAAAATTACTAAGTACATGTACTTGCTTTTATACCAACAAAAAAAAAAAAAAGTACTTATATAAAAAATATATCATAGAACGCTAACAGGGTGATGCTTTATTTTCGTTCATAACCCCACCACCTCTACATTGATTTATGCTTTACAAATTCTTGCCATTCTTTCCAAATGATTTTGGAAAAAAAAAAGTAGATGGCACACCTTCGCAAACATTCTACAGACACTCTTTGAGTATTCGGTTTGAACTCTCGTATTCAATTCATATCAAAATAATTCAATGGGAGAGAGAGGTCAAGAGATTATCCCGGTCAAAATTCCCAGAATTTAGTTTCATTTTTTTGACTGGAGGTAATTTAGAAGAGTCTTTTTTTTTTATCGATGTTTAGTTGAAAGGTGAATTTTTTCAAGTTATGAGTAAACCAGATGGTATAGCATGTCCTTGTAAAATTGAATGATATTATACAATTTATCGTGGTTCTCTTGCCTTGGATCAAATCTCCACCCCTCTCTCCCCGCAAAACACACCCACACCATAACAGACACATCACCAGGATTAACTGTTGGAACAACACATTCATCATTCAGGCTTTCTCCTGACTTTCGTCTCACATACACTCTCCTCTTACTATCAAAAGGTTCAAATTTGAAATGTTTGGTAGTCAGAGGAGCCGGGAGAAAAGACTGAAAAATAAGGAAATGGTACAAATTTGAAATGTTTGGTAGTCAGAGGAGCCCGGAGAAAAGACTGAAGAATAACGAAGTGGTACAAATTTAGACTTGTCCGTCCACAATACAGTTTCTCACTCTTTCAAAGATGGTAAGTACGGCGCTGAGATCTGTAGACGTATTGGCATGGCCAAAGAGGCATTCAAAAAGCTAGACAGAGTATTACGAGACAAGAGGATTTCATTGGTATCAAAGAAAAGAGTACTGAGCTGCTACGTGACATCTGTTCTCTACGGCAGCGGAAGTTGGATGGTCTCCTCAAAGATGAAGAAGACTCGAGGCCACGGAGGTATGGTTCTAGAGAAGGATGCTAAGGATATCATGAACCTAACATGTGAGCAACGATGAGGTCTCGGAGAGGATGCAAACAAGGAGGAAGCTTATACTTAAAAAAAAAGTACATGGCAGACTATCTCAGACATTCTTCAGACACTCTTTGAGTCTTCTCTTCGAACTCTCCTATTCAATTAATCCCAAAATAATTCAAGAGATTAACCCAGCCATAATTCCCAGAATTTTGTTTCATTTTTTTGACTCGAAGTAATTTAGAAGTGTCTTTTTTATCCATGGCTGGTTGAACGGTGCGTAAACCCGTTGGTATAGCATTTCCTTGTAAAATCGAGTGATATACTATTTACATTATTCGGACTCGTGTCCTCACCTTTGACGCCATATTTATTACAAAGTTTCGGCCGTGGTTGGAACTGAACTGAACCGTTTATTTCGCTCACTGTTCCACGTGCCATTAATGGTTGTTAATTATCAGTTATCTCTCGTTAATTCACCTCTCCAAGTTCTCCACTGCCTTAACCAGGTATTGAACTCACCACTCTTTGGGTCCTGTCACTGGATCTAACGAACGCCTTTATCCACTGTGCCATGTGTCCTTGAGGACATCTGTGTATGAATTTCTGGGTATTATAAATCTAATGTATTCAACAACCATTTTTTACCAGTGCTCACATAGCAATTTTTGCTGTTATCATTCCATGTTTTTACCAGAGCTCATATTGCAATTTTTGTTGTTTCTCTGGCGCTCCTTATTACTGCTTCCCACATTGTATTCATTTCTTTGCTTGGTCGGCCCAGGAGATGTTTGTGGCCTAGCATATGTGCTGATTCCTTAAGTTTACGAATTTCCAGTGGTGTTCTTTGTCTATAATCTCAACCTGATCCTACAGAGGGCGTTGATCTCCCTTCTCTCTATATATATGGTCAGCCACGCCTGGTCTTTCCACTTCCCCTCGTGTTACAGCTTTCTGGTGTTCTTGAAGGCTTACCTTATTCATGAATATAATTTTATCGTGATTCGCTTGACTTGGATTAAATCTCTAGCCCTCTATCTCTGCAAAACACCCCACACCATAACAGATCCACCACCAGGAGCCCATCCTGTTTGTCTCAAGGTCCTCGATAAAATCCAGAGATGGATATGCAATGTAATTGGCCCTGATCTGACATCTGGCCTGCAGTCGCTTTCTCACAGACGTGCCATCGCCTCTATCTGATTTTTTTTTACAAATACTTTCATGGTAACTGCCCTGATGAGCTGCTTTCGCTGGTTCCCAGACTTCATGAATTTAAGCGTTCAACTAGGCTGGCATCTCACTCTCACCCTTTCACTGTTGAAACTGTTAAATGTAGCAGTCTCTTCTACTCCAATAGCTTCATGTCTCTCACTTCTCGCCTGTGGAACTCCCTCTTCTTTTCCTGTTCCCTGATAGCTATAATCTTTAACTATTCAAATGTAATGTCAATCGACATCTCCAGATGCCTTGATCTATCCCCATAACCGTCTCTTCAACCTTTCCTCTATCACCCCTGTTTGCTCTCGCTTCAACTCTCTTGCGTGTTAGTGGCTTTCCGACTTGCTTGGGGAGAAACACTTAAAAAAAATCAGAGGAGTCCGGCGAAAAAACAGAAAAATAAAAGCAAATCCAATGTAATTACTAAAATTTTATCTTCAACTTAAAAATATAAACTCTCATGTCCTCGAGACCGCGTCTAATGTGTATGACGTGTAAAACTGAACTCCCTGAAAACACTTTCTAACTCTAACATATCCACGTTTGGATTCGACTTTCCTATTTTGTCTACCGTCTGACCTTAAAGTTCAGCCTCCGAAGGCTTGAGCCAAATACACTGCCACTAAAAAAATAATAGTCTGAAATTATTATTCAACACATTCTCTATTGCGCTTAAATTAAAAAATGCCTAGATAACATAGGGAAGAGCTCACGATTACGATGAAAGAATTTATAGAAAAGACAGATGGAGACCATGTTAAGACGGTGGGGTGGATTTACAAAAGACATGGACGTATTTCTACATGCGTTTTGCTCAATTGCCATTTATCTAGATAACGAACAGATTGTTACAGTTTTTTGTGTATATATACATATAACTAGTGAGTTAGTCCAAATGACTGAACTCACTTTATAGTCCACCAATAGAAGGTTAACCAATCGGAAGACGTAGATCATTCAATTCGTCGTGTATAAAGGCGGCCATTTTTGTTTACCCTACCCGAATGACCAGTGCCAACTTGCCAGGCGAAGATGAACAGAAGGAAGAACTACGCTCTGCTACTTTGCTGCGATATCCACTGCTAACCTGAACTACGCTTTCCTACTGTCTTCGAAATATTCACTGCTTACCTCTGGATTCTATACTCGAAGACGACCGTCATGATGAACAACATTATAACACAGATTGCTAACAGAGAAAAAAAATCATATTAGTAAATATTCGATTAGACACGTTTCTCATAACTTGCTTACTTTCCAGATAGGAGACTCATACACTTAATAAATAAACGCTGTTACCCCTGTAGTCAACCTTGACAGGGTGCAATCAATCCCGTAGTGTGCATGGATTTTCGTAATCATTATGCGAGCGTAGATGAATGCGTGGATCTGTGCGCATGTGCGTTTCAGGACATCGTCGTCGTGGTCTCTTGTCACGTGATTCTTACACCGAGTCCTGCTTGTCCTTTTTCTGACAGTCAAATGATTAGATCTGTGGTCGACTGGTTTCAGTAACATTCCTTTGCCGCGTATAAAATTCCCACCAATTCTCTACCGGTCACTCCGTTAGTCCATTATTCCCCCCTCCCCCCTCCCCCCTCTGCCTCATTCTCTTAAACCCCCTCCCCATCCCTTGCTCAACCACTATGTCTCTCTCTGTACCACGCACCCTTATCTATTTCGTTACCACCGCCATTACTGACATCAGTCTTAACAGCAAGATGTCCACCCCACCGCACCGAACTGGCCTCCTCTTCCCGCCCTTTTTTTTTTTTTTTGATTTCGCTTTCTATCTCTTCCTTTACCGACAAGCCTCTCCCATCGCCAGTGTTCTCGCCGACCTGCCAATACACTCTCATATTTCTTCTGTCCGTCTTGATCACGTGATCACGTCCAGCGTAATCACAGCGACTACGACGACCAGCACCTCTACCACGACCACGACCACGACCCGCTCTATTCGTAACCAACGCCATCTCCGACGATGACGACAAACGGTAGAAACATCGACCGCCATTTTGTCTCCGGTACTACCCCCACCTTCACGTTGAAACCACCTTCACCCCCACTCCGAACACTTTTCCTAACCCTGTCACAGTCTGAAGTCGTTACCCTCGCCACTTTCATCTCTTTCCGACAAACTTTTCCTCCCCTTTTGCTACCACGCCAGCTTTCTTCTGCTTCGCGGCGTCACAGCCATTCTTCGACTGCTTCTGTCTTTTACAGATATTACCTAAGCTTAGATAAGTTCGGCACAAGGCCACACGTTTTGCGTACGCCACGAAGATCGAATTCATTTAAGTGGTAGATAGAGTTTAGAGAATGAAAAAAAAAATCAGTAAAAACCAAAAAAACTAAACATAAGCCCGGTTTAATCAGAGTATCTATCTATCTATCTATCTCTCTCTCTCTCTCTCTATATATATATATATATATATATATATATATGTATATATACACGATTTCGAATTCCAGTCGAATCCATTACATTCACTTACGTGCTAATACCCTTGGGAAAGGTGTGAATCCTTTTCTTCTCCCCCCAGCTATGGGTAAATAGTTTTCTCCTTGACACAAAAGTAAACATTAGTCCGTTTTATACTTGCGTAAAAAGTAAACATTTGTCCGGATTATACTTTAGACAGAAATAAATTTTGTTCCGCTTTATACTTGACACAAAAGTAAACATTGTTTCGGTTTGTACTTGAGGCAAAATATAGATATAATACGTGACACAAAAGTAAACATTAGACCGCTTTGTACTTCAGGTAAAATGTAAATACTGGTCCGCATATACTTGACACAAAAGGAAACATTGATCCGGTTTGTACTTGAGGCAACTGGTCCGTCTATACTTGAAACAAATTAAACATTTTTCCGGTTTGTACTTGAGGCAAAATGTAAATATTGGTTCAATTTACACTTGCAGCCCCCCTCCCCAAAAAAAAACAAAACAATCCCCCCGCCAAAAAAAACTGTGATCTGATTTGTACTTGAGATAAAAAGTAAATGTTGAACCGATTTATACATGATGCAAAATAATCACTGACCCGGTTTATACTTGAGTCAGGAAGTAAATATTGGTCCGATTTATACTCGAGACAAAAGATTGTTTGTTTGTTTGTTTAGTGGAATTTTAACTCCTCATGAGTCATTTAATACCAAAATTTAATTTTCTTGGGAGTATTAGTAATTTCTTTCAGAAAAATGTATTGATGGTAATATATATATATATTTTTTCTTTTTTTACAAATATATATATTGTTGGTAATATTTTCTCTTCAAAAATATAAAACTGGTTAAATTTTCTTTTTTTTTTTACAAAAATGTATTGTTGGTAATTTTTTCAAAAATGTTTTGCTTACACAGACATATATATATATGTCAATGGTCGCCGTATAATAAACAGCATTAACAACATTTAACGTCCGAGAAATTTCATAGAAAATGTGTGTTCTCCGACAAGAATCGAACCTGTATCCTACATGGAATCGACATATTGACTCACTTGCTATACCATTTAGCTACGGGGAAAGTGGCTGGTTAGCAAGGTCGAATTAATGTTTTTAAACGACAAATTTCCCATGATTTTTCTCGAACGCTCATATCTTCTTGAAGCGGATATTAACGTAAACAAATGACGTCATATATTATGTAATGGACTAAGCCCGGCAATTATTTTAATATGTTTATTGTTTATACGTTATTTTTCTAGATACAAATATTTAAGTAAATGCTCCGTTTATAATGAACAGTATTGACAACATTTACCGGCCTGAATGTTCGAGAAATTTCATAGAAAATATGTGTCTTCCGACAGGAATCGAAACTGTATCCTACACGGAACACACACACACACACACACACACACACACACACACACATATATATTTTAAATGTATTATTCGTAATTTTTATTATGAAAATGTATTGCTGGTATTTTTATACTTTTAATGTGTTTTGACCCCAGTTTGGGGTTTTGTAATTTGCCTATAATTAAGACCCTAACACGTGCTACCATCCTGGGTTAGCGTGGACCTGGGAACAACAGTAATTAACAGGTGGTTTTACGCTCCTCAAAACCTTCCTGTGTCAGAGGTTGAACATTGACCAGATATATACTCGAGTAGGCATTGGTTCAGTTCATACTTGATCGAAAACTAAGCATTTTTAAATTTTATGCATGATGCCAAAGTCAAACATTTGCCCGATTTGTAGTTAAGTCTGCAGGAATCCACACGGAAGGAGACCCCATTTGTGGGGTCTTGACTCTCGACACAAGTAGTCGGCGTATTCTAAGCTCCCCATCCACGTCTTATCAAACCGAGCGAAGTTGAAGATATGATGTTCCGAGTAATAATCGAACTTAGGACAATTACCGGGGGAACTTGTTTTCTTTGACGCTGCTCCAAGGTCAGGCAGAAGTTTATTGTACAAACATTAAGTTTGTATGGCTGAAAGCCATGAAAGTGGGACCCACAGTGAACATAACAATCCAGGAAACACCAGTAGCTTCACTAGATTTAATATCCATCAGGTACCTTGATTTAAAAAAGAGTTGATCTGTGGAGACCCCAATATATATACTGGGTTCACCCTAAGAAAAATATATTAAAAAGGGAGTCATTCAAAACAGTTCTAACAGCAAAATTATCAAAATCGTGTAACAGCTCAATTGTCCATCCCCGAAAATGTTTAATAACTAAAAAAAAAAAAAAAATCCAGTAAACTGTTTCTTTTTTCCAGGTTTTCAGATAAGATATTTAACCATCTTGACGCCATTTGTCGTAAGAATCACTGAAAAACACTTTGAGTTATTCAGCCTAAAATTGAACAGGTTAAAATCGTTTCCTGTCAGACCCATTATGTCTTCGCAACTGAACAATGGTGAGAGGAAAAAGATCATTCAGGCCTTCAGTAATGGTACCAACATTCATATCCTGGCTTCCATCTTCAAATTCCATTCAAGAAACATCAAGTGAAAGCTGAATAAGTTTTAAAAAGAGGGAACAGGAGAGAGGTAAACTGGATCGGGGGGTCACAACAGGAAGAGAGATCATCATTTCAACTTAGAACTAAAGAGATCAATTAGAAAAGATCCAACTCAATCCATAAAACATTTAGCACGTGAAAGAGCTATGACAGTTCAAAGAGCAGAGAAAAAACACTTAAAGAAACATGTGAGGCACCGCGTTACTCCAGGATAGAAAGTTAGAAGGTTAGAGAGAGCGGAGATCATCTTGAAATCTTGGAAACTGATCCAGGAATAATATATATATATATATATATATATATATATATATATATATATATATAAACGGGGATCATATCTTTTATATACAGGTTCGGGGTTGATGTATCTTATTTATATTGTTTGCGACGATGTATTCTCGCCATTTAAATCATTAACCTCTATATTTTTTTTTGTATGAATGATTCATGAATTTATAAATTATATTTGCACCTTTTAATTGAAATTAAAATAACTGATCCAGCGTGCAACTCTCGGATAATAAGTGTGACATTACTGTAATTATTGAACAATATAGTTCTTGCCATATTGACGGAAAATCTACCAGTAAAAAAGAATTCTCTTATTGCTATATTTGTACAAAAACGCACAGCCTTAAAATTTAAATTCAAACTCAGCGTTGCGACCGCACGTTCCAAAACAATAACACATTTCTCATAGCATTTTTTCGGATTACATCTCTATTTTCGTTGTCCTCTTATTACTGAGAAGTAAAAACAAGAACAAAATCTACTTCCATACCTGATGATGTCTGTAGGAACAGACGAAAGCTTGTAAAAAAAATTAAAAAGACCTTATGCAACTGGAATTTATAAACAGGAATCATATCATTCATATACAGGTTCGGGGTTGATGTATCTTATTTATATTGTTTGCGACGATGTATTCTCGCCATTTAAATCATTAACCTCTATATTTGTTTTTTGTATGAATGATTCATGAATATATATATATATATATATATATATATATATATGTTTGAATTTTATTTCATTCTTTCATCAGCTTCTTTAGCTTTGTTGATTAATTAATGATGAACATGTCATGATTGTTTCTGGTCGATTTCATCACGAGTCTTCTGTTAAGCTTAGAGAATAATTAAACATTCTTATTGCTCAAAGTAGAGTCCAACAGTGTTATAAAACCCCCGGACAATTCCATTAAGATATCTTTAATTATTTCTAAGATACAGCTTAATCTAACAATTGAAGTGGGTTAGTAGAATTGTCAAGATTTTTAAAAAGAAGAATTGCTGGATATTCAGCAGGAGGACTTAATATACCGAATGTAACAGCAAAAAAATGCCCATATCGTGTAAAAACAAAATTTTTAATATCTAAAAAACACTAAACTAATTGACTTTCTGTTTGCTAGGTTTTCAGATAAGGTGTTTAGTCATCTTGACACCATTTGTCGTAAGAATCACTGAAACACGCTTTCTGTTATTCAGCCCAAACTACATCTTCCCAACTGAGCAATGGTGAGAGGTAAAAGATCATTTAAGACTTCCATAATGGTACCGACATTTATACACTGGCTTCCATATTCAAATCCCATTCAAGAACCATCAAGAGAACGGCGAATAAGTTTTAAAAAAGAGGGAACAGTAGAAAAGAAAACTGGATCAGGAGGTCACAACAGCAAGAGGGATCATCATTTCAACTTAAAGCTAAAGCGGTCAATTAGAAAAGAACTAAGCCAATCCATAAGATGTTTGGTCCGTGAGAGAGAAGTTTCAGCTATGACAGTCCAAAGAGCAAGGGAAAAAAGACTTGAAAATGAAATTGTACGTGAAACTTGTGAGCACGTTGTTACTCCAGGACAGAATGTTAGAAGGTTAGAGAGGGCGAAGATTCTTTCGAATGAGTTGGAAAATGATCCTGGAATAATATATATATATATATATATATATATATATATATATATATATATATATATGAACTTGATTTCAATGCTTCATAAGTTTCCGATCCATAGCTATGATTAATTAATGATGAACACTTCATTTTTGTTTACGACTGAATTCATCACGATTTTTCTGTTAAGTTTGGAGAATAATTATATATTCTTATTGCTTACAATAGAGTCCAATAGTGTTATAAAAACCTCAGAGAATTCCAGTAAGATATCATTAATCATTTTTAAGCTACAACAGTTCAGAGCTTAATCTAACAAATGGACAATTTTGCTGTTACATGATATGGACAATTTTGCAGTTACACCCGGCAAATGTTGCTTGTTTATATTTATTGCCCCCCCCAAAAGCCGAGGGGGTGAGTGCACGCATCCATTTGATTGAGGTGGGTGTTGATTCCAGTCCCGGTAGGAATGACTGCAAGAACGTTTCCTCCACCGAATTTATAGAGACAAATCGTACAGTTCCATGCTTGGATTTCTTCCTAGCCAACAAGATAGGCCACTTCTAGGTCTCCTCCGCCATATTTCTGGACGTTCTTGTCGTGATGTCAGAACGCTGCCATCACTCATTTGTATGGATCCCTTTTTGTGTGCTAACATCTTTCTTAGTTTATGAACCTTTTAGCCTTATTGGTGCTGCCTTGCCTAGTTTTGATTTGCATGTATAGTGTTTGCTTCGTAATAATTTGTCTCGTTCTTTCTTCCGTCTTCTGTTACTGTTTATTGGAAACGCTGTGAGTTCCGTTTGTTGGGCATTTCTGCCAGTTACACTAAATCATAGCCAATTATTCTACAGGTACCAAAGAAAATGTTGTGCTCGGTGCCACCTCAGAGCACCAAAAGAACCTAAGAAGCGCGAGTGTTCATTTACAATTTAACCTTACGGCCACCAAGCGCAAAATCGGGACTCGAAAGAAGGTAGAAAGTAAACCCAGCTAAACCTAGAACACACACACTCAAAATTCAGCCTGATAAAAAGAAGTTATATAAACTCCCGACTATGGAGGTGGGTAGTAGAATCATTCAAAACCTTGTCAGAAGATCGAACGTTCAAAGGAAGTCCTCTAACCACGTACCCTCGATTCGATCGACGCTAATTTGATGGAATCCAGAAGTTAATAAACATTTTTCTTTTACGTATGGAAAATCTAGTCTTTTATATTCTTATCAGCTGTTATTGATAGTAAACCTACTGCTTCTCTATGTACAAGCGCCGTAAAGTCTATTCACTAATTTTGAATAAGAAAGCTAAAAGAGACGGCGTAAATATCGCTTTGTCGGTCAGGACATGAACCAAACTTGCACTGATTGTACTATTTTCTTTTTGCTGGGCAAAGAACTTTCCCTTTATCTAGAATGTAATCGCCTTACCTTCTTCTTCTTCTTCTTCTTCTTCTTCTTCTTCTTCTTCTTCTTCTATGCAGTCACCGAATTTAAGCAACGTCGAACCTGGTCAGTACCCAGATGGGTGACTGATTTGGAATACCAGGTGCTGTAAGCCTGGATGTGCGCCGGGTTCAAATGGCTTATGGCCCCATCACATTGAAACACTTGTTCCCATACGACCACCAAAGTTAAGCAACGTCGGGCCTGGTCAGTACCTAGATGGGTGACTGATTGGGAATACCAGGTGTTGTAAGGCTGGATGTGCGCCTGGTTTAAAAGGCTTATGGCCACATCTAATTGAAACACTTGGTCCCATACGATCACCAAAGTTAAGCAACGTCGGGCCTGGTCAGTACCTAGATGGGTGACTGATTGGGAATGCCAGGCGTGGCAAGCTTGAATGTGCAGGTGGTGTAATGGATAATGGCTCGGAATTGTTAATCGCAGAGTCAAGTTCCAATTCCAGTTGGGTCCATTATATTTACATAACATGGAAACGATATGAATCCATCTCTTCTCCCCCTAGCTATGGGTTAATTATTAAAACTTGTATCATTAAATCATTATTATCTAAAAAATCTTGCAATCTAAAATTATTTTCTGGATTTTAATAACCTGCAAACGATTGATAAACCGCGGAAAACAATCAATCATATTATATTTGCCACATCCTTTCAGGACGTGAGCGATCATGTCCCTCTACAACCTCCTATATTTATTGTATTGGATGCGAATGTGGGATCGCGAAAAGTATTATATAAGGAAAAAACTACAATAAAGAAGTTAATGAAGGCTGTCCATCATCTTAACTATATTCAATGTACTGATTTTGTAGATATTCTGGAATATCCGCGTTATATGTACTATCAGTATTCGTGATTCTGTGACAGTCCTAAAGATTAATCGGGTTTTGGGCTATAAAAGCACTTCATAACACACGGAAGCCAAAGATATTAAAAAGAGGGTAATGAAGGCAGTCCGGCATCTTTGCCATATTTAATGCACCTATTTTGTACAGATGCAGGAGTATCAGAGTTATAAACGGTGTTTCATTAAGACGGATCAAAGTCAGCAGTAAATAAATCAGTGTTATTGTTGAAAATGTATTTATTTCTCTATTTGGATCATGTTATTTAAGTCACGGCAATTATGTGTGAAAAATAATATCGCCCAAATATCCGCCAAGGCTTCGCCGGCACACCTCCATTCGATGGTCAACATTTTTGATGACGTCTCTGCATAATTGCTCCTCGATCTCACCAATATGCCTTATTATCTCATCTTTCAGCTGTTGAATTGTTGTTGGCTTGTTCGCATATACCTTACTTTTGAGATGACCCCAAAGGAAGAAATCTAAAGGCATCAAGTCGCACGATCGTGGTGGCCAATCGACTTGGCTGTTTCGAGAAATGATGCGACTTGGGAACTTCTCATTGCATTTCTGTTTGAACGACCATTTTAGTAATAGGCTTCTGTAACTTTAACAACTTGTTTGTTAATCTTTCCATGGTTGAAATTGACAAAGACTTAAAGTGTTAAATCTGAAAGAAATAGAAAAAATCATTGGACACTTCAACTTAATTCACATTTAGAATTGGTCCAAGTTATTAGAACGCCATTTATATGTTATCAGTATTCGTGATTCTGTGTTGGTCCTGCAGATTAATGGGCGCTGGACTATGAAAGCACTTTATAACACACGAAAGCCAAATAATGAAAGTAATGAAGGCAGTCCGTCATCTAAACTATATAGCTGTACTAATTTCAATCACATCTATCTAGGTCCCAATGATTTAAGCTATAAGAAGTTTCGTTGTCAGTCATGTAACTTAATATTTATTATGCCAAGAAAACACTTTATTATATTATTTTTTGACGTTAAAAATACGTCAAAAAACGACATTATTACGTCATTATTTTTGCACCAACCTAATACAAAACAGTTGAGCATGTATAAAGAAGGTAATGAAGACAGTCCGTCATCTGTACTTTATACCTGTACTAATAGCCTTCCCATACATTGTACCCTCGTGATATAAGTTATCACAGCTAAGTTATTTCTGTGTTAGCCCTGGAGTTCAAGGTGTATTGCAGCACGAAAAATACAAGAAAGCTAAACCTATAATAAAAAATGTATATATATATACCTGTAGTAAATTTCTTCATGTGTATCTGCATTTCAGTTATATAAGCTATAAGTATTAGTCTTTACGTGTTAGTGCCGAAGCTCAAGGTGTATTTGGCCAAATAGATAGTATTATTGAAGAAAGCAAAACATACGTTTTATTAGATCAAACAACCAAATTGATTATACAAGCAAACTAAACAAGTATAAAGAAAGTAATGAAGGCAGTCCGTCATCTTTATTATCAGGTCATCCCATAAGTTCTGTCCGAATTTTGAATAAAGAAAACAAGTGATCAAATGTTACCTTTAATTACAGATTCAATCAACAATGTATTTTCCCTGATTATCTATGACTTCCTTCCATCTATTAACAAGCTTAATATCAGGTCATCCTATAAGTTCTGTCCGAATTTTGAATAAAGAAAACAAGTGATCAAATGTTACATTTAATTACAGATTCAATCAACAATGTATTTTCCCTGATTATCTATGACATCCTTCCATCTATTAACAAGCTTAATATCAGGTCATCCCATAAGTTCTGTCCGAATTTTGAATAAAGAAAACAAGTGATCAAATGTTACATTTAATTACAGATTCAATCAACAATGTATTTTCCCTGATTATCTATGACTTCCTTCCATCTATTAACAAGCTTACTATCAGGTCATCCCATAAGTTCTGTCCGAATTTTGAATAAAGAAAACAAGTGACCAAATGTTAGATTTAATTACAGATTCAATCAACAATGTCTTTTCCCTGATTATCTATGACTTCCTTCCATCTATTAACAAGCTTAATATCAGGTCATCCCATAAGTTCTGTCCGAATTTTGAATAAAGAAAACAAGTGATCAAATGTTACATTTAATTACAGATTCAATCAACAATGTATTTTCCCTGATTATCTATGACTTCCTTCCATCTATTAACAAGCTTAATATTAGGTCATCCCATAAGTTCTGTCCGAATTTTGAATAAAGAAAACAAGTGACCAAATGTTACCTTTAATTACAGATTCAATCAGCAATGTATTTTCCCTGATTATCTATGACTTCCTTCCATCTATTAACAAGCTTACTATCAGGTCATCCCATAAGTTATGTCCGAATTTTGAATAAAGAAAACAAGTGATAAAATGTTACCTTTAATTACAGATTCAATCAACAATGTATTTTCCCTGATTATCTATGACTTCCTTCCATCTATTAACAAGCTTAATATCAGGTCATCCCATAAGTTCTGTCCGAATTTTGAATAAAGAAAACAAGTGATCAAATGTTACATTTAATTACAGATTCAATCAACAATGTATTTTCCCTGATTATCTATGACTTCCTTCCATCTATTAACAAGCTTACTATCAGGTCATCCCATAAGTTCTGTCCGAATTTTGAATAAAGAAAACAAGTGACCAAATGTTAGATTTAATTACAGATTCAATCAACAATGTATTTTCCCTGATTATCTATGACTTCCTTCCATCTATTAACAAGCTTAATATCAGGTCATCCCATAAGTTCTGTCCGAATTTTGAATAAAGAAAACAAGTGATCAAATGTTACATTTAATTACAGATTCAATCAACAATGTATTTTCCCTGATTATCTATGACTTCCTTCCATCTATTAACAAGCTTAATATTAGGTCATCCCATAAGTTCTGTCCGAATTTTGAATAAAGAAAACAAGTGATCAAATGTTACCTTTAATTACAGATTCAATCAACAATGTATTTTCCCTGATTATCTATGACTTCCTTCCATCTATTAACAAGCTTACTATCAGGTCATCCCATAAGTTCTGTCCGAATTTTGAATAAAGAAAACAAGTGATCAAATGTTACCTTTAATTACAGATTCAATCAGCAATGTATTTTCCCTGATTATCTATGACTTCCTTCCATCTATTAACAAGCTTACTATCAGGTCATCCCATAAGTTCTGTCCGAATTTTGAATAAAGAAAACAAGTGACCAAATGTTAGATTTAATTACAGATTCAATCAACAATGTATTTTCCCTGATTATCTATGACTTCCTTCCATCTATTAACAAGCTTAATATTAGGTCATCCCATAAGTTCTGTCCGAATTTTGAATAAAGAAAACAAGTGATCAAATGTTACATTTAATTACAGATTCAATCAACAATGTATTTTCCCTGATTATCTATGACTTCCTTCCATCTATTAACAAGCTTACTATCAGGTCATCCCATAAGTTCTGTCCGAATTTTGAATAAAGAAAACAAGTGACCAAATGTTAGATTTAATTACAGATTCAATCAACAATGTATTTTCCCTGATTATCTATGACTTCCTTCCATCTATTAACAAGCTTAATATTAGGTCATCCCATAAGTTCTGTCCGAATTTTGAATAAAGAAAACAAGTGATCAAATGTTACATTTAATTACAGATTCAATCAACAATGTATTTTCCCTGATTATCTATGACTTCCTTCCATCTATTAACAAGCTTAATATCAGGTCATCCCATAAGTTCTGTCCGAATTTTGAATAAAGAAAACAAGTGATCAAATGTTACATTTAATTACAGATTCAATCAACAATGTATTTTCCCTGATTATCTATGACTTCCTTCCATCTATTAACAAGCTTACTATCAGGTCATCCCATAAGTTCTGTCCGAATTTTGAATAAAGAAAACAAGTGACCAAATGTTAGATTTAATTACAGATTCAATCAACAATGTATTTTCCCTGATTATCTATGACTTCCTTCCATCTATTAACAAGCTTAATATTAGGTCATCCCATAAGTTATGTCCGAATTTTGAATAAAGAAAACAAGTGATAAAATGTTACCTTTAATTACAGATTCAATCAACAATGTATTTTCCCTGATTATCTATGACTTCCTTCCATCTATTAACAAGCTTAATATCAGGTCATCCCATAAGTTATGTCCGAATTTTGAATAAAGAAAACAAGTAACCAAATGTTAGATTTAATTACAGATTCAATCAACAATGTATTTTCCCTGATTATCTATGACTTCCTTCCATCTATTAACAAGCTTAATATCAGGTCATCCCATAAGTTCTGTCCGAATTTTGAATAAAGAAAACAAGTGACCAAATGTTAGATTTAATTACAGATTCAATCAACAATGTATTTTCCCTGATTATCTATGACTTCCTTCCATCTATTAACAAGCTTAATATCAGGTCATCCCATAAGTTCTGTCCGAATTTTGAATAAAGAAAACAAGTGATCAAATGTTACCTTTAATTACAGATTCAATCAACAATGTATTTTCCCTGATTATCTATGACTTCCTTCCATCTATTAACAAGCTTAATATCAGGTCATCCCATAAGTTCTGTCCGAATTTTGAATAAAGAAAACAAGTGACCAAATGTTAGATTTAATTACAGATTCAATCAACAATGTATTTTCCCTGATTATCAATGACTTCCTTCCATCTATTAACAAGCTTACTAATTCCATGACTGTAAAATTCTTTTGGCTTTGATTCGAAGAACTCACAAATGTCAGTTTTAACCTCTTCCTGTGTTACAAAAGCTGTTTCTTCCAAATGATTCTGTAAGCTACGAAACAAATGGTAGTCTGAAGGAGCAAGATCGGGAGAATAAGGTGGATGAGGAATTTTCTCCCAACCAAGTTCTTCGATCTTTTGTGACGTGATTCTTGCTGTGTGGGGGTCGCGCATTATCCTGATGAAACATCACCTCTTTTCGATTCACTAGAGCAGGTATTTTTTCCCTCAAAGCTTGGTTCAAACGCTCTGCTGACAGTATTAATTGTTGCATTAGGTGGTAAGAATTCAAAGTGGATTATTCCTTGGCGATCCCACCAGATTGAAAGAAGAACCTTTTGTCCATGAAGTTCCCTTCTCGGTTGTGGCTTGGGTCCTTCCCCCTTACCAAGCCACTGTCTACGACGATTAACATTTCGATAAAAGATCCATTTTTCGTCGCCAGTCACAAGTCTATCCAAAAAAAGTGAAGCAAGTTGGTGAGAATGGAGAGAAGAGCAGATGCCAACTCGGAATTTAAGGTTGTTTTCAGACAATTCATGAGGCACCCATTTTCCAAGTTTAGGAACTTTTCCAAGTTGTTGAAGATGACGATGAACAGTTGTATGGCTTGAACTGAGAGCCACTGCCAATTCCTCAACTGATAAAGCAGGATTTTCTTCAAGGTTTTCTTCAAGAAGCTTTTCATCAAACTCAACTGGACATCCGGTTCGATCTTCATCTTCAAGGGTGAAATCTCCACCTCTGAATTTTGCAAACCATCTTCTGCAAGTTCTTTCATTCACAAATTCCTCTCCATAAACTGAGTGAATGTTTCTAGCCGCTTCGGCTGCTGAGTTTCCTTTCTTGAACTCATAAAGCATTATGTGCCTCAAATGATTCTTGGGTACTTCCATGTTAGCAGGGTTTTAATCAAACAAAATTTAATTTTATTGTTCTCTGAAATAAAATTTGATCAGTTTAAATGCATCTAAACATAAAACTAATGTTCAGCTCCATTAGACATTATAAAATACTCTTTAAATTTCGTTCATTTTAACAAAAAGTTAAAATTCGGACAGAACTTATGGGATGACCTGATATATACCTGTACTATTAATCGTTACATATATCTGTATCCTTGTACGTTATCACACCTAAGGTACTTTTGTCTTAGCTCTGGAGTTCAAATTGTATAACGCCACGGAAAATATTAGGTTGGTGCAAAAAAATGTCATATGTTACTATGTGAGAAAACGAAATTATTTTTGCACCAACCTAATACAAGAAAGCTAAACCTATAATAAAATAGGTTATGAAGACAGTCCTTCATCCTCGCCATTTACCGCTGAATATTTCTACACGTGTACTTACGTCCCAGTTATATAAACTATAAGTATTCGTTTTTCTCTGTTAGTTTGTTTGGTTTGTTTTACTGTATATCAGCCTCAATGGGTTATTTAATGCCGACAAATTTTCATCGTTGGTAATATTTTTTTTCCCAAAAATCTATTTCTGCTAATATTTTTTCCTTCAAAAAATCTAATTCTACTAATAATTTTGCTTCGCTTGTAATATGTTTTTTTTTTTCAAAAATGTATATCTGGTAATTTCTTTTTAATGTATTGCTGGTAATAATTTTTTTACAAAGTATTTGTTATGGGACCTTACCCATAATAACATAATGGACCATTCCATACGTAATAAATACTGCGTCTCAAGAGGAAGCAGGGAGTTCAGTCCGAAGTCGGGCGACCGGCTGATCGGTTGAAGTCTCTGCCTTAAGGCGTGGAGGAACCCGAATGAGGCTACGCCGAAGGGTGGAGTCTCTTTCAGGGAGGTAAACCGACCTTGAATCCGTTTATACTGGTTCAAAGGGCATATTTTTGGCCGAGCCCACGGGCTCGGAGATCCCACGTTAAACCGGCCTTGTGCCACATGATACCCTCGTGGGTGGGGGTAACTAAATAATGTTCAACCTGAAGTCGGGCGACCGGCTGATCGGTTGAACTCTCTGCCTTCGGGCGGGGAGGAACCTAAACGAGGCTACACCGAAGGGCGGAGTCTGTTTTGGGGAGGTAAACCGAATCTGAACCCATTTATACGGGTTCAAAGGGCATATTTTTGGCCGAGCCCACGGGCTCGGAGATCCCCCGGGCTCGGAGATCCCCCGTGCTCGGAGATCCCCCGGGCTCGGAGATCCCCCGTTAAACCGGCCTTGTGCCACATGATGCCCTGGTGGGGGTGACTAAATACTGTTCAGTCTGAAGTCTGTAGTGAAGTCAGGAGTCTGTCAATCAGAGCGAGCGAGTCAGTCGCGTTCAGACAATTACTACTAAACCTGATTGTTCGTACTAACACTTTTCTACCTCTCTGTATATATTCCTGTTTGTAATATATCTGTGTTATTCCATATCCGTATTCGAGTTCTTCTTTATTGGTTCTACCTTGGACTATCACCGTGGTACAAGGAACCGGACCATAACACTAACACTTTCTACTTCTCTGTATATATTCCTGTTTGTAATATATCTGTGTTATTCCATATCCGTGTTCGAGTTCTTCTTTATTGGTTCTACCTTGGACTATCACCGTGGTACAAGGAACCGGACCATAACACTAACACTTTCTACTTCTCTGTATATATTCCTGTTTGTAATATATCTGTGTTATTCCATATCCGTGTTCGAGTTCTTCTTTATTGGTTCTACCTTGGACTATCACCGTGGTACAAGGAACCGGACCATAACACTAACACTTTCTACTTCTCTGTATATATTCCTGTTTGTAATATATCTGTGTTATTCCATATCCGTGTTCGAGTTCTTCGTTCTTCGTTCTTAGTTCTACCTTGGACTATCACTGTGGTAGAAGGAACCGGACCATAACAGTATTTCTGGTATTAAAACCTATTTTTACACTTTCATAATGTTTTGGTCCCAGTTTGGGGGTTAACTATTTGCCCATAGATGGGATCTTAACAGATGCTACCAGCCCAGATCAGAGTGGACCTGGGAACACCAGCAATTAAGAGGTGGTTACACGTTCCTGAAATCCTTCCTGTGTCAGAGGCCTTGCTGTTGGATGTAGTTTATCGTCATACCCAAGACGATTCTGTGTTAGTACCGAAGCTCAACGTGTTTTGTGCCATGAATACAGTATTATTCGAGAAGGCTAAACTTGTAATAAAGAAGTGAATGAAGGTTGTCCGTCAAATTCGTTATAAGCATCCCAGTGATATACGCTATCACCATTCGTCTGAGTCAAACCCGGCGCTTTAGGGGTATTAAATTACGAAAAGAAATGTGTAAGATCAAGGATTTCTCCTCGGTGAGATCGACTTTCGGCTTTATATCAACGATCTGCCAAATAACAATCTCAGATACTCAGTAAGTCTCTTCTTTGATCAAACTGGCACACATCGACCATTCGACCGTCCATTGATTGTCTTCCTTTTTATGTACCGTATCCTTTCAGGACGTAAGCGATCATGGCTCTCCAGTTTCCCCTATTCCTTGCAGCTCTCAACAAGTTCTGTCCCTTGGGTACTTCCCCCGGACCACCTTCTGTCATTCACTTGCTCACGCCTGCTAGCCCGCTAACTTCAACTGCCACTTCCCTGATATTAAGTATAAGGCTCCTGCTTGTTTGCATCCTCTCTAAGACCTCATCGTTGCTCAGACGCTCGGTCCATGATATCCTTAGCATCCTTCTGTAGAACCACTTCTCCGTCGCCTTGAGTCTCTACTTCATCTTTGAGGAAATCCTCCAACATTCATTGCCTCTTCCTGATGTTAAGTATAAGCCTACTCATTGTTTGCAACCTGTCTAAGATCTGATCGTTGCTCACACGCTCAGCCCATAATATCCTTAGCATCCTTCTGTAGAACCACATCTCCGTCGCCTCGAGTCTCTTCTTCATCTTTGAGAAGCCCGTCCAACATTCGCTGCCGTAAAGAAGGACAGATGTCACGTAACAGCTCGGTATTCTTTTCTTTGTTACCAAAGAAATCTTAAATATATATTCAGATGATATCACCGTATATGTGTGCACTTTCAAACATCTTCATGAACAGTGCCTTTTAGCTGATCTCTTCTTTGACCTGACACAAATCTACGATTCGACCGTCCAATGAATTTCTTTTTATGTGCCGTGTCCTTTCAGGACGTAGGCGATCATGGCCCTCCACCTCTCTCTATCCCTTGCAGCTCTCAACAAGTTCCGACCCTCTGCCACCTTCCCCCAAACCACGTTCTGCCATCCATTTGCTCAAGCCCGCTAGGTATGTCATGCGTTGTTTTCCCTCTCTCCGACCTGTGAGTATCAGAATTTCCAAGCCCTCCTTTCTCATTACGTGTCCCAGAAACTTCAGCTGCTTCTGACTGACGTTAAGTATTAGCCTCCTCCTTGTTTGCATCCTCTCTAAGACCTCATTGTTGCCCACACGATCGTTCCATGATATCTTCAGCATCCTTCTGTAGAACCACATCTCCGTCACCTCGAGTCTCTTCTTCATCTTTGAGGAGACCGTCTAACATTCAGATGTCAGAGGCCAGGTGTCACGTAACAGCTCAGTACACTTTTCTTTGTTACCAAAGAGATCCTCCTGTCTCGCAATACTCTTCCCAACTTTTGAAATGCGTTCTTGGTCATCCACACGTCTACGAATCTCAGTATCGCACTTACCGACCTCAAAACGATTCCCAGCTATTTAAACTTGCGAACCTGCAGTCTTCTGATCCTGCTATTTATCTCGATGTCCTTGACAAAATCGAAAGAAGGATCTGCAATGTAATCGGTCCAGTCTTGGCATCTTGACTTCACTCACTTTCTCACAAACGTGATGTGTCTTCCCTCTGTGTTTGCTACAAATATTTTAATGGCAACTGCTCTGGGGTGCTTTTTGCCCTGGTGCCCCGACTGCATGAATTTAAGCGTGCTACTAGATTGGCATTTAGCTCCCACCGTTTTACTGTTGAAATAGTTAAATGTCACCGCCACTACTACTCCAACAATTTTCTTTCCTCACACTTCCCAACAGTGAAACTACCTTCCGTTTACTTGCTTCCCTGAAAACCCAATCTTCAAAAATTTAAAAGCAACATGAATCGGCATCTTCTTCTTGAATACCGATCATCTTTTATCCTTTCCCAATTCTCGCTATACTCATTTTTTCCCTCTCATTTTCCCTCCTTGTAACCCCCTGCGTGCTAGTGGCAATTCCGCCAGTTTCTTTTCTCGTACTTCCCGCCTGTGGAACTTCCTTCCGTTTACTTGCTTCCCTGAAATTATCAATGCCCCAAAATTTAAAAGCAACGTCAATCGTCATCTTTTGATGTCTTGAACCCCGTTCATCATTTGTACTTTCCCCAATCCCCACTATACACAATCTTTTCTCTCACTTTCACTCCATGTAACCCCCGTCGTACTAGTGGCATTCCCACCTCGCTTGAAGTGAAATGATAAAAAAAAAGATAAAAGTTCAATGGACAAACGCCTAGCGCAGTGGTTCCCAACATATTTTGGGCCATGCCCCATTTTGGTATTTCTAAAATTCTTATATACCGTAATTCCCCATATATAATACGCATTTTTTTCTAAAAAATAATAAGCAACATCGGGGGTGCGTATTATGCGCAGCTACAAAAATATCTTTAAAATATTCCGTAAAATAAAATAAGCATTATCATAAAACTGAATTAGAATAATATTATTCTATGTTTAAAACCATTTTAAAAAAAATAAGAGTAGGGAACGCTGACCCGTAGTGAAATTGGAGAGGTACAATTTATAGGGTTTGATTACCAAACAAGGGGTAGAAGCGTTTCCCCACTCTTTCAGCACAGTTTGAGGGGTGCGTATTATGGATAAAGGCGTATCATACATGGGGAATTACGCTATTCAAAATTTTACTGCAACTCACGTGAAGGAAGTAAACTGAATGCTCACACGTGCCGATTGGCCGACAAAACATAGGCTCTTCCAGCGACATGCATCACACCCTCTCCTTTGTTGACCGAGACACGCGAGTGTGGGGAGACATGAAATACCCTGTATGCCAATCACACATATACGTACATACACATAAAATTGCTGTAAAATAAAATAAGAATTACTATTTTTTTAAAATCATTCATCACGCCGTTCCCGCTGTTAAATAAGGTGAGGTTGATTGTGGGAGAGAGATGTTTTATATACAGGGACATTCTTATAGAGAGATGTTCCGGTTCCTGACCTCAAATGAAATGCGTATATTTGAGTACTGTGGAACCACCTCTTAATTGCTGTTACCCTCAGGTCTTCCCTGACACGTGGTGGTAGAATCTTTTAAGGTCTAGTGCTGAGTATGAAGATAAATCTTTCACTCCCTGTAATCCCCTGCGTACTAGTAGCATTCCCATCTTGCTTGAAGTGAAATGATAAAAAAAAAGAAGATAAAGGTTCAATGGAGAAACGTCTAGCGGATAGGTTCCTAACACATTTTGAGCTATGCCCCATTTTGGTATTTCTAAAATTCTCACATACCGTAATTCCCCATGTATAATACGCATTTTTTCTAAAAAAAACAATAAGCAAAATCTGGGGTGCGTATTATGCATAGCGACAAAAAATCTATAAAAAATTGCTGTAAAATAAAATAAGAATTCTTATTTTTTTAAAATCTTTCATCACACCGTTCCCACTGTTAAAGCGGGGATACACCTTATAATTGCTGTTGTTCCCAGGTACACGCTGTCCCGGGGTGGTTGCACATGTTAGGATCTAGTCCTGGGTATGGCGAGAAAATACATTCGGCAGTAATGACACTGATCGGGAGGTTTTGAGGAGCGTGGAACTACATCTTAATTGCCGTTGTTCCCAGGTTCACCTTGACCTGGGGTAGTAGCACCTTTTAGAATCTAGTCCTGGGTATGACGATAAACTACACCCGGCAGCAATGCCACTAATCGGGAGATTTTGAGGAGCATGGAACTACTTCTTAATTGCTGTTGCTCCCATGTCCACCCTTACCTGCGATGGTAGCGTCTGTTAAGGTCCCAGTTTTGGTCAAATTATGAAAACATTATGAAGCTATAAAAATGCAATAAAAATGAATGAACGACCATACATTTTATCTGTAGTTGAAGGCATACAGTTACATTTACAATATATTCAACGGAAACCTTAAAATTGTCTTCAAATATATATAGATATTTTTTCCTTTTCCTCGTTTAAAATACTCCCAAACGACCAACATGAAAGAAAACTTTTCCATGACATTGAGCCATATAATATCCTATAATTTCTTAAAGAAAAGTCAATGATAAGGCGTAAAACGCTGACCAAAGACTCGCAGATCGATGGGGAAAAGACGGGCTGATATCATTCAATACATCCAAAACTAAACGCGTAACATTTAATCACTAGCGAACAGAGCCCAAACCTGCACGAATACTGATGAGTGGTCAAAGAGGACCCTTCCCTCGAACGACTACTAGGGTCTGAAGCTCACTACCAACTTAAAAGAGAACGCGTATAAGATGCTGAAAGAATTGTCCGTTCATTGTATCCCTCCAGGAAATACCAAACTCCTTCTGCCATGCCCTATCGATTCAAGAGTCAGATAAGACCTTATGGAGCATGGCTGTCATATACGGGCTGGTACCGCTCAATCCTCAGTGTCCAGCCTCGACAGAGTTCCAAAGCAGTTATGCGACGTTGTGGGTGAGGAATTATTCTACACCCTGCAAACATTATCACACAGACGAAACGTTGCCAGCCTTTTACGACTATAGTTACGGCAGATGGTCGGGTGAGTTACATTTCTTAGTGTCACCAGTTCATGCCTTCGCAGCTAGGACCCGACATGCCGTGTTCACGATACCAAACCATCCACATTTCCATCGTGTCGCTTTGATAAAAGTTCCTCTCAATCAGCTTATTTCCTAGAACTGTTATTTTGGGGAACAGACTCCCGAGAGTATGCTTCCCTGACAACTACGACTGTGGTCTCTTTAAGTACAGGGTCAATCGATATCGATCTCGTTCTTCCTTATAGTATTCTCTTAGTTTTCCCTCCCTTATGATATCACTCAATAACACTCTACCTTGAGTGACTCTTGGGCTTTCTATTAAAAAAATGGAAGCTAAATCCATAATGAAAAATATGAATTTATGATTGAGGTTTGGAAATTATTATATGTCTATATCTACATCTATAAAGAGGCGTTGGGCTAACTGTATAGATAAGGATGGTTGCCATTTCTTTTTTAATCATTACACCTCCAAGCAAGGTGATAATGTCACTAAGACGCAAGGGATTACTGGGAGTTGAATATAATAAGACTTTGGTGAGGGGAAAGGACAACGAGGGAATAGGATTCAGTAAGACAGACGCTAGAAAAAATGGGCGGTTTCTCCTGTACCGCCCCAGAAACACTAGACCCCCTCTCGCTTGCTAACCGCTACATTTACAAGAGTCAGTATCAAACCGGAAATGAGCTACCGCTATCGTATATGGGAAAGAGCTACCTAGTATTGATCTTCCACCCTACAACCCCTTTCTTCACAGACGAAAAGTCGCAAGCCTCTCGCTGCTCTGTTGCTATTTCCATGAAAGGTGTTCAGACAAATTACATTGCTTATTTCTAACTTTCACGCATGGTACCCGATATGTCCCACACAGTGTAGGAAACCGCCCTTTCGCCCTCCATTGGTGAGATGTATGTTCCACTCGAGCACAGACCGCTGCTTTGTGGAACCGATTCACAAGAGGATGCTTTCCAGATCACTGCAATCTTCACCTGTTCAAGTCTAGGGTTAACCGTTATCTTCCCTACATATCCGCACAAACTGTACCTCTTACTCTGTAACCGTCTACCTGCTTTGTGGAACCGACTCCCAAGAGGATGCTTTCCCGATCAGTACAATCTTAACCTGTTCAAGTCTAGGGTTAACTGTTATCTTCCCCACATATCCGCACAAACTGTACCTCTTACTCTGTAACAGTCTACCTGCTTTGTGGAACCGACTCCCAAGAGGATGCTTTCCCGATCAGTACAATCTTAACCTGTTCAAGTCTAGCGTTAACCGTTATCTTCCCCACTTATCCACATAAACTGCTCCTCATACTCTGTAACCCTCTACTTGCTTTGTGGAACCGAC
The DNA here is from genome assembly GCA_963932145.1 of Acanthosepion lycidas. Taxonomy (NCBI): domain Eukaryota; kingdom Metazoa; phylum Mollusca; class Cephalopoda; order Sepiida; family Sepiidae; genus Acanthosepion; species Acanthosepion lycidas. The sequence continues at coordinate 44,772,451 of OZ010615.1, read as the reverse complement.
TCCCAAGAGGATGCTTCCACGATCTCTGCAATCTTAACTTCTTCGAGTCTAGGGTTAACGTTGTCTTCCCCACATATCCCCATATAAAGCTGTGCCTCTTAATCGGTAACCCTCTACTTCGAGTGGCTCTTGGGGCTTGTACAAAGCGAATATTCGTTTTGAGATCGGTTCCACTCCATTTTCACTCGTTTAATTATTTTATCACTCAGGGAAATATTTGATAAGGCACCGAGTATCGCTGACCGGAATTATAAATCCGTTTGAGCGTGTTCATGGCTTTCAAGGAAGCGCTCGCTCGAAAGAGAGGAAATTAGTGACGGGGTCAGGACGGTTACATTTTGTCAGTAATAACCACGAGTCGATCACGGAATTTACGAATCCGTTTTGAGACGTAGAAGCAAGCAAGCCTGACGTGTGGGAAAGACATTATCAGATTTCGAGAGATGGAACCGGTGGTCGCATGCTGGGTGGGGGCGATGGTAAATTATATTGTAACGTTTCGATTTTGCCCTTGTGTGTGGCCAGGTACACATTATTTTTTCTACTTTTTTTTTTTTTTTTTAATCTCCTTACGAAATCTGATGCTAAGTAAGATGACCGTAACTTGTCGTTAGACTTACAAGATTACTAAGTAAACAAATTATTCAAACTCACAAAAAAACAAAAAAACAAAAACAAAACAAAACAAAAAAAAAATCGTCTTTCTAGTCGGATGTATTTATTTTATATCTGATGGCAGCTCCGAAAGTAGTACTTGCCATTTCTCTGGAGCTTATTTTGGGAGCACAATAATACCGATGGATAGAGCAAGTTTTCAGCTACAAAAACATTGTTTTTCTACATAGTCGCCATGATTTTACTATAGGAATGCATTGAAAATCAAATAGAAAGGGATTGTCAGTGGTCAGGAATGAATGCAAGCATTACTGATAGAATAGGGCTATTATATGTAGAATGGAAATGCATTGCTAATGATTTTGTTATAGGAATGAATTGAAAATTAGGAAGAAAGGGATTGTCAGTTGTCAGGAATGAATGCAAGCATTACTGATAGAATAGGGCTATTATATGTATAATGTAAATGCATTGCTAATGATTTTACTATAGGAATGCATTGAAAATGAGGAAGAAAGGGATTGTCAGTGGTCAGGAATGAATGCCAGCATTACTTATAGAATAGGGCTATTATATGTAGAATGGAAATGCATTGCTAATGATTTTGCTATAGGAATTAAATTCAAAATCAGGAAGAAAGGGATTGTCAGTGGTCAGGAATGAATGCAAGCATCACTGATAGTGTAGGGCTATTATATGTATAATGTAAATACATTGCTAATAATTTTACTATAGGAATGCATTGAAAGAAAGGGATTGTCTCTGGTCAGGAACGAATGAAAGCAATTATATATATATATATATATATATATATATATATATATATATATATATATATATATTCCTATACTATTTCTTCAAACTTTATTAAAATGGAGACTTCCTATTTGAAATAGTAGCGCCATTTTTAGTTATAAACAATGCGTATTACGTCTATCTGCCCGCGCATTTGAGAAATCCTTTTAGAGAAAATAAGTATACTAAAATTTTTTCGAAACTTAGTCCGATGAACTAAAGAAACTATGCAATGCACACACACACACACACACACACACACACACACACACACACATATATATATGTGTGTGTGTAATTATTTATCCGCTGCCCCACGCAGCAAGATGTGGCACAATGCCGAGTTTAAAGTGGGGTATCCGAGCCCGTAGGCTCAGGCAAATATTCCATATAGACCACATAAAAACGGAGTCAGTTTCCCGACACAAGACTCTGCCCTTCGGCAGATACTCGTCTGGGGGTTTCCCGCTGAAATAAGCCAGGTATTATATTTTGATTTAAAGAAAACCAGTCAACTTTAAGGTTCCATGGTTATAATTTATTTCCCCAGGGAGTTTCTTTTTACCTGGATCATCAGACCTCACTTCCAAGGATGAAAAAATGAATTTAAACTTTTGAAAGGTAGTATTAAGCTGAATTAAGGTGATATAGAGAGTGATGAGAGATAATGATATATATATATATATATATGAATTTGTGATCGACCGGCGTTATATCAAGTTTAATTCGTTTGTGATCGAGCGGCGCTATATCGAGTCTAATTCGTTACCTCTTCGTCATCGAGAACTGTTAGTACAGTTGGTATGGCGTTTGGTTCCTATCGTAACAGTTTGGGTTTCAATTGTCGGTAGTGGATGCGTACTGTTAATGAGTCCCAAATATAGGACGAAACGGCTGTCCATTGCTTTTTGTATTCTGTTGAGATTTCTTCTAGACTCGATGAATTATTTCTCTCTGCATATCCTTGCTTGAACCGGCTTCTAATGCTCTGGAGTGAGCAGCTTGAGGTTAGTAGTCGTAGCTCGAATAGGCACAGTCCTCTATATTTTTTTATTTTATTTTTTTATTTTTATATATATATATATATATATATATAAAGTAAGAGGTTATAGTAGTTCCAACGAGAGGAAAGTGTGTATAATAAAAAGAAGAGAGAAACCGCAAACGTTTTTGGTTGTAATGTATTTAAAAATATATTATGTTTATTTTCCATAATTTTGCAACACGGGTTTCCGATCTCGCGACCATCATCAGGCAAAGAGTGGAGATTTCCAGATATTATTAAAAGGAATTAATTTTTGTTATGTTAAACATTCTCTTTTTTGTTTGTTAGTGACCCAAATGTCTTCATTGAACTGGCAGTGAAAAAGTTCTGCGTGAAGGCTAATAAAACAATTAAAACTGGTCCGAGAAAGGGTGAGAAAGATATCTATATTCTTATCTTTTAATGACCCCTGTGTGTTCTTAGATTTATTTCCATTCTTTTGTATATCTGTCAGCATGCGTACGCATACGTATATTCCCTCTCCATATATTCATACTGTCTTAGGAATTAGTATACACATATGTACACATACACACACACATGCATACACATACACACACACATGCATACACATACACACATATACACAAATTTCATATATTGTGTACGGTCCGCGCGCGTGCCCATTAGCACTTTTTTGTCAATAATGTATATATATATATATACCAGTACGCGCGTGTACATGCGTACTCACTCTCTATATACACATACTGTCTTATTATAAGCAATTAGTATACACATACATACACACACATATATATCCACACACACACACACACACACACACACACACACACACACACACACTTCCTATGTTGTGTAGGGTTTGCGCGCGTGCCCACGAGCAATCTATTGATTTTGCCAATATGTGTATACATATTCGTACTCCACGTATACCTGTGTGTGAGTGTGTGCGCATGGATGCAAGTGGTTTGACCACTGTTTTTGGCCATTATGCATGCATTTTGTGTGCTTTTGCGTGTGGGGTAATGATCTATATATATATGTGTGTGTGCGTGTGTGTGTGAGTGTGTGCGTCGGGGAGGCCACCAGGAACCTTTTCTCGCCACCTTCAGACTGAGAAAAATGACGTGGTTTGGATATGTTACAAGGCACGGCAGCCTGTGCCAGACCATCATCCGAAGAACCGTTGAAGATCGACGTAGGAGATGGCACCAACGCAAACAATGGACAGGTATGAATGTATCAGAATTGCTGATGGCTGCTGTTGATAGGCCACGTTGTGGAGGAGATTTAGTGTGGCTTCTGCCTTTGGTTGCCCCTTATTATTACATAAATAAAGGAGGTGATCTTATATATATATATATATATATATATATATATATATATATATATATATATATATATATTTATAAAATTAAAATATATATATATAAAATTAAAAAGACCTTATGCAACCGGAATTTATAAACGGAGATCATATCATTCATATACAGGTTTGGGGTTGATGTATATTATTTATATTGTTTGCGATGATGTATTCTCGCCATTTAAATCATTAACCTCTATATTTGTTTTTTGCATGAATGATTCATGAATTTATATATATATATATATATATATATATATATATATATATATATATGATATCACTGTATATGGGTGCACTTTCAAATATATTCATGAACAATGTCTTTCGGCTGATCTCTCCTTTGACCTAACTGATACAAATCTACCATTCGACCATTCATTTGAATGTACCGTGTCCTTTCAGGATGTAGGCGATCATGGCTCTCCACTTCCCTTTATTCCTTGCAGCTCTCGACAATTTCCGTCCCTCTGCCACCTCCCCCGGACCACTTTCTGTCATACACTTGCTCAAGCCCGCTAGGTATGTCATGCGTTGTTTGGCCTCTATCCGACTTGCGAGTATTAGATTCTCCAGGCCCTCATTTCTCATTATATATATATATATATATATGTGTGTGTGTGTGTGTGCGCGTGTATATATATATATATATATATATATATATATATGTATTTATAAATAAATGAGATATATATATATATGTATATATTATTAATGCATGTTTCGTTAAATAATATAGACAAGTTTTGTGTATTTATTTTGAGTAAATTCCTTTCATATTGCCGAATAAGCTTTTTAGCATTATCACTGAAACACGAATAAAAAATAACCATGTTGATACATGTTTTTATTGTAAATCCTGTCGAAGCTTGCGGTTTTCATAAGTCATCATCAGAGATTCTATGTACAAGTCAATAAATTGAATAATGAATTATTTAAAAAAGACGGTAATTTTTGTTTTAGATTGGTTATACGGATATTGGAACAATGATAGTTTGTTTTGTTTGCATGGAAGATTGCTATACAACGATAATTACGTGCATATGAAACGCAGGAAGCATGTATATATATATTTAATGAAAAACAGACCACTTTAAAGTACCATTACAATAATTTATTTCACCATATATATATAATATAATATATATAATATAATATATATATATAATATAATATATATATATATAATATAATATATATAATATAATATATATATATATAATATAATATATATAATATAATATATATAATAATTTATTTCACCATATATATATATATATATATATATATATATATATATGTGTGTGTGTATATATATATATATATATATATATATATGTGTGTGTGTGTATATATATATATATATATATATATATATATATATATATATATATATACACACACACACATATATATAACACATAAAACAAATATTAGTCAACAATAATTTTTCCAACTACATCGTCGGAATTTACTGTCATTTAAACACGGATTAATTAATAAAAACTATGTAAATATCTTCCTGATTTGTTGCACTCATATTGTAACTCGGGGTCATTTAGCAAAAAAACAAAAGGGGCAAATATATGACTTGGATAATTTGGACTGCGTCTTATACGACGGTAAATACAGCTTATAAAGAATGAGTTAACTGTTTTGAATTTCCGACATTATAATACTTACGTGTGTAACTAAATACGATTTGAACAAACATAATCTATTGTTTGTCGGATTGTATGATTTGAGCGAAAAAAAGAAAAAAAAAAAAACGTGATCGCTTTAGCATGTCTCATAGTTATCGCTGTTGGGCAATTCCTTCATTTTTGGAATGAATTTACGAGGTTGCTTCATCGTAAACTTCAAACGCTGGACGATCGCGTTTGGTTTCTAAGGAAACAGCCAAAGCATCGACAAAGGTGATACTTCTGTCAAAGTTTTATGCCGGAGATACAGAGAATGGTGGCATATTTGGGTACGGTAAATAGGAAACGCCTATTTGGTGGCGGTGGGGTACGCCACGGCGTTACTGAACAAGTAAAAGCAAGGTGGTGTTTTAGGCCTTAACCGGCATCTTTCTTGTCTTCGAGTTGTTCTAATTCGATTACGTGTCTTTATAGTTATTGTTCCTTATTTGTTTTCCCACTGCAATTTTTTTCTTTTTCTTAAATTGTTACACACACAGCAACAAACCTTGCATCTTATTGGCGTTATTGCAAATTCAAAATTTCAGTATGGCGAGTCTGGATCCAGATCCGGCCAGGACTGTTTTTAATTTGCTCTTGGAGTCGGCCTGTTTCGAAAATGGAATATATTGGACTACAGTCTCTTAGAGTAAAGTTGAAAAAACACACAATTTCATTTTGAAATACTGTAATTTGAGAACAATATTTTTTTCATTTGAACATGAGCTGTTGAAAGTTGTGTCCCTTTAATTGTTTTTAGCAGTAGAAGACAAGATGGCGGAATTCGAAAATAATAGCAGTAATGAAAACTTGGGAATCAAACATTTCTGGATTGCGGGTCCGGATCCAAGCAGAAATGTTTTTAATTTTCTCTTGGACTTGGCCTGATTTTAAAATGGTATGATAATTTGGCCTCTAGGAGTAAAGCTGAAAAACACGGACAATTTTATTTTCAAACACTGTAATTTGAGAACAGTATTTTTTTCATTTGAACATGAGCTTTTGAAAGTTTGAGAGTTGTGTCCCTTTAAATGTTTTCATCAGTAGAAGCCATAACGACGGAATTTGAAAATAATATAAGTAATGAAATCATGGGGATCCTAAATTTCAGGATTGCGAGTCCGGATCCGACCAGGAATGTTTTAAATTTGCTCTCGGAGTCAGCCTGTTTCGAAAATGCTATATCTTGACTACGGCCTCTAGGAGTAAAGTTGAAAACACGGATAATTTTATTCTGAAACACTGTAATTTGAGTACAGTATTTTTTCGTTTGAACATGAGCTATTGAAAGTTATAGAATTGTATCCCCTGTTTTTATCAGTAGTAGCCAAGACGGCAGGATTCGAAAATAATCTTAGTAAGGAAAACTTGGGAATTCAAAATTTCAGGATTGCGAGTCCGGATCCGACTCAGAATGTTTTTTAATTTGCTCTCGGAGACAGCCTGATTTCAAAATTATGATAAGTTGGACTACGGCCTCTAGGAGTAAAGTTGAAAATACGGCCATTTTTATTTTCCAACACTGTAATTTGCGAACAGTATTTTTTCATTTGAACATAAGCTATTGAAAGTTCGAGTGTTGTGTCCCTTTAAGTTTTTTATCAGTAGAAGCCAAGATGGCTGAATTCGAAAATAATCACAGTAATGAATAACTTAGGAATTCAAAATTTCAGGATTGCGTGTCCGGATCAAACCAGGAATGTTTTTAATTTGCTCTCGAATTTGGACTGTTTCCAAAATTGTATTATATATTGGGCTATGGTCTCTAGGAGTAAAGTGGAAAAAGTGTGACACACTGACATTCGGATTTATTTATATAGATTATTCTAAATGATATTGAGTAGAAATATTTGTAGTCCAGAATGCTGTTAATTTCAGCGATTGTATCGTGTCGTTTGTTAACTCTTAATACATTACTATTGATTTCTTTGTTCTTTTTGTGAATGGATTAAAAACAAAAACTATTCTTGTGGTGCCGTTAGATGCTTTCTTGATAAAAAAGAGATTTGAAAGATTGTTAAACATTTTCGCTTCGTGCCGTATTTTGGATGATACTGATATTTTTTGAGGTGTCATTATATCATATTTTCTTATTGTGATCCCTTCGTAGCCAGCACTTAATTATATTGGACATACTACAACCTCCTTGAGTAGAGGTCGTACATGTCACTTATCTGCTCAAAGTTCTACAAAAAAAAAAAACCCATCTAGCTCCCAACAATTTGCAAAAACCCTTAAGAAAACAAACGACACGATACAATCGCTGAAATTAAGAGCATTCTAAACCACTATTATTTCTACTCAGTACCATTCAGGATAATCTATATATAAATAAATGCGAATGTTAATGTGTCACACTTTTTCCTAGAGGCCGTAGCCAAATATATGATGCCATTTTGGAATGATACTGAAACGCTAAAAGATGATTGTGTAGGGTCTTTTTGTGGTGTCATTATATCATATTTTATCATTGTTATGCCTTCGTTCTCAACGAATTAGCAACTGGGTTTGTAGTATTTTTACAGGGTTTTATTTTAACAAAATATAATAAAGACAGAATATACAAGAAAGAAAATTGATGGCCTTAGTGATCTCATCCTTGGTGGGCGGGTAGTGTTAATGTCGATGAGTTTGGTAGGTGATGACATGTCTGGTGGATTGGATGGTGCAGGTCTGTTGAGTGTTTCCTAAGTGCTAAAACAACAAAGCCCGACATTCTGCGCCTAATCTGGAGATCAACAACCCCATCACTTTACAACAAGATCCGGATCTTCAACATTAACGTCAAGTCGGCCCAACTTTACGGCTCAGAAACCTGGCGGGTAACCAAGACCAACACACACCCAAACTTCAGGCATTTACCCACCGATGTCTCAGGAATATTCTCAATATCAGGTGGCCGCAAGTCGTCTCCAACGACCAACTGTGGAACAAGACCAGACAAGCCCCAATCAAGATTGACATCAAGAGACTGAAATGGGGATGGCTCGGCCACGCACTCCGCAAGCCTGCTTCTAGTCTCACCAGGCAGGCCCTTGTCTGGAATCCACACGGGAAGTGAAATATGGGTCGATTAAAACAAGCTTGGCGCAGAAATGTTGACGCAGTGGTGAAGGCAGCCGAGCACGACATGGGCCGTGCCGAAGAGGATCGCCCGGAACCGCGTCCGTTGGAGATGTTTTGTTGCGGCCCCTATGTTCTTACTTCTTATAAAACGCAGATTGTATGTGTGTGTCTGTACGTTTATATATGGGATCGTATTTCCTACATTTTTCAACCGATTTCAACAAAACTTCACAGGACTACGTAAAATTACCTTTAGGTGGTTCTGACAGCGCCAAAAATTGGGAAAACACAATTGTTTTGCACGAAATCAATTTGTAAACACGATTAAGAGGTATCACGAGAATGAAAGGGGGACAACTCATATCGAGTTATACTTATTATAAAACCCAGGTTGTTTGTGTGTGTGTGTTCGTTTATATATGGGATCGGATTTCCTACATATTTCAACCGATTTCAACAAGACTTCACTTTTTTTTGGCAGGTAGTGTTTCTTATTGTCTTGCACACTTTTTTCTTTATTTTTACATTCAGAATGCTTTAAAAATTCCATTTACAAGACAATTGTTTATAATAAAATTCTATTCAACCGGTAGACTCATAACGATTGAAAACAATGTTTTTGTTTGAGTTTGGGTTTGACCAATTCGTAAAAAAACACCCCCCCCCAAAAAAAAAAGAAAAACCAAAAACAAACAAACAAAAATAATTAAGACATGCGTGTCCGTCAACCTTAAACAATAATCAATTGTCAAATTTGTCTGAAAAATAAAATTTGTCAATTTTATTTTTCAGTCTTTATGATGGTCGATACTTGATCTATCTCTTACTGTTACATCCCCGGGCAACGCCGGGCTCTACTGTTAGTATACAATAAAAAAAAAAGCAGTCAAAGCAAGGAGGTACTGGAAATTTAAAATGTTCTTGTTGGCGGCCTTTTGATAACTTAAAGGCTTAAATCTAAATTTTTGTGATCGCCATTATTTGTCTCTACTACGACCCTGGTTGTCAATCTGTTATTTGACGTGAACTAAATATAAGTATATATTAGGTTGGTGCAAAAATAATGTCGTTTTCTCACAGACATATACACACCTACAAATATTCAAATTTGAATGTGTCAGTAAACGAATTCAAACAGGCTATTAAAATATTCCTTACGCGGGCTAAGATATTAGGTTGGTGCAAAAATAATGTCGTTTTCTCACATAGTAGCATATGTAAGAAAACGACATTATTTTTGCACCAACCTAATATAATATAAGTTTTAATCCAAATTAAAGTGTCGCCCGTGTGTTATAAGAAAATGGCCACACGTGGTCGAATAATTGCGGCTTCTAAAGTACGTGCGATTCTTGCCCTTAGAATTTTTTTTTTAAGCAAGACGGGAGTGTCACTAGCACGCAAAAGGTTACAGAGAATGACACTAAGAGTAAAGAGGAGTGTTTTGGAAAAGGATAAAACGAAGGACAGGGATCAAGGTCAAGGCATCAAATGATGTCGATTGACATTACATTTGAATGTTTGAAGATTATATCTATCAGGAAAGTAAGTGATAGGAAGGGAAATGGGCGATCATGGTTCTCCACGTCTTCCTGTCTTATGTAGCTACAAAGGACAGAATTTTGTTGAGGGCTAAAACGATTGTTACTCGGCCGCCTATACCAAATTGTCCCTATCTTTACGAGAAAATCAGTCTACTTAAGTAGAGCCATATTTTTATTCATGCATCTCGTTGCGTCAGGAAGGGAGAAGTCATGGTTCTCCACAAATGTTTTGCTCCTTTTGTCTTGTGTGTGTGTTGGGGGTCACATCTGCCCACGGCTGGAAACCTGACAGGTGCTACCACCCCGGGTTAGGGTGGACCTGAGAACAACAACAATTAAGAAGTAGTTCTAAGCTCCTCAACACCTAATCTTCCAATCCGAGGTCTTGCTGCCGGATGTAGTTTATCATCATACCCAGGACTACTCCATTTCTAAATTGATGAAAAATTAATACTTATGGATTCGGACAAAAGTTGTGGGAAGTACTAATGAAAGTAATCGGCAAAAATTATATACACCCACACCCAGGAAAATTTTCACTAATTTTTACGGGAGGACCAGAACATTTGATCAAAACCTCGCTTCTCACATGATTCATTCATGGTCTTCTCAGGATCTCTTTACAGAAGCACAAGTCTCTTCTTCATCTGTGAGGAGATTGTCCAGCATTCACTGCCATATAGGAGGACTGATATTACATAACAGTTCAGTACTCTTTTCTTTGTTTCTCTTGCTTCAAGTCTCTTCTTCAGCTGTGAGGAGATTGTCCAGCATTCACTGCCATATAGGAGGACTGATATTACATAACAGTTCAGTACTCTTTTCTTTGTTTCTCTTGCTTCAAGTCTCTTCTTCATCTGTGAGGAGATTGTCCAGCATTCACTGCCATATAGGAGGACTGATATTACATAACAGTTTAGTACACTTTTCTTTGTTTCTCTTGCTTCAAGTTTCTTTTTCATATGTGAGGAGATTGTCCAGCATTCACTGCCATATAGGAGGACTGATATTACATAACAGTTCAGTACTCTTTTCTTTGTTTCTCTTGCTTCAAGTCTCTTCTTCATCTGTGAGGAGATTGTCCAGCATACACTGCCATATAGGAGGACTGATATTACATAACAGTTCAGTACTCTTTTCTTTGTTTCTCTTTCTTCAAGTTTCTTTTTCATATGTGAGGAGATTGTCCAGCATTCACTGCCATATAGGAGGACTGATATTACATAACAGTTCAGTACTCTTTTCTTTGTTTCTCTTGCTTCAAGTTTCTTTTTCATATGTGAGGAGATTGTCCAGACTCCACTGCCATATAGGAGGACTGATATTACATAACAGTTCAGTACTCTTTTCTTTGTTTCTCTTGCTTCAAGTTTCTTTTTCATATGTGAGGAGATTGTCCAGCATTCACTGCCATATAGGAGGACTGATATTACATAACAGTTCAGTTCTCTTTTCTTTGTTTCTATTGTTTGAAGTCTCTTCTTCATCTGTGAGGAGATTGTCCAGCATTCACTGCCATATAGGAGGACTGATATTACATAACAGTTCAGTACTCTTTTCTTTGTTTCTCTTGCTTCAAGTCTCTTCTTCAGCTGTGAGGAGATTGTCCAGCATTCACTGCCATATAGGGGGACTGATATTACATAACAGTTCAGTATTCTTTTCTTTGTTTCTCTTGCTTTAAGTCTCTTCTTCAGCTGTGAGGAGATTGTCCAGCATTGACTGCCATATAGGAGGACTGATATTACATAACAGTTCAGTACTCTTCACAGATGAAGAAGAGATTTCAAACAATAGAAACAAAGAAAAGAGTATTGAACTGTTATGTAATATCAGTCCTCCTATATGGCAGTGAATGCTGGACAATCTCCTCACATATGAAAAAGAAACAGCTGAAGAAGAGACTACAAACTATAGAAACAAAGAAAAGAGTACTGAACTGTTATGTAATATCAGTCCTCCTATATGGCAGTGAATGCTGGACAATAGAATTCTCTTGCTTCAAGTCTCTTCTACAGCTGTGAGGAGATTGTCCAGCATTGACTGCCATATAGGATGACTGATATTACATATCAGTTCAGTACTCTTTTCTTTGTTTCTCTTCCTTCAAGTCTCTTCTTCATCTGTGAGAAGATTGTCCAGCATTCACCTCCATATAGGAGGACTGATATTACATAACAGTTCAGTACTCTTTCCTTTGTTTCTCTTGCTTCAAGTTTCTTTTTCATATGTGAGGAGATTGTCCAGCATTCACTGCCATATAGGAGAACTGATATTACATAACAGTTCAGTACACTTTTATTTGTTTCTCTTGCTTCAAGTCTCTACTTCATCTGTGAGGCGATTGTCCAGCATTCACTGCCATATAGGAGGATTGATATTACATAACAGTTCAGTACTCTTTTCTTTGTTTCTCTTGCTTCAAGTTTCTTTTTCATATGTGAGGAGATTGTCCAGCATTCACTGCCATATAGGAGGACTGATATTACATAACAGTTCAGTTCTCTTTTCTTTGTTTCTATTGTTTGAAGTCTCTTCTTCATCTGTGAGGAGATTGTCCAGCATTCACTGCCATATAGGAGGACTGATATTACATAGCAGTTCAGTACTCTTTTCTTTGTTTCTGTTGCTTCAATTCTCTTCTTCATCTGTGAGGAGATTGTCCAGCATTCACTGCCATATAGGAGGACTGATATTACGCAACACTTAAGTACCCTTTCCTTTATTTCTGTTGCTTCAAGTCTGTACTTCATATGTGAGAATATTGTCCAGCATTCACTTCCTTATAGAGGGATTGTTATTACATAAGAGTTCAGCAATAGTATTTCTGATCGGTTCGATAAGGTCAAATTGAAAGCTGATCTAAACAGGATCTCCAATCTGCTGTCAACTGGTACAAGGAACGGCGTGTTAATTTTAATACCGCCAAAACGGAACTTCTCTCTATTAATCGTCTGAAAGACCACATTTTACCCCTCCATCAGCATGGCTGATGCTAACCTCCATTGATTCGTTGAACATTCTCGTGGTAAAATTCTCTGGTGATGTGAACTGGAAAGATGATATCAAATCAATTGCTAGGTCTACTGCTAAGTAGAGGCACGGGGGATTAATGGATAACGACTGATTGATTGAGGAATCGGAGAGTCGAGTTCGAATACCAGCCGAATCCATTACATTTACTTACGCGATAATACTCTTCGGAAAAGTATGAATTCTATTCTCTCCCCATCTATGGATAAATAGCAGGACAAACCTGGTTCGATGCCCTATATAGAAATGGCAACCTACCGTGGGAAGAAAACCTGCCTCGTCAGTCATGTATCGAAAGATACATGATCGCCTAAGCGTGTATCACGCATGGCGCATAACTGACTACTTTTGAGAAAGTTTTTCCCTGTGTCGTGCTAACCTCCATTGTCTTCCAAATTTAAGGCTACCATTCGTCCACGCTTTCAATATTGCTGTCTCATATGGTACAGTGCTCATGCTATATATTTAGAGATTCTTAATAAAATCCAAAGCAGAATCCGCATTATTATTAGTCCTGATATGGCATCTCGGCATCGATCACTCCTGATGACCTCTCCTCCGTGGTACCTAGACTTTATGGTAAATATCTGTCTATATGTTTGAGATGAGTTATTATGTACATGATTTACATTATTCGAACTATTGTCCTCATCTTTGTCGCCATATTTATTACAACGTTTTGGCCGTTGTACGCTCCTGCCTTCTTCAGTTGGTTGGAATGTCGTACTGAACCTTTTATTTTGCTCATATTTAGATCATAGACAAGGAACACCATTGGAAAATTCGTAAACTTAAGGAATCAGCACATATGCTAGGCCACAAAAATCTCCTGAGCCGACCAAGCATAGAAATAAATACAATATGGGAACCAGTAATAAGGAGGGCCAGAGAAAAGCGATAACAACAACAAAGTTGCAATATGAGCTCTGGTAAAAGCATCAAATGATAACAGCAAAAATTGCAATATGAGCACTGGTAAAAATGGTTGCTGAAAACATTAGGTTTATAATACCCAGAAATTCATACCCAGATGTCCTCAAGGACACATGGCACAGTGGATAAAGTGACAGTTAGTTAGTGACAGAAACCAAAGTGTGGGAGTTCAATACCCGGTTAAGGCAGTGGAGAAATTTCAGAGGGAAAATTAACAGGAGATAACTGACATCCATTAAACGTGGCACGTGGAACTAGAACAGTCTACCCCAGTGAGCGAAATAAAGGGTTCAGTTCGACATTCCAACCACCTGAAGAAGGCCGGAGCGTGCAACGGCCAAAACTGTAATAAATATGGCGACAAAGATGAGGACAATAGTCCAAATAATGTTTATGGTAAATATTGGTTTTGTTATCCGTGCGTAGTGATTTTCTGCAAGGAAAGTCTGTAAAAGAAGTTAAATAAGCCAAATTTTCTTATTACGCCGGCGTAGGTATCCCGCATTGAATCGAGATTCATGTTGGCAGTAATGAGGGACGACTGACCAACAAGAAGTACTTTTTTTCTTGTCGATAACTCCAAAACGGTAAGGTTCCTTCATAGTTTAATTGTTAATTCGAGTTCAGCATGTACATTTGCAAGGAATAATGAGGATTTTGGAAAAAATTTAAGGGATATTAACGCACGGGTAACAAAACCAATATTTATCAAATTTATGAATTTAAGTGCAGTACTTGGCGACAAGTTCATATCGATTTTCTGTTGAAATAGCTAAATGTAACCGTAAGTTCTTCTCTCGCACTTCTCGCTTGTGGAACTCTCTTCCGGCTTTTTAATTTCGAGTCAACTTCGATTTTCAAAAATGTAAATGCAATGTCGATCCTTTGTCCTCTGAAATTCTCATCTTTTATTGTTCTTGCTTCTTAATAGTTTTTTTTTTTAATATTCAGTTAAAATGACAAGATGTAACCGTAAGTTCTTCTCTCGCACTTCTCGCTTGTGGAACTCTCTTCCGGCTTTTTGATTTCGAGTCAACTTCGATTTTCAAAAATGTAAATGCAATGTCGATCCTTTGTCCTCTGAAATTATCATGTTTTATCGTTCTTGCTTCTTAATAGTTTTTTTTTTAATATTCAGTTAAAATGACAAGATGTAACCGCAAGTTCTTCTCTAGCACTTCTCGCTTGTGGAATTCTCTTCCGGATTTTTGATTTCGAGTCAACTTCGATTTTCAAAAATGTAAATGCAATGTCGATCCTTTGTCCTCTGAAATTCTCATGTTTTATTGTTCTTGCTTCTTAATAGTTTTTTTTTTAATATTCAGTTAAAATGACAAGATGTAACCGTAAGTTCTTCTCTCGCACTTCTCGCTTGTGGAACTCTCTTCCGGCTTTTTGATTTCGAGTCAACTTCGATTTTCAAAAATGTAAATGCAATGTCGATCCTTTGTCCTCTGAAATTCTCATGTTTTATTGTTCTTTCTTCTTAATAGTTTTTTTTTTTTAATATTCAGTTAAAATGACAAGATGTAACCGCAAGTTCTTCTCTCGCACTTCTCGCTTGTGGAACTCTCTTCCGGCTTTTTGATTTCGAGTCAACTTCGATTTTCAAAAATGTAAATGCAATGTCGATCCTTTGTCCTCTGAAATTCTCATGTTTTATTGTTCTTGCTTCTTAATAGTTTTTTTTTTTAATATTCAGTTAAAATGACAAGATGTAACCGCAAGTTCTTCTCTCGCACTTCTCGCTTGTGGAACTCTCTTCCGGCTTTTTGATTTCGAGTCAACTTCGATTTTTAAAAATGTAAATGCAATATCGATCCTTTGTCCTCTGAAATTATCATGTTTTATTGTTCTTGCTTCTTAATAGTTTTTTTTTTAATATTCAGTTAAAATGACAAGATGTAACCGTAAGTTCTTCTCTCGCACTTCTCGCTTGTGGAACTCTATTCCGGCTTTTTGATTTCGAGTATGAAATGACAAGATGTAACCGTAAGTTCTATGCTAACAGTTTCTTCTCTCGCACTTCTCTCTTGTAGAAAACTCTTCCGGCTTTTTCAGTCAACTTCGATCTTCAAAAATGTAAATGCATTGTTAATCTTTATCCTTTGTTCTCTGAAATTATCTTCTTTTATCGTTCTTGCTCCTTAATAGAGTTTTTTTTATATTCAGTTAAAATGGCTAGATGTAATTGTAATTTCTATGCTTAAAGTTTCTTCTCTCGCACTTCTCGCTTGTGGAACTCACTTCCGGCTTTTTGCTTTCCAGTCAACTTCGGTTTTCAAAAATGTAAATGCAATGTCAATCGTTATCATTTGTCCCCTGAAATTCTCTTCTTTTATTGTTCTCTCTCCTTTTCTTATATTCAGTCGAAATGGCTGGGTGTTACCGTAAGTTCTATGCTAACAATTTCTTCTTTCTTTGTTTTTAATGAAATTTTTCTGTTTCTTAATACTTTGTTCAGCTTTTCGAAGGCATCTTTCCCCACTGCAACGCACTTTGGGATTTTGGTATTGTCTTCTCATAGTTTGATTTAGACTCCCCCTCCAATTTTTAGCTGTGGTTAATGACTACAGATTCTGCCTTCCCACAATTGATGGTTAGTCCTTTCTTCCC
The DNA here is from genome assembly GCA_963932145.1 of Acanthosepion lycidas. NCBI lineage: Eukaryota > Metazoa > Mollusca > Cephalopoda > Sepiida > Sepiidae > Acanthosepion > Acanthosepion lycidas. The sequence continues at coordinate 44,755,792 of OZ010615.1, read as the reverse complement.
CCTTTCCTTTAGGACCATGTCTAGAAGTTTATGCTGTTTTCTTTCTGTGATTGCTATTAACACGGTGTCATCTGCATATCTCACGTCATTTAGACGATGTCCACCACAAATATACACTGTTTGGATTATGGTAGGCCTCCGTCGGTCAGGGTTGACCATGGGTAGCATCCTAGTTGTCTGCTTGGCTGGAGCATCGACGTCTGTGACTATAGAGGCCGATACGGAAGTGACAATCTATGTTGTATAGGTCGCATGTGTGTTCTGGTCTGTTGATGCTGTCACTTTGCTTTGTGCGTGCCCGCCATTCCGTGGCGACTTGTGTCAGCTTCTCCTCCCCTAAATTGAAGTATTTGGTCAGGGTTTCTCTCCATTCGGATCGTATGGATGTCAGGCTCTCCCAGAACTCTGTGTTGATGTCCACAGCGTTCATATCGCGTCTCACTACATCGCGGTACAGCAGCTGCAGCCGCCAGGCGGGACTTCTTCCAGCGGCCAGCTCTCCATACAAGTGATCTTTGGGGATGCGGCCGTCTGGCATGCGATGGACGTGGCCCAACCAAATAACAGAGTTGCGCTGTCTGAGGAGCGTGAACATGCTGGGAAAACCAGCTCAAGACAGGACTTCAATGTTGGGCAACTTATCTTGCCACGGTATTCCCAGGATGCGGAGGATACTTCTCGTGTGAAAAGTGTTCAGACGCCTTTCTTGCCTGGCGTACGTGCGCCACGCCTCGCTGCCATATAGTACTGTACTGATATCGCAGGCGTTGTACACTCTCATCTTGGTCTTCACCGACAGATTGGGATTGACCCAGACACGTTTGTATTGTGTAGGTTAAATAAATACGCTGAGAAGGTGTAAGCTTTTCGTAATCTCTATTCTGTTCTTAATTTCTATTTTTGTGACTCGAAATTTCCGGGACCATCACAGTTGCCAGAAACTTTGGGTTCAAGAACACTGGAATCTCTTTAGAGTCTCTGCGTGACCATCTGTCATTCCTTCGATTGACTTTTTAGCCCTATATATGTAATCATTATAGGGAATGAAAAAAATCCTACCTCGTATATCAAGGGTTACATAAAGAGCTAGTATTAAAATCATCTCCAATGAATTTCAATATATGCTTTTAGTATTTGCAATGTCCCTATATATCTAATTATTAAAGGGAATGAAAGAAATCCTACCTCGTATATCAAGGGTTACATAAAGAGCTAGTATTAAAATCATCTCCAATGAATTTCTATATATGCTTTTAGTATTTGCAATGTCCCTATATATGTAATCATTAGAGGGAATGAAAGAAATTCTACCTCGTATATCAAGGGTTACATAAAGAGCTAGTATTAAAATCATCTCCAATGAATTTCTATATATGCTTTTAGTATTTGCAATGTCCCTATATATGTAATCATTAGAGGGAATGAAAGAAATCCTACCTTGTATATCAAGGGTTACATAAAGATCTAGTATTAAAATCATCTCCAATGAAGTTAATATAAACTTTAAGTATTTGCTATATCACTATGTGTGTATTGATGCGAATAAATTAACATTTTCGCATATTTGTTCCACAAATTCTATCTAATATATCATTTATATATATATATATATATATATATATATATATATATATATATATGTGTGTGTATATATATATATATATGTGTGTGTATATATATATATATATATATATATATATATATATATATATATATATATATATGTAGGTTGTGTTTGGCAATCTGTTGTACACTCAATCAGGTTTGAAGTCACATGTGTACTTGCTGATTTGAATACTGACAATTACGCCATGGCGAGGCACCCCGACAAATAGTTATCTATCTACAGAGACGCGTTTTCTGAGAGGCCGTAATTTCTTTCTCGTGATATCGCATTTCAAAATTTGGAAGCGGTTGCAGACAATACTTCATCCGCTCTGGCTTGGAACCAATTCGCCAGAAGTATCACCTTTTCGAATTCCTTGCCGACTCCTTTGTAAGAAACAATGGCGCACCGTACACTTTTGAAGTTTATGGCGCAACAAACTCGTAAATTTGCGGAAGAAACTAACAAACTACTTTAGAGAGGTGCAAAGTAAAACAACCATTCGTTGAAGTCTGTTCAATCATTTATTGCACCTACTGTGTCCCATAATATTTGGTACGTTTATCTAGATATTAGCACGTGTCTGAATGGTTAGATTAGTTAGCTGATTTTGTTTAGCGTCATATCAACCTATGGGGGTTATCTAATGCCAAAATTTAAATATTTTTTACATAATTTACTTTATTCGGTTATTGTCCTTATCTTTGTTGCCGTATTTATCACAATGTTTCGGCTGTTGTACGCTCTGGCCTTCTTCAGGTGGTTGGAATGTCGAAATTAACCCTTTATTTCGCTCGCTGTTCTAGTTCAACGTGCCATGTATAATGGATGTCCGTTATCGGTTATCTTCTGTTAATTCACCTCTCCAAGTTCTCCATTGACTTAACCAGATATTGAACTCACACTCTTTGGGTCCTGTCACTGGATCTAACCAACGCCTTTATCCACTGTGCCATATATCCTTACGTTTTTTTTTTTAAATGTATAGTTTGTAGAATTTAAAATACAATGCAGGTAATTTCACTACAAAAATGTATTACTGGTAATTTTGTTTTATAAAAAAAAATCTATGGGTTTTTTTAACAGAGGCCGGAAAGAGTAACATTGAGATCCGAAGGTGTATAGGGAGAGCCAAGAGCGTATTCCAAAAGCTAAGTAGAGTAGTACGGAATAGATTAAATCTGTTAGAAACAAGGAAAAAAAAAAAAGAAAAAGAAAAGAAAGATTACACCCTTGTGCAAATTAATTGAAACAACCGCTTTATTTTTCTTTCTTTCACCATACGGCCAGTTCTAGACCCACTTGAATCACAGGGTGCAATCGATTTCTATTTTTTTCTTCACATTAGGTCATTTGCAGTGGTGTGCAGTACTATGAATCAATTTTCGGGGTGTATGTTGAAATTGGTTTGGCCTTGAAAAATATTGCGTCATCCGTGATTGCATCAGATTTTTATCACACCACACGCTATTTTTTCGACTGTCGATTAGTTGTCCTACGGCCATTGTCAGCGATGGACGTTAATCCAAAGAAGCGTACGAAAATTGTAACGCGGCAAGAACACACTGGCAGGCCTAAACAGTGGGCAAAGTACTATAGACTGGCTTGGAAACTCTCCCGATTTAAATCCAATCGAGAATCTGTGGTTAATCGGCAAGGAACGACATTGTGGAATGGATATACGAAGTAGTAACATGTGCACTGGTTCGTGTTACATTGGAAAAATACGAAAGGAAAGTAAATAAGAATGGAGTTAATCGTTTTGTTTCAATTAATTTGTACAAGGGTGTAGGTGATCATGCCCCCCCACATCTTCCTGTATAACTAATTTGTAGAAGGGTGTAGTTGTCAAGACGCATCCTCGTTTTAGCCAGCACGGAATTTGGAGACAGAAAGAACGTAATCGGGAAGCCAAAAAACCGCGAAGAACTTTCCAGCTCTTGGAACCGTAACAAAGGCCTTTATCAAAGTCATAGAAAACAAGTAAAAGAGTTGTTTTTTTTTGCGGGGGGGGGGTTTATTTCCTGCTGCATTTTACTATCGACGATAATATGCATCGTCCATTTATACATCACAGGTTGTGTTGGATAAATTCTCGTCTAAATTACGCAAAAATGAAAATAACATTGACATCACATTTTAACAGATATATTTACCAAAAATATCTTGAAACAACAAATACTAAATTTATTCAATAAAATCGCCATTTTCTTCAACCATGGCCTCCAGACGACTTTGGAATCTCCTGCAACCCTTCTGGGCTGTCTCCTTTGTAAAATAGAGAAAAGCCAGGGTAACACATGACATTAATCTCTTGACAATCCAAATGTCGGTTCAAAATGGATTCTCAGAATACTAATTCGTTGGAGAAGCAGCGAGTGGTTGCTGCTCAAGATTTTTTTGAACTCCGTAACATGGCTAGCACTCAGAGGACATCACTTCTCCAATGATGATAAGGTAACTTATTCCAAAGCATCAAGAAACCTTCCATGAAGTGGATATACATGAATGTAGAGGTCGCGTCATACGAATTATCGTCTGAATTAGGCAAAAATGCAAATAACAATGATATCTCATTTTAACAGACATTTTAACCAAAATTAACCAAAAATATCTCGAAATACTAAAGAGTAAATTCAATAAAATCGCCATTAGATTCAAATACGGCCTCCGGACTATTTCTAAGCCCAGCATGCCGTTTCCAGATATCTGGCGGAGCGAATTACCCTTTTTCTCATATACGGTGCTCAACTGACCCTACTATACTATGCAGACGACAAAATCAAAAACAGGCAATACGCATGCGCGAAATTAAAAATATAAAATGGCGACAATTACCTATCCGAACGTTCTTGTTTAAGTTGGTGAATACTGCTATAATCCTTGCCATCAGTTCAACTTTAGTGTTACATTGGATTTTCTTGTTCTCTCGGTCAACTGCTCCCCACACATAATAATCAAGGAGGTTGCTGTCTGGGAAGTTAGGTGGCCAGACGTAAAGGGTGATGTAGTCGCAGAAATTGTTTGACAGCCCTGTCTGGGTTCTCCTTCTTGCGTTGCATGGTACAGTGTCCTGTTGTCAGACATAGAGACTTCCAGCAGACATCTTCTTGACCCAGGGCAGTACCACCTCCCCAAGACGATGTAGGTCTACTGTGTTAAGTCAGGCCCACACCGAGAAATTTATCAGAACGATCAGAGTAAGTTTTCCGAGCTGCTTTTTCTTACAGACGGTGCGCAACTCACCCAACTATACTGTGCAGTCGACAAAATAAAAAACAAACAACGCGCATGCGCGAAATTGAAAAAAAATTAGCGACAATTTATCCATTGCACTACGTACATATGGGAAGCGATTGACAAGTGAAAATTATTAGGGTACTATTCTACGTATGTTGCCTGGTATTTTGAGAGTTTAATGGCGATGTCTTATTTTAATCCAAAGACTATCGATTGGTGTTTTTATTTTTTATTTTTTTTAAGGGCATCTGCATCCTTGGCGATCATCTTTTTATCTATCCTTCTGTATTTCGTTCAGAGTTACCAATTCGCCTTTGACATTTTTACTAGAATTCATGGAGGCTTCTATGATGAAATTTAAAAAAAAATTGTTTTCTCGTTTTGGTCTCGTTTAAGTTCCCATCTTTGCTCAATGTGACATTCATCTATTTACCAACAGATACAAATGTATGTATGTATGTATGTATGTATGTATGTATGTATGCAGCTATGCAGCTATGTATGTATGTATGTATGCATCTATCTATCTATCTATCTATCTATCTATCTATCTATCTATCTGTCTGTCTGTATGTCTCTCTCTCTCTCTCTCTATATATATATATATATATATATATATATATATATATATATATATATATATATATATATATAATTATCCAAAAAGACGATTTATTGGCGATTAACCTTTCTAGCCGTCTTTTTCCAAAGGTCATTTTTGCATCCAGAACAATTCGAGTTTTTGCTTATATGAGCGACAGAGGACACTGAGATTTATCGCTAATCTCACGTGAACATGCGAGATGCAGCTCTAAGACAGCTTTGATTTCCAAATGGCGCAAGAGAATAGGTTAATTGTAAGCGAAAGACTAGTTTTTTTTTGTTTACTGCGAAACAACTGAGAAGTAGTGGACGATTAGAACTCCCCTGGATTGATTTTATTTATTTATTTATTTAAGTCTGAGATCTCGTCTTTGTTCTTCATGATTTTTCCCCCTTCTTTTGTATTTGACTGCCAGCTTTTCATTTTTTCTTTCTTGGGGAAAGATGCTGAGTGTAAGTTTCGTACAGTAGCATTTCCCCCCCGTCCCCGGTCCTATCTCTGAATATGTTGGTAGAGTAACGCTTACTAAATGTCGGAAGTAAAATCTTCGACTCGAATTCAAGTTCTTGCCGCGTTTCTTGCGTTCGTATTCGCACACCATACTTTGAAACGGCACGATTCGAACTCTAGTCGGTTTTATTTGTAGACTTTTTTTTCTTTTCCATAATCCTTTCGCCTCAAGCAAGGCGATAATGCGGCTAAGAAGCAAGGGGGTAACTACGAGCAAAAGAGAATGAAAAGACTTTAGTGAGGAGAAAGGACAATTAAAAAAACAGGATTCAGTGAGACAATAAATGGCGATAATGGCACTACGACAAGTGGAGTGGAAGTGGAAGAGAATGAAAAGACTTTAGAGAGCAGAAAGAAAAAAAACAATAAAAAACAGGATTCAAGAAAACAGAAGATGGCGATAATGCCACTAAGACGCAAGCGAGGGTCACCGAGAGTGAAAGAGAATGAGAAGACGTTAGCGAGGAGAAAGGGGAATAAAAAACAGGATACAGGAAGACAAAAGATGGCGATAATGCCGCTTTGATGCAAGGAGGGTTATTGGGAGCGAAAGAGAATGAAAAGACGTTAGTGAGGAGAAAAGACAATAAAAAAAAACAGAATTTAGGGAGACAGAAGATGGCGATAATGGCACTACGACGCAAGTTGAGTGGAAGTGGAAGAGGATGAAAAGACTTTAGTGAGGAGAAAAGACGATAAAAAAACAGAATTTAGGGAGACAGAAGATGGCGATAATGGCATTACGACGCAAGTTGAGTGGAAGTAGAAGAGAATGAAAAGACTTTAGTGAGGAGAAAAGACGATAAAAAATAGGTTTCAGGGAGACAGAAGATGGCGATAATTCCACTAAGACGCAAGGGGATTATTGGAAGCAAAAGAGAATGAAAAGACGTTAACCAGGGGAAAGCACAATATAAACAGGATTCAGGAAGATTGAAGATGGCGATAATGCCACTAAGACGCAAGGTGGTTACTGGGAGCGAAAGAGAAGAGAAAGATTTTAGTATCGAGAAAGGGAAATAAAAGAACAGAATTTGGGAAGACGGAAGATCTCGATTGGCGTTGCATTTAAATCTTTGAAGATTGTAGTCGACATGGAAGCAAGAATCCGGAAGAGAGTTCCACAGGTGAGAAGTGCGTGAAAAGAAACTGTTAGAATAGAACTTACGCTTACATCTGGCTATTACAATAGCAAACTAATGAGACCTAGATGTGAATCTAGTTGCACGCTTAAATTCATGAAGCCGAGTCAGTCGGTCAATGCGTGTGGCACCCATGGGACCCCCTTCTGCTCCTTAAACATTGAGCAAAGATGACGATTAACATTTCTCGTCATCTTTTTTCAAAGATCATTTTTTCACCCAGAACAATTCGCGTTTTTGCTCATATGAGCGACAGAGGACACCAAGATTTATCGCTAATCTCATGTGAACATGCGAGATGCAGCACAAGACGGCTTTGATTTCCAAATGAAAAGAAGTATAATAAGCTGGTAATATGTTTTAAAAAACGTATTGCTGGTAATATTTTTTTTCCCAAAATATATTGCTGGTGATAATTTTTGACAAAGTATTTCTAGTATTAAAACGTATTTTTACACTTTTATAATGCTTTTAACCTCAGTTTTAGGGTTAACAATTTGCCCATAACTGGGACCCTAACAAGTGCTACCACTCCGGGTCAAGGTGGTCCTGGTAACACTTGCAATTAAGAAGTGGTTCCACGCTCCTCAAAACCTCCTGATCAGATGCCTTGCTGTTGGACGTAGTTTATCGTCTTACCCTGGATGAGGATGTAGTTTATCGTCGTACCCAGGACGCGGATGTAGTCTCAGTTTCGGGGTTAACTATTTGCTCATAGCTAAGGGACCCTAAGAGCTGCTACCACCCCGGGTGGCTAGCAATTAAGAGGTGGTTCCACGCTCCTCAAAAACCTCCTGATCAGAGGCCTTGCTGTTGGACGTAGTTTATCGTCTTACCCAGGACGCGGATGTAGATTACAGATATATTGATGCGCTTGCATAAATATCATTAAATTAAGGTCATTGACAGAGAAGGAGATTATGATGCAAAACAAATATTTCTTTTGAAAAAAACCCCCAAACCCTCCAAAAACAAAACTTTTTAACCAATAGGTTACAGATTTATTGACGTATCTATGTAAACACGATAAACGACTCATATACTTAGCATGAGGAAGATATAGCTGAAAATTCTTGGAGCCGCAATGAGGAAGGGTGGCTAGGAAAAGTTAATATTCATAGGGCGTACTAAGAGCAAGAGAGATAGACAAAGGCAGCGAGCTGCTTATCTGACGAAATTGCGTGGGTGGATGGTGAAGCGGGAGCCGAGAGACTTAGCAAAGGGCGAAAAACTGCTAACGGCTACAAGGGGGAGGAAGTTGTGGAGGGTCATTAATGCTCATGCTCTGAAGGGATATAGTACATAAACGAAGAAGACAAGGATGGGAGTTATGTTGAAAAATTAATATTTTTTGTGCAAAATAAATCTTTGATGGTTAGGCTTATTAATTTAACTTAATAGTCATGACCGTATTAAGGGCATTGACAGTAAAAAAAAAGAAGATTATACTGATAAATCTTCATCTCCCTGTGCCACGCCAGGAAATTTTTCTCCCCGGAATCGATCCTCAACAATTCGCCCTTGCATGGAGTATTGCTGCTATATATGGTCTAGAGCTCCTTCTGTTTGCCTCTGGGTTCTTGATAAGACCCAGAGGCGGATATGCAATATAATTAGCTCTGCTCTGGCATCTCGTCTACAGTAGCTCTCTCACAGACGCGCCGTCGCCTCTCTCTGTCTTTTTTACAAATACTTCCATGGTTATTGCTCCGAGGAGCTGCATTCGCTGTTTCCCAGACTTCATGAATTCAAGCGCCCTACGAGACTGGCATCCCGCTCTCACCCTTTCACTGTTGAAACTATTAGGTTGGTGCAAAAATAATGACGTAATAATGTCGTTTTTTGACATTAAAAATACGTCAAAAAACGACATTATTACGTCATTATTTTTGCACCAACCTAAAATTAAATGTAGCCGTCTCTTCTACTACAATAGCTTCATATCTCACACCTCTCACCTGTGGAAATCCCTTCCCTATTCCAATTTCCGTGAGAGCTATAATCTCCAGCTATTCAAATGTAATGTCAATCGACATCTCCAGTTGCCTTGATCTATCCACTATCCTTCTACTCATCCTTTCCTCTATCACTCCTATCTGATCTTGTTCCAAATCTTCTGTAACCCCTTGCGTCCTAGTGGCTTCCCGCCTTGCTTGGGGTGAAACGCTTAAAAAAAAAAAATGAAACTCCATAACCCACATCAATACTAGAAAGAGTGAGAACAACTACTGGCCTTGAGAAACCTATTTTCTTGAAAAATTGTTTTAAGAGAAAGATTTGGCTGCTCGGTCAATAAATACCAAATGTTTTCTTGTATGGAAATGGCTAATATCGTCATATACAGTGTAACCCGGATATAAGAGAGTTGTCGGGACCGGAGAAGAAGTATCTTATATCCGGGTTTCTCTTATATCTGGGTTTCTCTTATATCCGGGTTTGGTCTATTTTGTCTAGGTAAGTATGGCTCTAATTTGGGACCAGAGAACAGCTCTCTTATATCTGGGTTTCTCTTATATCAGGGTCTCTTATATCCGGGTTACACTGTATTCGAAATAGTTTACTTGTACCATCAAAAAAAAAAAAAATGACTAATATTGATTTTTTAAAAAAAACAAAACATAAGTACAATGTAATTATGAAAAATTCCTATCCATTTCTTAGGATAGCCTTGTCTACCCAACTAATTAACCTGCTGAAGGAGTAAGAAGAAAGGGATTCATGCCTTCCTCAAGAGTATTAGCATGAAGTAAACTTAACAAAATAGGATGAAATTTGAATTCAGCTGCTAGTGGAAATAAAGTAAAAGACATTAAGATGAAAGAAATGCTAGTGAAAAAAAAAATTTTTACACATTACTTGTTGTTGCATACATGTTATATTTTCTGTGTGTGGGATAAATGTATATATAAATATATGTACAAGTTAACATCATAAAATTCTCTTGGAGAACAAAGCATGTTTGTCATTCTTTTGGTTATTCTGTTCTGTCTATGAAATACAGAGTTATTATATCATTGATATAATAATGGCCATAATGGGGGAATGATAATCAGAGAATGAACCTTTCTTCCATAGTACATCCGTTAATTGGTGGCTCCAACATGATATGAACATACAAGAAAATATGAAATCTTCATTTCTTGCATGAAACTCCATAACCACATCAATACTAGAAAGAGTGAGAACAAATACTGGCCTTGAGAAATCTATTTTCTTGAAAAATTGTTTTAAGAGAAAGATTTTATAAATTTTAGCCAAAAGCAGTACTGGCTGCTCGGTCGCCAAATGTTTCCTTGTAGGGAAATGGATAATATTATCATATATTGGAAATAGTTTACCTGTGCCATAAAGAAACTGATAGTAATATTGAATTTTTTTAAAAAAGCTTTTATTAGTACAATGCAATTATGAAAAATTCCTATCCATTTCTTAGGTTCATTATATAAATTATTTCCATTTTGTTTCTCAGCCTTTTTCTCCAAAAAATAAAATACAATTATATTTTATACAATTATATATTAACCAATATTGAGTCCTGGGTATGATGAAAGAAATGCTATGGAAACATTTTTTACACATTACTTGTTGTTGCATACATGTTATAATTTCTCTGTGTGGGACAAATGTATATGTAAATATATGTACAACTTAGCATCATAAAACTCTCTTAGAGAACAAAGCATCTTTGTCATTCTTTAGGTTATTCTGTTCTCTCTATACTGTTTTATTATATCATGGATATAATGCCCATAATGGGGGAATAAATATCAAAGAATGAACCTTATATATTTTATAAATTATAAATTGTAACCAAAAGCAGTACTAGCTGCTCAGTTAATGAATGCCGAATGTTTCTTTTGTGATGCGAACACATTTTGCCACTTTTGTGATGCCAATGAATACTCTTTTGTCCCTTTCGCAATGCTCGTTGTAGTAGAGACTTTGTAATCTCAGATACAACTATAGTGACGTCCTTGAACAATACTGGTGTCAGATGCCTTCGAATATTTTCGCACTAATAGTACTTGTTCAATGATACTCGCTCGGATAGTAATCCTAAAAGAGAAATAGTATAGTAAATAGAGTAGAGAATAGCGACCCGAATAGTAATAGAGGATAGACTAGAAATAGCGATCCGAATAGTATAGAGGATATACTCGGAATGCGATCATTTAGACGTCATGCGACTTTCTATATATGCGTTTCCTCTAGGGTCACGTGGTCTACTTAATTCAATAATGGGATCGCTTGTGTTTACTCGCTGGCGATCTATGTTCAAACTCAAGTGTCGGGAGCGGCACTTTATTCCTACATAATAGTTTTCTTTTAGGGAGAAGACTAATATTACTGTATATTGGAAATAGTTTACATGTGCCATAAAAAAAATCAGAATATTTATTGTTCCAAAAAGTGATTAAAATTTTAATAAAGCCTAAACATATGATGAAAGCGAATTTATACCTTTTTTTTTTGTTTTTGAGAATTTACAACAAAAATATTAAGCACTATTTATTTATAAGGTTGTTTATTTATGTTGTAACTCAGAATAACCAAAACGGAGCTTAGAAATCAAAATTAATATCGATATCAACAAAATACAATACTCGCCAGCGCCGTGACGTAGGTAAACCACTGCCAGTGGTGAGTCACTTAGCATATTACAATATTTACCTGTCTTCCCACGGGGTAGGATGCGGCACAAGGTCAAATTTAATTTGGGGAAATCCGAGCCCCTGGGCTCGGGCAAAAATTGCTCGTAGAATCCGCATACACGTGATCGGGTCTACTTCCCCGGACGAGACTCTGCCTTTCAGCATAGGCTCGTCTGGGTTCCACTCTGCCCGAGACAGACACGGCAAGAGTTTCCCACGCTGACAGCTCACGCTGACAGCTCACGCTGCCAGTGTTGACAGCATATTACGATATTTACCTGCCTCCCCACGAGGTAGGATGCGGCACAAGGCCAAATTTTATTTGGGGAAATCTGAGCCCGTGGGATAGGGCAAAAATTGCCCGTAGACCCCGCATACGTGGGATTGGGCATCTGTCCTTCTCCCCGGACGAGACTCTGCCCTTCGGCATAGCTTCGTCCGGGTTCCTCTCTGCCCAAAGGCAGAGAGTTCGACACGGCAAGAGCTACCCACGCTGGCAACGTGAGCTGTCAGCATAGACAGCATATTACCCCCACTTACAATAGCTCCAACGTATTTATGAGGATCGGGACATAGGTAAGGTATATAATAGTTTACAAGAATAATTTTATATTTACAACATTCTAAAAGTTATTAAATTAGAACTAACGCAATGTGATATTTATCATTTGCCAATTTATAAAGAAATAAATACAAAAACAATTTTTATTTCTAAATTTAACAACATTTCTTAAAGTATAAATATATGTAAACCAACTTTTAGAAAATTCTTATTATTCACCATTTTATGAAGTTGGAATCGGTTGGCAATTAACCGATGTTTTCCCAACCCTTCAATAAACAATCTAATAAATAAATAGGGTTTATTATTTTTGTTGTCAATTCTCAAGAACAATGAAAATGTATAAATTTATTTCCATATTTTTAGGCTTTATTCCAAATTGCCCGGGGATGTAACAATAAGAGAAAGATCAAGTATCGACCATCATAAAAACTGAAAAATAAAATTGACAAAGATTATTGTTTAAGGTTGACGGACACGCATGTCTTAATTAGTTTTATTTTTTTCATTTTTTTTACGAATAGGTCAAACCCAATCTCAAACAAAAACATTGTTTTCAATCGTTATGAGTCTACCGATTGAATAGAATTTTATTATAAACAATTGTCTTGTAAATGGAATTTTTAAAGCATTCTGAATGTAAAAATAAAGAAAAAAGTGTGCAAGACAATAAGAAACACTACCTGTTCCCACCCACAAAAGTGAAGTTTTGTTGAAATCGGTTGAAAAATGTAGGAAATCCGTTCCCACATATAAACGAACACACACACACACAAACAACCAACCTGGGTTTTATAATAAGTATACCTCGATAACTCGATATAAATAAGTATAACTCAATATGAGTTGTCCCCCTTTCATTAATGCCTCTTAATCGTGTTTTCAAATTGATTTCGTGCAAAATAATTGTGTTTTTCCAATTTTTTTGGCACTGTTAGAACCACCGCAAGGTAATTTTACGTAGTCCTGTGAAGTTTTGTTGAAATCGGTTGAAAAATGTAGGAAATCCGATCCAATATATAAACGTACAGACACACACACACAAACACACAATCTGCGTTTTATAATAAGTAAGATATAATCACCGTTTTTTAAAACATGACCGAAAAGTGAAGGGATTCAAAAAAAAAAAAAAAAAACGAAAAAAAAAAAAAAAAAAGCGGTGCCATAGGGAATAACGTCCTTTTGAGAGTACGTCCCATTGCTGTCCATGTTTACCAAAATATTCATTGTGTTATAGGACACCTCGAGACAGTGTAATAGTTATCAAGCTTGTTTCGCTAGACCAATTACGACTGAGTAGTGAATTCGATCATCACTGGGTGCCCCCTACTTTTGGCCTTGTGCCACATCTGAGAAATGCTTTGAAAATCATTATTCCTTGTGTTATATAATTGCTATTTTTAATGTTAGGCTACGGACATAAATGGTTATATGTTAGGCTACGGACATATATATTTACCTACCATTGAATTAAATGCATTGACAAGGAAGAAGGCCATGTTGAGAAATAAATATTTGTTGTCTAAACATTTTTTCATCATTATGCTATGGATATACTGATATACTTGCATAATTACCACCAAATTAAGTGCATTAGCAAGGAAGGAGATTATGTTAAAAAATAAGTTATGTTTTGTAAAATAATTCATTTTTCAATATGAGGCTACGGATTTATTGATGTGTCTACATTATTTCATCCGAATTAAGTGCATTGACAATGAAGGAGATTATGGTGAAAATGAGTTTACCTGGTTTATAAAAAAAATAATTTTGCAATATGAGACTTCGTATTTATTGATGTATCTACATAATAACACCTGGATTATGTGCAGTGACAAGGAAGGAGATTATGTGAAAAATGAGTTTATATGGTTTGTAAAATAATTCATTTTTTCAATATAAGGCTTAAATATTTACCTACCATTGAATTAAGTGCATTGACAAGGAAGTCCTTCCTTCCTTCCTTCCTTCCTTCCTTCCTTCTCTCTCTCTTTCTCTCTCTCTTACATCCACCCCACACACACAATGAACAAACTATGTATAGTTTTTTCCAACTGTATTTGTTCATCGTGATTTTTTTTTCTGTTGTTGCTTGTAGATACATCAATACATCTGAATTAAGTGCATTGACAAGGAAGAAGATAATGATGAAAATTATATATTTACTGTGTAAAATAATTCCTTTTTCATTATTAGTCTTCGGAGTTATTGGCGCACTTGCATCTTCAGGACTCAATTAAGTGCATTGACAAGAAAAGAGATTCCGTCAAAAAATAAATATCTGTTTTTATTTGTTTTATTTTATCAATAGGCTACGATTTACTGATCTGCTTCTATATTTGCCAAAAACAAGGGAGATAACTTTTCGGATTCTGTGTCTGAAAGAAGACATTTGAATTCGATTGCCGAAGGTTTTTGTTTCCAATCACAATATTTCTCTGAATTACTTCCTTGCATGAGCGAGGCCTCCTGCTATTTAATTGGTTCGCGGGTTACTGAACGTGTTTATTTGTTTGCAATGCATCTTGGGAAATTATTTCTGGAAATTGCAAGAGCCATGGCGAACTGCGTGATGACGGTGGCGAAAACGCGTGTTCAGGTTTGCGTGAGTCTTTTTCCTCGGTGAGCGTGCGCATTGATCTGTGGCATGCCTTCGCGGGCAATAAATATTGGTGAACGTCCAGTGGAAGATATGGGAGGGTAAAGGGAGAAGAGAGAGAAAAGGTGGGCGAAGGAAAAGGTAAGAGAATAAGAGGAGACAGTAGAAGAGAAAAAAACATCCTTAAATAAAAGCAACAACAGAAAAAAAAAAATCACGATGAATAAATACAGTTAGAAAAAAAAAACTATATATGGTTTGTTGATTGTGTGTAGGGAGTGGGTGTAAGAGAGAGAGAGAGAGAGAGAGAGAGAGAGAGAGAGAGAGAGAGAGAGATAAAGAAGGAAGGAAGGGACAACGAGAGAAGAATGAGAAGCAAACAAGGAAATCGTACGGAAAGTAACAAGGATAAATAGTGCGAGATAGAAAAAAAAAACGGGGGGGGGTGTAAACGAAGAAAATTACATGAAGAGTATAAAAAAAGAAAAGAGAAAAAGTGTAGAAGAGAAAGAAAAGAAGAAGGAAGAGGTAAAAAAGAAAAAGAAGAGGAAGAGTGAATAATAGAAAGGAAAAACGTAAATGAAGGAAGGACAGAACAAGAAGATGAAGCAGAGAGAAAAATTAACGAAGAAGAAAGGAAAAAGGAATAAAGAAGAAAAACAAAGGAAAGAAGGAAAGAAGGAGGAATAAGAAGAAGAGAGAAAAAAGGAACGAAGAAGAAATGAAAAAGGAATAAAGAAGAAGAATGAAGGAAGAAGAAGAAGAAAAAGAACAGGGCAAAAGGAATGAAGAAGAAAGGAAAAAGAATAAAGAAAAAGAATAAAAAGAAGAGGGGAAAGGAACGAAGAAGAAATGAAAAAAAATAAAGAGGAAGAAAAACGCAAAGGAAGGAAGGGAGAAAAGAAGGAATGAAGGAAGAAGAAGAAGAAGAAAAGGGAAAAAGAATGAAGAAGAAAGGAAGACCGAATAAAAAAGAGAAAAACGTAAAGGAAAGACGGAAGGAAGGAAGAAGGAAGGGACGAAAGAATGGAGGGAGGAAAAGTAGAAGAAGAAGAAGAAGAAGAAGAAGAAGAAGAGGGACAACAAGAATTGAAGGAAGAAGAAGAAGAAGAAGAGGTACAACAAGAATTGAAGGACGAAGAAGAAGGAGAAGAAGAAGAGGGACAACAAGAATTGAAGCACGAAGAAGAAGAAGAAGAAGAGGAGAAGGAGGAGGAGGGACAACAAGAATTGGAGCACGAAGAAAAGAAGAAGAAGAAGAAGAGGGACAACAAGAATTGAAGGAAGAAGAAAAAGAGGACCAACAAGAATTGAAGAACGAAGAAGAAGAAGAAGAAGAAGAGGGAAAACAAGAATTGAAGGAAGAAGCAGAAGAAAAAGAAGAAGAGAGACAACAATAATTGAAGGATGATGAAGAAGAAGAAGAAGAAGAAGGACAACAAGAATTGAAGGATGAAGAATAAGAAGAAGAAGAAGAAGAAGAAGAAGAAGAAGAAGGACAACAAGAATTGAAGGATGAAGAATAAGAAGAAGAAGAAGAAGAAGAAGGAGAAGAAGAAGAAGAGGGACAACAAGAAATGAAGGATGATGAAGAAGAACAAGAAGGAGAAGAAGGAAAAGAAAAGGGACAACAAAAATTGAAGAATGAAGAAGCAGAAGAAGAAGTGGGAAAACAAGAATTGAAGGACGAAGAAGAAGGAGAAGAAGAAGAAGAAGAAGAAGAGGGACAACCAGAATGGAAGGAACAAGAAGAAGAAGAAGAAGAAGAATAGGGACAAAAAGAATTGAAGAATGAAGAAGAAAAAGAAGAGGGACAACAAGAATTGAAGGATGAAGAAGAAGAAGAAGAGGGAAAACAAGAATGGAAAGATGAAGAAGAAAAGAAGAAGTGGGATAACAAGAATTGAAGGACGAAGAAGGAAAGAAGAAGAAGAAGAAGAAGAAGGACAACAAGAATTGAAGGATGAAGTAGAAGAAGAGGGAAAACAAGAATTGAAGGATGAAGAAAAAGAATGAGAAGAAAGAAAACAAGAATTAAAGTATGAAGAAGAAGAAGAAGAAGAGGGACAACAAGAATTGAAGAACGAAGAAGAAGAACGAGAAGAAGAAGAGGGACAACATAATTTAAGGATGAAGAAGAAGAAGAAGAAGAGGGATAACAAGAATTGAAGGATGAAGAAGAAGAAGGAGAAGACGGAAAACAAGAATTAAAGTATGAAGTAGAAGAAGAAGAAGAAGAGGAGGAGGAGGGGGTGACAACAAGAATTGGAGCACGAAGAAAAGAAGAAGAAGAGGGACAACAAGAAGTGAAGGAAGAAGAAAAAGAAGAAGAGGGACAACAAGAATTGAAGAACGAAGAAGAAGAAGAAGAAGAGGGAAAACAAGAATTGAAGGAAGAAGCCGAAGAAAAAGAAGAAGAAGAGAGACAACAATAATTGAAGGATGAAGAAGAAGAAGAAGAAGAAGAAGAGGGACAACAAGAATTGAAGGATGAAGAAGAAGAAGAAGAAGAAGAAGGAGAAGAAAAGGGACAACAAGAGTTGAAGGATGAAGAAGAAGAAGAAGAAGAAGTGGGAAAACTAGAATTGAAGGACGAAGAAGGAGAAGAAGAAGAAGAAGAGAGACAAAATGAATTAAAGAATGAACAAGATAAAGAAGAGGGACAACAAGAATTGAAGGATGAAGAAGAATTAGAAGAGGGACAACAAGAATTGAAGGAAGAAGAAGAAGAAGAAGAAGAAGAAGAAGAAGGTTAACAAGAATTGAAGGTCGAAGAAGAAAAGAAGAAGAAGAAGAAGAAGGACAACAAGAATTGAAGGAAGAAGAAGAAGAAGAAGATGGACAACAGGAATTGAAGGAAGAAGAAGAAGAAGAAGAAGAGGGACAACAAGAATTGAAAGAAGAAGAAGAAGAAGGAGGAGAAGAGGGACAACAATAATTGAAGGAAAAAGAAGAAGAAGAAGAAGAAGAAGAAGAAGAAGAGGGAAAACAAGAATTGAAGGACGAAGAAGCAGAAGAAGAAGAAGAAGAAGAAGAAGAGGGACAACAATAATTGAAGGATGATGAAGAAGAAGAAGAAGAAGAAGAAGAGGGACAACAAGAATTGAAGCACGAAGAAAAAGAAGAAGAAGAAGAGGGACAACAAGAATTGAAAGAAGAAGAAAAAGAAGAAGAAGAGGAAGAAAAGAAGAGGGAAAACAAGAATTGAACGACGAAGAAGAAGAAGAAGAAGTAGAAGAAGAAGAAGAGGAAGAAGTAGAGGAGGAGGGACAACAAGAATTGGAGCAAGAAGAAAAGAATAAGAAGAAGAGGGACAACAAGAATTGAAGGAAGAAGAAAAAAGAAGAAGAGGGACAACAAGAATTGAAGAACGAAGAAGAAGAAGAAGAAGAGGGAAAACAAGAATTGGAGGAAGAAGCCGAAGAAAAAGAAGAAGAAGAAGAGAGACAACAATAATTGAAGAATGAAGAAGAAGAAGAAGAAGAAGAAGAAGAAGAAGAAGAAGAAGAAGGATAACAAGAATTGAAGGACGAAGAATAAAAGAAGAAGAACAAGAAGGACAACAAGAATTGAAGGAAGAAGAAGAAGAAGAAGAAGAAGAAGAAGAAGAAGAAGATGAACAACAAGAACTGAAGGAAGAAGAAGAAGAAGGGGGAGAAGAGGGACAACAAGAATTGAAGGAAAAAGAAGAAGAAGAAGAAGAAGAAGAGGGATAACAAGAATTGAAGGATGAAGAAGAAGGAGGAGAAGAAGAAGAAGAGGGACAACCAGAATGGAAGGAAGCAGAAGAAGAAGAAGAAGAAGAAGAAGAAGAAGAAAAAGAAGAAGAAGAGAGACAACAATAATTGAAGGATGAAGAAGATGAAGAAGAAGAAGAGGGACAACAAGAATTGAAGGATGAAGAATAAGAATAAGAAGAAGAGGGAAAACAAGAATTGAAGGACGAAGAAGAAGGGGAAGAAGAAGAAGAAGAAGGAGAGGGATAACAAGAATTGAAGGAACAAGAAGAAGAAGAAGAAGATGGACAAAAAGAATTCAAGAATGAAGAAGTAAAAGAAGAAGAAGGACAACAAAAATTGAAGGATGATGAAGAAGAAGAAGAAGAGGGACAACAAGAATTGAAGGATGAAGAAGAAGAAGGAGAAGACAGAAAACAAAAAATAAGAAGAAGAAGAAGAGAAAGAGGAGGGACAACAAGAATTGGAGCACGAAGAAATGAAGAAGAAGAAGAAGAGGGACAACAAGAATTG